>VXBT01006099.1:129866-165155 GCA_013400235.1 Oriolus oriolus
CCATGGTGGTTCCAGTTTCAGTCCCATGGTGGGCCCAGTTTCAGTCCCATGATGGGCCCAGTTTCAGTTCCATAATGGGCCCAGTTTCAGTCCCATGGTGGTTCCAGTTTCAGTCCCCTCACCTCCCCCTGTGCTGTGTCACCTCCAGGGACTGACCCTGCCATGGCAGAGGCTCCTTTAATGTGAAGCAGTTCCTGCAGGCCCGAAATAATCCAGTCCTTGCCCTTCCAATATTTACGTGGCAGGTTTTGGCACTTGAATTCTCGTGGCACGTTTCTAACAGGCAGGTATGTTTTGATAATTACGCAAATAACATTATGAGAATCAGTAAAAACCAATGAAAATCCATTAAAAAGTCACAGGTTGGACGTTTAGCCCCAAGTCCTGCTCACTGCCCGGCCAGTGTTAGAGCCTTGTCCAGCCAGGTCCTGATTATCCTCCAAACACTCTGTGCCAAGAACTTCTGCCTCAGCTTCATTGCTCTTCCATTAAAAAGCTGTTCTTGAGTCCATAAATTTATTTTACTCCGACTGCTACATGAAAAGTCATAAACCAATTTATGAGCTGAGAAATGCTCCTCTCGCTGCCACAGCAATTTGACATCTGCCAGCTTTAATTCTGGCTCTCCTAAAGCCTGTGTGTGGTTTGGGGGAGGAAGGGGAGCCGGAGAGGAACTTCCTCCCGAAGAGGAGAGGATGTCTGACACAGCCACGGAGGGATGTGGCAGAGACAGATCCCCCTGCGTGGTGCTCTTGGGGCGCCTGCTCGGGGACAGGAGAGGGGTCAGGGGGTGCACAAAGGACACGACCCCGTCACCACAGGGTGAGGGACCGAGCCTGCCCTGCACAGGGACCCCTCCTGCGTCCCCAGCTGAGAGGGCAGAACGAGTTTGATCTGCTGATCTTGGGGGAAAGGGCAGGAGACCAAGGTGCTTCTCCATCTGTGCTGGGAGGTGTCCCTGCACCAGCCTGGCTTCCTCCTAATGACTGCGGCCTCGTTAGGGCCCTGGCAGCTTCAAAGGGCTGTCTCACAGTGCCACGAGCAGAGCAACATCTTCCTCAACATCTAAGCCACCCCTGCGTCACTGAGCAGGAGCAAAAAGCAAGGGAAGGGTTTGGATGTGAGATCCCAGTTCTGGTCTCTTTTAATCTCTCCCGAGCTGTGAATTATTGATGCTCAGTTTGCACCTCCTGCACGAGCTTGTGCTGCTGTTTATGAACCATCCCTCAGCCTTCGCTGGGTCCAGACCCCTCCAAGCTCTGCTCCACCCTCAGCCTCTGCCATGCTCAGTTCCTCCTCTCTGAAAACCCTTAGGATTTTCCAGCTGCAGGACTGGAACCCCCTTTGCCCCCCAAATCCTCCCCCAGACCCTGGGCACCCCCACCCTGAGCTGCTGTCCCTGACACACCAGCATGTCCCTTCTCTGCCCCTGCAGCCAGCCTGGTCCCTTTGCCTCCTCCAGCAGCCCGTGCTTGGCATGCAGCCTGATCTGCCCCATCCAGCCCAGGGCTTCGCCCTCAGGTCATTCACATTTTATTCTGTTTCTGCTGTTTTGGTCTCTTCAGTGTCTCTGTGCACAAATTTGAAGAAAGCTCAGGCAGGGTCATCACCTTTGAGCCCAGGGTGGAAATGCTGATGTCCTGCTCACCCCGCAGCGAGGGCAGTGCAGGCTGCAGCCCTTCCCACCACGCCTGGAGTCCTCCTCTGCACGGCTCTGCTTCACTGCCGGCAGTGCCTGAACTAAAACACAAACTGCAGGCAAGGAAAGCATAATGACTGCTCTTTGGGAGGCTGTGGAGGGAAGGGGAAGCAGAGTTTCGAAAGAATCACAGAATGATCTGGGTGGGAAAGGATCTTAAAGATCATCCCTGCCATGGCAGGGACACCTCCCACTGTCCCAGGCTGCTCCCAGCCCCAATGGCCAGCCTGGCCCTGGGCACTGCCAGGGATCCAGGGGCAGCCACAGCTGCTCTGGGCACCCTGTGCCAGGGCCTGCCCACCCTCACAGGGAACAATTCCTGCCCAATATCCCATCCAGCCCTGCCCTCTGGCAGTGGGAGCCATTCCCTGTGTCCTGTCCCTCCATCCCTTGTCCCCAGTCCCTCTCCAGCTCTCCTGGAGCCCCTTTAGGCCCTGCAAGGGGCTCTGAGCTCTCCCTGGAGCCTTCTCCTCTCCAGGTGTCCAACATCCTCCGAGGGGACAGCGCAGGGGCAGCTCCAGTCTCTGCTCCCTGCACCAGGCCAGGACCATCCCCTCCAGAAGGAGCCCCCAGCACAGCTGAAGCCCCTTGCCTGTGCTCCGGGCAGCACGAGGCTCTGAGCTGTCTGGGCACGACCTTCTGTCAGTGTGATGTAAAAAATGCGCACAAGCCACAAACAACCGTTCCCCATTCTGTAATTTTCTATCTGTGCTGTTCCCTCAGTTCCGTGGCTGCTCTTTGCATGTACCTAATTTGTCTTTATTACCAGAGCAAGGCAAGGCTGATATTTACACTTCCAGCAATGCATGCAAGAGACAAAAAAAATAAATGCTGGGTTTTGACTCATAAATAAACCTTTTTTTGTAGTCAGTGCAACAAGACATTGGCATTTTCTTGGTAACATCCCCACTGGAAACTGTTACAACATTGCCGATCATCAATAACTGCTCTGGAGCTCAGAGCCTTGAAAAACACACTGAAAATATTTAAATTCTAATTATAAGATACACGTTTACATTTAATTTAAATTAGTTGCCATCCACAGTCAATGCTGCAGGGCCATGAGTATTGTCCTTTGTTTAGGTCACATCCTATCTTAAGGAATAATTATGGGCTTTAAAGGCACTTAAGTGCTTGATTTTTCTTTATTTCAACTGGAATCAGGAGAATAAATTCCTTAAGGGCTTAAATCTACTTTCTAATTTATTATTATCAATGTTACTCAGCAATCTGTGAAAAGATTATAAAGTTCTCACATTAAAAATCCAGGTTGTTTCCGGGGGAGCCTTTTCCTCGGGGCAGTCACCTCTGGCTGTAAATCTGAGTGCAGCGTGGGGAGCACTTCGGAGCGTGAAGGGTTTCACACGGACCTCACAACAAATCTCACTGCAGGAGCCCAAATTGCTGCCAGGTCCTTGGGCTGGATGGCTGCTGGAAAAGCCCAGGAAGCACGGCCTGGCCCTGCAGGCAGCTCCCAGGCGGGTGGGAATTGGTGGAAGGCTGCAGGACACGAAATGAACGTCAGCGCGGAGGGAGGAGAGCGCCGAGCCCGGCTGGAAGGAGGTCCTGGGGGTGCCTCCTGCGAAATTCCCCAGCACCAGGACTGCAACTGTTGGGGGGCACTGTGTGCTGGAAGAGAGATAAGCCCTGAGGGCTGGAGAGAGAGCCTCGTTCTCAGACCCGGAGGTGACCCTGGGATTACAGCCAGGTCACCGGGGATGGGCTGAGAGAGCATTGTGGGTTTCTGGACAGTGTCAGCCCTATGAGATGTGATAATTGCAGTTTGTGACCTTGTAAGGTATTGTTTATCCTTCACCATAATAGGCAATGTCTGGGAAATAGCCCAGGTGATTGGGGGACACTGAGGTGAACATCTTTCCTGTTTATGTGATGTGATATCCTGTAGGTACTGGCATTTAAGGGAATTTCTGATGCGCAGTAAAGGCTTTTGCACTTCTCCTCCCTGTGTAAGAGTCCTTGCCCATGTGTGATTACTGCATGCAACCCTGCAAGGCACCCGAGAGGGAACTGCTCCCTTCAGGGCAGGGACTGCAGGAGGTGGGACTGCAGAGAACAAACGTGCTCACAGCTCCTGGCTCCAGACAGGAAGATCCAGAATCTTCTGGTGCTGCTCCACAGCATTTCCAGCTTTACTTCTCCCTTTACAAAACACTTGGGTAACTCTAGAAAAATACCTGAAGGCACCCCGAATTCTCCCCCTTTGCTGCCCAGACTGGTCACTCCTGGCTTGGTGAGCCCAAAGGGGTTGTGGCCAGGTGGGGGCTGGTCTCCTGTCCAAGGTGACAAGGGTGGGACAAGAGGAAATGGCCAGGGGAAGTTCAGGTGGATGTTAAGAAAAAATCCTTCTCAGAAATGGTGGCCAAGCCCTGGGCAAGGGCGAGTCCCCACCCCTGGAGGGATTTCACAGCCCTGTGGAGGTGGCACTTGGGGACATGGGGCAGTGGTGGCCTTGGCAGTGCTGGGAATGGTTGGACTCCATGATCCTAAAGGTCTTTTCCAAACTAAACGATTCCAGGATTCAGTGGGTCCATCTGTGTCCCGCCCTACAGTGGGACTGTCCCTGAATGTCACCTTTAGACTGAATCTCTCTTTTCCTGCCCGTGGTGCTTCCACACTGCTGAGGCATCTGAAAGTCTCAGAAACACATTTCAGTGCTGTTGTTTTTTCTCCCCTTTTATTAGAACCCAAAGAAAAGGTGACATCTGCTCCACAGTGTCTGTATTTTAATCACCTGTGAAAGGCTGAATTAACCAGCAGCTAATGAGACTTGACAGTTTTACTAATATTAGAAATGGGATTGAAGGGGGAACAATTCCCACGTACCTTCTATAGATCTTTGAAATATATACTTGAAATATGTTCTGGAAAATATGACTGCGGCTTTCAAACCTTGCCCGTCATTTCCTTGATAACAGACATAAAGTTCTCATTTTCTTGTCAGCAATTAATCAGCAGCCTCAGATAACTGGGTGTGCTGGAAAAGGGAATTCAGAGCAGGCAGGTGACACACAGAAACTAAAGCACACAGAGTTGTGGGAAGTTCAGGAGTGAAACATTCATTTATGGCTTCCCACTGCCAGAGGGCAGGGCTGGATGGGATATTGGGCAGGAATTGTTCCCTGGGAGGGTGGGCAGGCCCTGGCACAGGGTGCCCAGAGCAGCTGTGGCTGCCCCTGGATCCCTGGCAGTGCCCAAGGCCAGGCTGGACACTGGGGCTGGGAGCAGCCTGGGACAGTGGGAGGTGTCCTTGGATGGGCTTTGGGGTCCCTTCCCACCCAAACCAATCTGGATTCTGCTGTTCCTGGAAAACCCCCATTACTGAGCCCTGTGGCCCTGCAGTCATGGCTCAGCTCCAGAGTCTGTCCTCACCGAGGCAGCTCTGACCAGAGACCCCGGAGCTCACCCTCAGCGAGGAATTTTGGTCATTAAAAGCCAACGTGAACTTTATCAAAGTCCTTCCCACGTTACCGTGGGGTAACAGCTCTGAGCACCTCCCAACAAACCCATCAAGGCTGGTGCTGTTTCCCACACAAACGGGGTGGGAGCTCTCCCAGGCACCTTCCCAGGGGTTCTCTGGGAGGTGGGAATGCTGCCAGCTCCTCGGCAGAGTGGCAGAGTGTGGGTTGGGGAAGTGGTGTTCGACTCCATTTGCTGTAATTGCAGGGGTAATTGAGAAGAAAGACTGAACTGATAGGTCAGAGCTCCTTCTCCAAGTAATTATGTGTGATTTATACGGAGGGTGCAGTGGCACAGAGACAGAAGAGTATGTAAATTTTGGAGTGATTTCCTAGAGAAAACAATTAGAAGGTTAACAGTAGCCTGGCATCCTAAAATTAGAAATTATTTTAAACTCCGTGCGTTTGGGGAATTACCTCTCCCGTGGAAATGTATATCCATCTCGTTAGAGGCAATTTGGGAAGCGGAGAGGCTTTTTGATTGCTGTGAATGGCTCTGGGAGAGCAGCAGCTCGTGGCTGGTGTGGGTGACAGGCTGTGCTCGTGGCCTCCTGCACGGCCTGGCTGGCCAGGGCAGGACACGGAGCCGCTTCCCACCCCTCAGTGAAATATTCCTGAGGAAACAGCCAGCCCAGGGAGCTCCAGGCACTGACCCACCCTCTCAGCAGTGAATCCCCTGCAAACTGAAATTCCTGCTCGGTGTTAAACCAGGAATTTTTACCCCTGAGCCACCACAACTCCCCTGTTCATTGATATTCTCCTCACACACTGCTGGACTGAAGGAATCCTGGGCCAGGATCGCACGAGAGGGCTCAGAAAATATTGCTGAGCACCTGGGAGCTGCTGGCCTTCAACTCTATTTTTTAAATTTTTCAAGGAACTGGAAGTAAATTTAAGAAGAGAACTGAGAGCTAGACTTGCCAAATCCCTTTTCTCCTGTGTATTTTTGTAGCCCCATGGTGAAATGGGAATAATATTTGTATGGCCCTTTCCCATCCATGGACTGAAATGGGCTGATGGGAGCTGAATATGAAGATGTTCCCTCTCTCACTTTAGAAGGAACACTCTGCTTTGGGGGAAGTTTTTATTATTATTGAATTCTCAAGTTTTGGAATGCTCCGCTCCAAGATTTTTTTATTAAACTCATCTGTCAAAATAGAAATCCTTTCTGGAGAAGGCTGGGCTGTACAGGACATATCCGATGGATGTGTGAATATTATGTCCATAAATGTTTGTTAGGAAGATTATTCCCAGCTGATATGACAAAGAGATGAGAAATTAGATCACAGATCTCATTAACGACCCAGACACTGAAGGAGAAGTGAAGCCAATTAATGTTGATGGGACTTGTCAGGAGAATGTCATGGTGCTCCTCTTCATGCCAGTCACACGCCCCGAGCTCAACAACCCCACCGTGACGGCTTCCCTCTCCTCAGGAGCGAGTCTGGGGGGATGGTGAAGGGATCTTGGGTGGATAACGCAGGAATCAGGAGTGGATAACGCAGGAATCGTGAGTGGATAACGCCTGCTTTTCTCTGCTTCCATGGAATCACCTCCGTTTCCATGAGGGATGTTATCCTGAAGTTCTGAAGGCAGAGGAGGCAGCAGGGCCAGGTCTCCCTGACCTGGAAGAGCCCCTCCGCGCTCATCCTCTGCGGGTACTTAAGTGGAATTAAGGCTCCGACTGCTCTGTTTCCATGACAACTTTTCTTTCCGTGAGAAAAGCCCTGCAAATCGCGGTCTGTGATTTGAGCACTCCGCAAATGTGGCCATTAAGCATCATCTCCTTCGTACTCCGGGAAAAGCAAAGCAGGGAAACGCAGCCTTTTGAGCCTGGATATAAAAGGGACTTTTCCACCTGAGAACCAAAATAGAAAACCGGTGGGAACGGTTCAAATGATCGGGCTGGAAATCTTGTTTATGTGTGGAGCCACCAATGATTTACACAGGAGTTACACCTGCAGCTGCGAGGGGGTGGGACTGGGCAGGGCTGGTCTCTCAGGAGCACATCCCTGTGCCAGGTGATCCACGATGGAAGGGAACAAACCAAGGATATGAAAGGAATTCGCTCATTTGTTACTTTTAACAAAAATTCCAGTTTGGTAGGAAGGGACCCCAAAGCCCCTCCAGTGCCACCCCTGCCATGGCAGGGACACCTCCCACTGTCCCAGGCTGCTCCCAGCCCCAGTGTCCAGCCTGGCCTTGGGCACTGCCAGGGATCCAGGGGCAGCCACAGCTGCTCTGGGCACCCTGTGCCAGGGCCTGCCCACCCTCCCAGGGAACAATTCCTTCCCAATATCCCATCCAGCCCTGCCCTCTGGCAGTGGGAAGCCATTCCCTGTGTCCTGTCCCTCCAGTCTCTCTCCATGTTTCCTGTAGCCCCTTCAGGCACTGTGAGGTCACAGTGAGGCCGCCCCAAAGCTTCCCCTCTCCAGGTGAGCCCCCCCAGCTCTCCCAGCCTTCCCTCCCAGCAGAGCTGCCCCATCCCTCGGATCATCTCAGGTGATCATCACCTGCCTAACGCAAATATCTGCAGTTTAATACAGAAATAATTGATTGCTTCAGGCAGTAAAATCACCTCTCCAATGGCTGCAGAACCGAATGTGACTCCATAGAAGTTATTTTTCCAAAGTAGAATAAAATACAGCGTTTATATTTATATCTATTAAAAACAGGGGATTTCACAAACCACTCTAAATATAATTCAAAAACAGGTGAGAATCACAAGAAAGTTCCCTGGACTGTGGTATCAAGTGATGTTATTTAAGTTCCCTGTGCTGCTTCAAGGTTTAGATTGAATATTTGGGAAAATTCCTTTCCCAAAAGGCCCAGGAGAGGCTGCCCAGGGCTGCTGAGAGATGCTGAAGCTGTTCCTGCCCTACCCACAAAGCTCAGCTGGCTCTCCAGGAGCAAACATCTCCCAGGACCTCTGAGCACTGCGTGGAAATCCCCATTCCCCCGGTTCAGCCCTGCACGGGGCATTAATGCAGGAGTTTCTGCAAATATTGGTGTGATGGCTCGAAGGTGGTTGTTTCCCTGCTCACGTGACGAGAGGCTGGCTGGAAACGGGCTGGAAATGAAGGATAACTCGTGGAGCAGCTGTGTGGGGAGCGGGGATCCGCTCAGGGACATCATTTGCTTCAGGTCCTTCGCGTGGAATTAGGGTCATTAGTGTGATTTAGCAGGAGCCGTGTGCAAGTACTCACAGGAACGAGAGAAAATAACATTTCCAAGGGTTATTCAGCAGTGGGTAGCAGAATACAGATGTTGGATATGATATTTTTGCACTAAATTGGGTTGTGGGTAAATACAGGACTTGATCTTAAGTTCGGGGCTGGAATCCTGCTCTGAGCTCAATGGGAAATCCACAGGCTCTGCTTCACTCTTGCAGCTCATTCAATAAATGTTTTGGCATCCCTGTCTGTTCTGCTGCCTTAATCTTCCCTTCTAGAGAGCAGGGATTAGCATTTGTAATTTATTCAGCAGGGGAAACAAGAAAAGGCTGGGCACAGGGCCGGAGTGCGATGCCCCAGAGATAACCCGGTGCTGAGTCAGCAGCAGGAACATTAACGGATCAGCTCCTCTCCTGAGCAGAGTGTAATGGGAGAGATGGCAAGGAGTGGGGAAAAGCTTTTATCTGCAGTGCATTAGAGCAGAGATGAGACTCCAGTGGACATTCAGACCATTTTTGCAGCTTTCTGCTGTCCCTCAGCCCAGCAATTCCTGAGGCAGCAGCTCAGCCACGGCCTGGCCAGGGGCAGCAGCAGGACCAGGGCTGTAAAGTGGAATGTTTTGGGTATCTCTGGCTACCAGAGCAGTTTTCTCTCTGCTTTTGCCTTACCTGGGGCTGGGCAGGACTTGTTGGGTGCTGGAGTAACGTCCAAGCTGACAAAATTTACTTTCCCTCTTCAGAGATCGATTCCTTCTCTTAACTTGTGCAAATTTATCCCTGGGCTTACTCCAGATTTCTCCTGTGGTGGTGCAGGTGCCCTCCAGGCTGAGCCCTCTGCTTCCCCTGAGCCACACCTCTGCACTTCCCTTCGTGTTTAATTTTAATCAGTGTAATGGAACCAGCAGCTCTGGGGCAGGGCCAGAGTGGGATAAATCAGCCTTTCCCTGCCTGGCAGGAGGCTGGAACTGGGGGGAATGGGCTCTGCTCCCAGGGAACAAGGGACAGGATGAGAGGAAACTGCCCCAAGGTGCACAAAGGGAGGTTTGGATTGGAGATTAAAAAGAAATCCTTCATGGAAAGCACTGTCCAGTCCTGGCACAGCTGCTCGGGGACGTGGTGGAGTCCCCATCCCTGGAGGTGTTTTTAAATCAAAGAGTTTTTAGAATCACAAAACACTTGGGTTGGAAAGGGCCTTAAAGATCATCAACCCCTGACATGTCCAATAAGTCAGAGTTGACTTTATCAGAACTGAGCAAATCCTTCATGTGCATCATCTCTGCAAAGAAACACCAATTAACTTCCAACCCCGACCTTCCTCCCTGCTGCCTCCCCCCAGCATGGCCATAAATGCACATTTACAGCCCTGGGGCTCACGTTCTTCACCTTTTCTTGGGGTCCATTTGATGGTGTGTTACCAAAGTCAGACAGGCTGTGGATGGCTGTGGGCAGCCAAAGCCTGGCTGAGGAGGAGCCCGGGGGAGCTGAGCCGGGCTCTGCAGGGCCCAGCACACCCTGCTGCAGCCAGAGGATGGCTCTGGCCAGAAATCCTCCTCACAGAGCACCCATTATCTCAGCTGAGAGGCACCAATCGATGCCACAAACCACTCACAACCCTCAGCTCCGAGCAGCCTCCCCCAGCCTGGGCTGCACCCCCAAGGAAATGGCTTTAAAGCAGATTCCAGTGCAGGGGGCAAATACCCCAAAGCTGCAGCACAGCTTCACAAATGCATCTTGGGAAAAGGGAGACGTTTTAAATGATGAGATTTGGAAAGCGAGATCATTTTAAAGATGAATATTCTTAATTTCTAAAGGCGGTCAAGGGGCACTCAGCTTCCCAAACTTTCCCTGGAAAGAGGAATTCAGGCCATTCACGGTTTCTGTCAGTGAGTATCAGATTGTTTGGAGGCAGCACCAAGGGACATGGAGTGAGTGGCAGAGCTGGGACTCCTCAGCTACAGGGGGGAATTCAGGGAAGCTGAGGATCCCCTGGATTTGGTGCTTTAACACCAGCAATTCCAGACATTCACACAGCACCTCTTTTCCTAAAAACCCCCTCTTTATGGGCTGCATTTGGCCCTTTCCGTGTAACTGGCTGGGATAGGAGGCTGTAAAGCATCTCCAGCTAATAAACAGACACATAACTCTTCCCCAGAGTGGAAAATGAAGAGCAAGCACTGAAGTGCTGCTTAATCCCTGGGACCTGGGGAGAGGGAGTTTTGTTTCGCTCTTCTGAGGTAATTTGTTTAAACCTGCATGGGGCTGGAGCAAGGAGAAAATTAATCTAATTAGAGACCCTCATTATGTTTCTCTGTATCAGAACTTTGCAAAGTCATAATAGGACATAAAAGTTCTACCTGAGCACGAGGGGGAACGGCTTCCCACAGCCAGAGGGCAGGGATGGATGGGATTTTGGGAAGGAATTGTTCCCTGGCACAGGGTGCCCAGAGCAGCTGTGGCTGCCCCTGGATCCCTGGCAGTGCCCAAGGCCAGGCTGGACATTGGGGCCCATCCCATTCCCACCCCTGCCATGGCAGGGACACCTCCCCCTGTCCCAGGCTGCTCCCAGCCCTGCCCAGCCTGGCCTTGGGCACTGCCAGGGAAATAGGGAATTATGTTTCTGGATCAGGAAAGGAAGGAAGGGAAGTTCCCAGATGAACTGTGCGCTAGGAGGGCTGTGAATATTTCCTCTTTCCAGCATGAATTATTCCTTTCATTTTTCCCCTCCTTTCAGTCTGTTGTAACCATAACTTTATTTAAACGCCGCTTTTCTTTCCAGTGACTGCAATAATTTCTTAAAGAACATATTTTAATCGCTTGCCTATATGCTCAGGATTTCTGTTTGCTCCCATAATTGCTCCTTAATTATTTTCCAATTGCTGAAACAACAGTTTTCACAGTTTATTAAAAAGCCTTTTTGAAATCATTCCCCCAGGGCATTGTCAGGGTTTATGACTGTCACTAACAGCCAGAGCCAGAGAATAATCAGCAGCAGGGGCTGGTGGCACTCACAGGGAACGGAGAGGCTCAGGCAGAGAGCACCAGGAGGTTTCGTGTCAGCCTGGATCTCCTTCAGTGCAGGAGCAGGGGCAGCTCCCAAATGTCCCAACCACTCCATCCCACCGGGATGATCCAAGGGATGGGGCAGCTCTGCTGGGAGGGAAGGCTGGGAGAGCTGGGGGGGCTCACCTGGGGAGGGGAAGCTTTGGGGCGGCCTCACTGTGGCCTCACAGTGCCTGAAGGGGCCACCAGGAAAGATGAGGAGGGACTGGGGACAAGGGATGGAGGGACAGGACACAGGGAATGGCTTCCCACTGCCAGAGGGCAGGGCTGGATGGGATATTGGGAAGGAATTGTTCCCTGGGAGGGTGGGCAGGCCCTGGCACAGGGTGCCCAGAGCAGCTGGGGCTGCCCCTGGATCCCTGGCAGTGCCCAAGGCCAGGCTGGACACTGGGGCTGGGAGCAGCCTGGGACAGTGGGAGGTGTCCCTGCCATGGCAGGGGTGGCACTGGGTGGGCTTTGGGGTCCCTCCCAACCCAAACCATTCTGGGATTCTGTGACCTGTGCCCGCCCTGAACACCCTGAACTCAGCAGTCCCATGGGCCCACCTGGAAGGAATTTTGGCTCCTCTCATTCCCAGAGGTGCAGGAGCTGATAGGAATACGTGGAAAAGCTGCTGGAGACACCGGAGCTGTTCCCGAGACGGACGGGACCCTGTTGTTGTTCGGTGTCACTTGCTCAGCTCCTCCTGCACTGAAGGACTTCACGAGGTCACCGGGCACAGCGATCCCACCG
The DNA here is from genome assembly GCA_013400235.1 of Oriolus oriolus. Lineage (NCBI taxonomy): Eukaryota > Metazoa > Chordata > Aves > Passeriformes > Corvidae > Oriolus > Oriolus oriolus. The sequence goes on from VXBT01006099.1 coordinate 142,006, forward strand.
GGCTGCTGTCCCCAGCAGCCACCACGGAGCTGTGTCAGTGTCACCTGGCTCCAGCAAAGCCCCTGCTCCCTCTGGAGCAGAACCAGGAGGGAAGGGCACTGATTCCAGAATCCTGGAATGGTTTGGGTCGGAGGGACCTCAAAGCCCACCCAGTGCCACCCCTGCCATGGCAGGGACACCTCCCACTGTCCCAGGCTACTCCCAGCCCCAGTGTCCAGCCTGGCCTTGGGCACTGCCAGGGATCCAGGGCACTTCCAGAATAAACTCTGTACACTGAGCACTTCATTAATCCTCAGGTGTAACTTCACAAGCCATGGTGGAGTTTTCCGGCACTTCCCATTTCTCTGTGCTGGGATGACTGCAGACATCCCCCTGCAGCCCAGGAACAGCTCAAGGTTATTTCTGGATCAGCTGATTCTGCCAATGGTATCACAAGTGAGAGAGTTCTCAGTGCATCACCTCCCTGTCAAAGCAACAAATGCCTTATTTACCCAGGGAGCACACTGGGAGAAAACTGGGATTTCACCCAGAACTGGCTCCTGACAGCGATGGTAGTTAAAGGCTATCACATGAAACACTGAATTATCAGCTCAGGCTGCAGAGCTGCAGCGAGATAACAGGGAATTCTGAATAATAATGGATAAGTCCATGCTGAAATCAATGCTATTAGACTGCACTGATGTAGGGACTTCATTTATCCATAAAGCACAATTAAAAATTGAAGTGAGGAGCTGCAGTGCCGGGCTCTGTCAGGCGTGTGGCTGTGTCAGCCCCCGGACTGACAAACGTGAGAGCGCACGGACCCCGCTGGGAAACGGCTCTGCAGGTCCTGTGCAAAGTCAGTTTGCTGTTAGCAAAACCCACGAGGGGGGTGAGATGCCAGACCTGCTCCAGGAGGGGTTTCTGAGCCCCCACTCGCTGCGGGGCACAGCCAGAGAGCGCGGCCAAGTCCCCGCGGTCCCTCCAGCAGCGCGGGGCAGGCCGGGTCCATCTCCGCATCCCAGCGTTTCCCATCCTCCCAGCTCCTGAGTCCCTGTGCTGCCGGAGCAGGGGGGCATCTGGGGCAGGAGGGAGCGCGGGGCAGTGGCAGGGCTGGCCAGGAGCTGTTTCTGTGCCAGCAGGAGCCTTTGCTGCTCCCCAGCACAGCCTGCGGGCTCTGCACGGAGCCTCCCTGGCCCGAGCCCGGCACCAGGCACGAGCACCCGGAATTCCTTCGGACAATGTCTGTGCCACGCTCCCAGGGCCAGGGGGAACCTGGGGGTATCTGGGCAGGGCCGGGGGTTGCACTGGATGATCCCCGTGGGTCCCGTCCAGCTCGGGATATTCTGTGACATTAAATGTCACACCCCCTCTTGGCACCAAGTAACACAAACCCTACACTGCTCTAAAACAACATCCCCACCTTCACGGGAGTCTCATCTATAACAGAGAGATGATTTCAGGGTTTTTCCCTATCCCACCCCCAAAAAATGGTGAATCAAAGCCACGATGCCACTTCACCAAGTGCCAGCTCTCCCAGAGACAGGCAGGGACACCTCCCACTGTCCCAGGCTGCTCCCAGCCCCAATGTCCAGCCTGGCCTTGGGCACTGCCAGGGATCCAGGGGCAGCCCCAGCTGCTCTGGGCACCCTGTGCCAGGGCCTGCCCACCCTCCCAGGGAACAATCCCTTCCCAATATCCCATCCAGCCCTGCCCTCTGGCAGTGGGAAGCCATTCCCTGTGTCCTGTCCCTCCATCCCTTGCCCAAAGTCTCTCTCCGTCTTTCTTGTTGGCTCCTTCAGGCCCTGGAAGAGGCTCTAAGGTCCGTCTGGAGCTTCCCCTCTCCAGGTGAGCCCCCCCAGCTCTCCCAGCCTTCCCTCCCAGCAGAGCTGCCCCATCCCTCGGATCATTTGGTGCCTCCTCTGGCCTGGCTCCAGCAGCTCCAGGTCCCTGCTGTGCTGGGCCAGGGCTGGGGCAGCTCTGCAGGTGGGGGCTCACTGGGCACAGGGGCACAATCCCCTGAATGGTGTGGGAGCAGTGGCAGAGCCCGGCTGTCCAACCAGAGCCCGGGGAAGGCACCTGAAGCATTGTTGAATCCCAGGTTTTCCCCAGCAGCCGCTCCCAGCCCTTCCCAGGGCTCGGGGTTCGTTTCCAAGCGCGGGACTGAGGACGAGGATCCCCTGCGGCCGCCAGCGCCGCGGAGCCGTCGGGACGGGGATCCGCGCTCAGACCCCGAGCTGATGCAGAGCACAGCCCGGCTCTGGGGGAGCAGCAGCTGCTTCCCAGCACTGTTTTCTGTGCCCACAGGTGACAGAGGAGCCGGTGTCACCGAGCTCTGAGCTGTGATCGATGGCAGCCCCACGCTGCTTTTATTGGAACAAATGCTCCGACAAGCGCCGCTGATGTGATTGTATCTCTGGCTGCCCTGTGTTCCACAGCTCCAGGTCCCTCCCAGCCTCCTGCAGGAGCCGGGCCATCATTTCCTGCAGCAAATAAAATAATTCCCTATTACTCTCTGTTATGAAAATGCCATTGCTTTTTATTTGATAAAGTGACTTCTGTTTAGCATCTTCACAAAGCAGAAGGGCGGATGGGTTTGATGGATTTTGCTCTCCTTTCTGCAGGTTCAGTTGCACCTGTTAAACACAGACATCCTGGATTTCCAGGGTCTTGCTGGGGTGGGACTGGGGGTACCACGCTGATACAGAGCATTGACTCCCACAGCGGTTCTGAGAAGGGATGAGAATGGATCTCATGAACAACATTCCTTTGGACAAATGGGGGCACAAAGCCAGTCTAAAGGAAATATAACTTCACTATCCAGTGTTTCACAACAAATGCCAACCAGAATTCCACGGAATAAAATCGCAGAAAGGAAAGATCAGCTGTGCTGGAAGAATGAATTGTTCAAAATGTTTCAAAGGCTAAAAAAAACCCACGCCAAAACGTTTTAGGGAAGTAACACATCCTGAGCACCGAGCCCTTGGCCGCTCCTACAATCACTTTGCAGCCCTGAGCCCTCCCAGGGCAGAGCTCCACCTGTCTTACGGCCTCCTCTCTGCTTCCCAAAGCTCTTGTACGACTCCAGAAGTGATTCCCAAGCACTTTCCCCTTCCCGGACGAGTCTGGGAGGGTTTCTCGTCCCCACAGCAGAGGCTGGGGAAGGTGGGGCTGTCTCACAGAGCAGGGCAGGAGCTGGCCCCAGGCAGCTGCTGCAGGCGGTGCCAGAGGTGAGCAGGGAGCTCCCAGATGTGCAGATCGTGCTGGCAGGAGCCTGCGGGACAGGCTGCCTCATTACAGGGGATAATTAACGGCAGCTGCCTCCATAGTTAATTACTGCCAGCAATTAAACCCGGAGATACACTGCAGCCGACACCCGGGGAGAGCTGAGCTGAGCTGAGCACGGGCCTCACCTGGGCGAGGTCTCCCTCCCCCCTCAGCAGACCCTGGGTTCTCCCCATCACTCATCACAGGCTGGGTTTCTTTCCCAGGACATGGTTTGCATCATCTCACGGAATCCCCGAGGTGGGAAAAGCCCTCCCAGCCCATCCAGTCCCAGCTGTCCCCGATGCCCCCCCTGTCCCCAGCCCAGAGCCCCGAGTGCCACCTCCAGCCCTTCCCTGGACACCTCCAGGGATGGGGATTCCAAACCTCCCTGGGCAGCCCCTGCCAAGGCCTGACCCCCCTTTCCATGGGGAAATTCCTGCTGATGCCCACCCTGAGCCTCCCCTGGCCCAGCCTGAGGCCGTTCCCTCTCCTCCTGTCCCTGTTCCAGGGGATGGGATCCCAGGACCATTCAGGCTGGAGAAGTCCAGCAGCACCACCCCGGTCAGCACCAAACCCCGGCCTCAGGCGCCTCCTCCCCAGGGGTTTGAACCCTTCCAGGGCTGGGATCCAGCCCTTCCCTGGGATCCTGCTCCAGCAGAAAGCCCAAACTGCGAAGAAATCCATGCACAGATGGTGCCAAGGCAGAGCCCCCGGCTGGGAGCTGAGATCCATTCATCACACACACACTGAAATATTTCACATTACAGCTTGTGATACAGGAGGAAACAAGAAATGTGCTCTCTCCCTCAGGAGAGGGAAACAAAGGAAGTGTAATAGTTCCAATATTAATTTTAATATTATTTGTTGCCCACAACAGCTTGCAAAATACAAAGAGACCTCAGCGGGGCTTAAACGCTCTGGTTTAGGAAGCTGCACCCAGGGTAGAGTTTATGAAAAATTAAAATTACACCACCAGGATTTTCTGATAAAAATCCCTTAAAGTCTCATCATAATCAACGGGAACATTTGTCATCTTTAAAATGTTTTAGGTTGTATTTTCCCAACTTTTATCATCCTTAAGATTCCCTTGGGAAGGGCAGAGCAGTGACAGCGTGCTCAGGAGAGCTCCGGCTTAGAGCCAAATGCTCCCATTAAATGTAATCAAATATATTCTAATATTATATATTAGAATAAAAGATATATAAAATGAAATATAATCAATGAGCAGCACATTTTCTTGCACACACCAGGGTAAGGTAGAGCAGGGAGGGACAGATCCACCCCCCTGAGCTCTCCAAGACCCCTCCCCTGTCCTTCCCAGCATCCATCCAGGCTGAACCCTTCCCTCTGCACAGCTGGGAAAAGAAAACTTCCTTGGAACGCTATCTCTGCCACCCAGGATACAACAAATCCCTTTGTTTGCTGCCTCGGGGATGTGCAGCACCTGTGGTTCCTGAGAGCCCCGGAGAACGGATTTTCCGCTGCTCCCACAACTAACGCACCCCAAAACTCCTCCCTCGGCCGCCGCTGACTCCGGCTGCTGCCTTTTCCTGCTCAGTGCCCATCCCAGAACCTTTCCATGCAGAAACCTTCCTGCTCCCTCGCAGGGATCTGCCGGGGGCCCGAGCCCGGGGAGTTCCCTGCTGGAAGCTGCCCCCAGCCGGGATCCCCCGTTCCTGCCAAGCCCCCCCGGCCACTGTGCAGGAACAGCAGGAGGCCCCAGCACAGGGCACTGAGGGGATGATGAGCTTTAATCTCCACAAATACAGGCAGGACTTACCTGCCCCATCCTCGTTCTGCCACAGGGATTCAGGGATGAGAGCCCTCAAATGTCACCTCTCCCAGGGACAAAACCTTGTGACTGCCAGAAATCCTTAATTTCCCACTAGAAGGTAAAGGATGTCACTGGGATTTCACTTAAGGCAACTTAATAATTTTATTCTGAATGCTTATTTGTTGTGCTTGTTCTGGTTACATGCGGTGATCCCCGAGCTCCTCCTGCAGCCACAGACACCAGCAAAGCCCCCGGAGCTCGTGCCGGACCCCTGAGAGCCCAGAACCCACCTGGATCTACAGGAGCTCCTGCAGCCCCCAAACCTGCTTTGGAGCATGACTTTAAATCAGATTTCGCACATCATGGAGCAGCTTTGCCTTTTTTAATTTTGTGTTTGTGCTCAAACTCTGGGTTTGGATTTAAAGAAATCAAAGGATCCCCTGAAAAGGTTTAACAAGAGAAGCAAAGCTGCGAAGGAGAATGAGAGGCAATAACCAAGAGCTGCAAAGTTAATTCCAACTGGGCACAAGGGAAAAAGCACTGGACAATGAGAGCAGTTAAATTCTGGAGCAGTTAAATCCAGGAAGACTGGACAAACTTGGCATTTTTGGAGATTTTCCAAGGGCAGTTGGCAGGGTCCTGACAAACCTCCTGCACCCCTGGAGTTTGCTTTTTGGGGAGCAGAGGGGGGACCCGCATCTGCCTTCCAAACTCCCTCCCTACAATTTCACAGTCCTTCCCGAGGAAACTCCAAAGGGCAGGGGAAGGATCTCCCAGGTGGGAGCAGGTGCTCAAGGCCAGGGCTGGATGAGCCCTGGATTATTTTAGGGAAGACTTGGCCAAAATGGAAAAGTCTCCACTTGGATTCCATCAGAGAGCCAGGATTTGTGCCAGTGCTGCCCCACAACACCCACCTCGTTCTCCTGCTGCCAGCTCCGACTCTGCCTCTGAGCCTGGGACTTGGATGAGCTTCCAGGTATTCTGGGACTTATTATGGGAGCAAAAGTGATTTTCCTTGCTCAGAGGTTGCACGGGACACTGCCAGGAGGAGGTGTGGGATTGCTGTGCTGCAGAGCAGCCCCACAGCCAGATCTGCAGCTTCCAAAGCCCCAAATCCCTTCCCACTTCTCTCCCTTCAGGAATGGGCCTTTGCCTGGAATGCTGCTCCCACTGTGGGTCAGGTGAGGCCTTGGTTATTAAATATAAAATGTGATCCTAACCAGTGGTTGCTCTGGTTTTTGTTTATCTGGTTGTGTAATCTCGAGCACGGAGTTATCAGTGAATTGGGGATATTAAATATCACTGGATACTTGTGAGTCCTGATTTTCCTGGATTTCCAATGGAAATGTTTACCCCCTCCATGGATTTCGTTTGGATCACTTGCTCTGTCACAGACTTTTGGCTCCTTGAAGTTTTCCTCCCTAACTGTTTCTAGAGCCTGATTTTGTGCTGGGAGAGACATTGAATCCCACACTGGTCAGGGCTGGAAGGTCCCTTCCAGCCCATCCAGTCCCACCCCGGGGATCCCAGCCTGGCATTCCCTGGGCTCTGTTCCCAGCCAGGTTTCTTGGCTCCCTTCCTGACCGATCTCTGCGCTGCAGAAGCCCCAGGAGCCGTGAGACATGAAAGCCACTCACAGTTAATGAAGGGAGGCCGTGATCAATGAGCACAATTGGGTGTCAGCCTTTTAATTCCCCCAGTTAAGCCCCAGCTGTTTTTTAAAATGAAAGACAGAGGAACGGCTCAGAGTCCCCATTAATGTCCGTCAGCAGCACTCTGGGAAGGAAGGAAGAAAAACGACCCTGTTTTCCATAGCCAACATCCTTAAACCACTCATTAGTCTGGATAAAACTGAAATATGGGCCCTTGAGGGGCTGGGATGCAAACCAGGGGAGCAGCAGCAGCTGGAGCAGCTGTGGCAGCGCTGGGAGCGTGCTGGGAACGCCTCAGCCCACGGACACCACTGCTGGGGCTGCCTCGGCCAGCAGGGCTGGACACTGGGGCTGGGAGCACCCTGGGACAGTGGGAGGTGTCCCTGCCATGGCAGGGTGGCACTGGAGGGGCTTTGAGGTCCTTTCCCAACCCAACCCATTCCATGATCCCGGGGGTAGATGGGGAAGGGGCTGGGGGTGATCCCTGCCGGGTCCTGGAGCCCCCAGCCCCATGGGACCCCCAGCCTGTGGCAGCCCCTGGGTGCGAGCTCAGGGCTGGGTCTCCAGAGGCCTTTCCCTGGAGGGAGGAGATAAAAATCCCCAGTAATTCCCTGCTTGGGGTTTTTTTCCCTGTGCCAGCTGGAGGCTGCAGTGATGGGAAGTTTTAGAGGAACAGCTCCACGAATGAAGGTTTGTCTGCCTGCAAACTGACGTCTTGCTCTAGGAGTAAACAGAGGTTGTACAAGCCCTGATTTGTCTTTTCAACACACATTTCCACCAGGATACTCTCTCGAAATATAAATGTTGAAATATGTACACTCCCGTGAACATATGGGTGTCTGTAAGGGCACAGAGGCCTTGCCCCACTCCCTTCCACTCTGGTGACTGATGCCAGCTTTTATTCCCTTTAGCACTCCAAGCCATCACCCAAGGAGTCACAAACAATAGGAAAACATCAGGCCCAAAAAGTTATCTCACTTATCCCACCGGAGAAATCCCTTTCCTTTGTGCATTGCTTTATCTGCTCTGAAAAAACTGCCTTAAAATGAGCCAGTAAAACCAAGAGGCTTTGGGCTTATCTCAGAGTGGTTACTGATAATTACAGGGCTTCTGTTCCAGCCCGAGCTGTCCTGGCTGAGGATGGATTTGTTGTGAAGGGAAGCAGGAGCTGGAACTGCCCCCTGCTCCATGCTGGCAGAGCAGCACAAAATCCCATGGAATGTGTTCGGAATTCCAGCAGCAGAGTGGGTCCCAGCAGCAGGGAAGGAGCAGTTAAAGTGATTTATCCGTGGCCATCGAGGATGCAGTTTGACAGCTCAGCCCACAAGCTGGGGAAGCTGCAGCTGGAATAAATGGAAATGAGAATGGATAAACAGTGTTTTACAGGGGAAGCAAATGGACAATGGGAAAGGACCTCGGGCTCCTAAACCCTGCCTGCGGGAGTATCGCTCCCACCTCCCACAGCTCTCATGTGATTTTTGTGCCAAATCAAGCAATGTTCTTGTCACCTCAGGAAAATAATGTTGAAAATGCCCAAGGGCTCTGTACCTGCTGCCAGCACCGTGTGCTGCACTGGCACAGACCCCACAGGCCCAGCAGCCCCCAGCCCACTGCAGCTGTGAGCAGCCCTGCTCAAAGGTTAACTGACACAGCTCCTGAGAAACAACAAAACCAGCTGCTTTCCCCAAACCGCTCCAAATCCAGGCATTTCTGGATCCCCACCAATTCCCACATTGCCGCTGCCACCTCCCCGTGCTGCCAGCTCACTTAACAAACCAGAGTCAATAAAGATGGAACTACTCGAGGAGCAGGAGCTTTTGCCTTTGCTAATATGCTCTGCCTCTAAAGCAAACATCATTTTACAGCACCTTTAAATATTAACACGTTCGGAGTGCTTGTCCCATGCTGAGCACAGTCAGCAGAGACAAACTGAAGCTCGAGGAAAGGATTTATTGGGGGCTTCTTCTCCAGCTGAGGCTTCTTCCCTCTGCCCCACCAGACACTGACAGCAGCTTCCATGGAAAACACGGACCGAGGAAAACTGGGCATGGCACTCAGGCTCTGGGCTGGGGACAAGGTGGGGATGGGGCACAGCTGGGACTCGGTGACCTCGGAGGGCTTTTCCAACCCCAGTGATCCTGGGATCTCATGAATTTACCTGCAACACTCCCTGGATCCAAACTCATCCCTAAATCCGAGTGAACTGGCGGCAGGAGCAGGCACCACCCACTCACCCTCCCACCTGTGCTCCCACCTGTGCTCCCTCCTGGCTCCCTTTCTGTGTTTCCCGGCCTTTTCACAGCTCTGGGGTCACTGAAGGCACCACCTGCATCTCAGGAGCCCCAGCGCCGCGGCGGCCCTGGCAGGGGGACTGAGCTGAGGGGACACTGCCGCTGCCATTAACAGGGTTAACTGGCGATGGGAGCGTGGGGGGAGGATGTAAACACTTGTTTGATCCCCTCCTCGCACTCATCCACCCCACACCAACCCACAGCAAGGGGGAAACGCCCCCTGAGTGACAGAGAACAAACCCCCACAGCGGGACAGGAGAGTTTCCCGTGCAGAAGTGGCAGCTCCCAGTTCCACCCCAGCAAGGCCCAGGCTGACAGTGACTGATGGGAGACAACTCAATAAAGATCCCACATTTTTTGTAAACTAATGGGATTCATTAGGCTAAAAGGCATCATTCATGCCAGGTAATTTATACTGCACAGGTAATTTAGGTAATTACCTCAACAACGAGGTAATTTATATTACACAGCAAACTGCAGGCGCACCCCNAACCCAACCCCCGGGCGCCCCCGCCCCCCCGATGGATTTGCTGTTGTTATCCTTTGTTAAACGACACTGAACCTCCCCCATAAAACCTGGAACGGGGACTTTGATGGGCTTTGTGTATTTTCACATGGAAAACAGCTCCTGGGCAGGAGTTGTAAGCATTGCACTGGTATTCTACTGGGTCTTATTATTTTCGGGAGAGGATTTATGGGATTGCTTGTAGCAGGTAAAAGCTGCTCTATGCAAACATTCCCTGCAGCTTTCTGAGCAGGGATCTCCTCCTGTTCCTAAGGTCAGCTGCTCCAGAGTTTGGAGCCCGGGCAAGGGCAACCAGGCAGGGCCAGAGCCCAGGACAGGCACCTCCTCCCAGTCCCAAAATCCCAGTGCTGGGCCGGACTCCACGATCTTGGAGGTCATTGCTCATTAACCCTCCTGATTTTTGCCGCAGCTGCAGCGTTTTGGTATCTATCAAAATGTCCTTGCCTGACAAAAGAAAGCCCAAAAATCCTCCCCGGCCTCCTTAACAAGCTCAAAAGATTCGGGAAAAGGGATGGGGAAGAGCCAAAGCCGAAAGAGAAGCAGGAGTGCTTGTTGTGAAGGAAGCCCTTCAGTGCTGCTCTGCTGGGTTGGAGCCACGAGGGGCCACAGAAGGGCCAGCACAGCCACCTCCCCTGCCACAGCACCCGGGGATCAGAGCTGGAGCTGGGCTGGGGCTGGGCTCACCATTCCATCAGGCCTTGCCATGGATCAAACCCCAGCACGGAGCCGTGTGTGCGCACAGACCCAGGGGCGTTTGGGACGCGGAGCGCGAGCCTCTGCAGCCAAAACCCGGGCTAAAAAGGAGCCTGTGCCTCGTCACAAGCTGCCAGGTTGTGTCTGATGAATGCTGAGGGGCTGAGCCCTGCTCCCTGGCAGCTTCCAAATTAAACTTTGGGCTGCTTAGGAGATTGTCAGTCAATAAATCCAAGTGTTTTCGAGGTCCAAGGCTGTTCCTCCTGCCTGTTAGACAGGATGGATGATTTGGTCTGTGGGAATCTGGAAGCACCAACCCCCTTGGCTTTCCCCGTTTCTGGATCATGTTTATGTGGCTACTGAGGGAGATTTTGTGCTTTAAAAAGACCTCAGGAACTGTTATTTCCTTGGGCTGCAATAGCTCTGGTTGCTGCCCACACCCAGGGATGGGACCAGGGCAGGAATTCCAGGGTGAGTCCCCCATGCCTGGGGCATCTCCCCACGGGAGTGCTGCTGCCTTCGGAACAAACAGATCAGGAGCACCTGAGCAGCTGCAGGGCCTGTCCTGTGCGCGAGGATCACGGAATCATGGAATGATGGAGGTGGGAAAAGCCCTCCCAGCCCATCGAGCCCAGCCTGTGCCCCATCCCCACCCTGTCCCCAGCCCAGAGCCCCGAGTGCCACCTCCAGCCCTTCCCTGGACACCTCCAGGGATGGGGACTCCAAACCTCCCTGGGCAGCCCCTGCCAAGGCCTGACCCCCCTTTCCATGGGGAAATTCCTGCTGATGCCCACCCTGAGCCTCCCCTGGCCCAGCCTGAGGCCGTTCCCTCTCCTCCTGTCCCTGTTCCCTGGGAGCAGAGCCCGACCCCCCCGGCTGCCCCCTCCTGCCAGGGAGTTGTGCAGAGCCACAAGGTCCCCCCTGAGCCTCCTTTGCTCCAGGCTGAGCCCCTTTCCCAGCTCCCTCAGCCGCTCCTGGGGCTCCAGCCCCTTCCCAGCTCCATTCCCATGAGTGCACAGGAGAATTAAAAAATAATTAAAATTAAGAATAATTAATTAATGTATTTCAATGAGAAATAACACTCTCAAAAGCACTTCAGAACTAAACCCCCAGGGATATCTGAGCAGTGCATTTCTGACCTGCTTGGGCACAGTCTGAATCTCAGTTTTGGTGTCTCTCCTGCTTACAGGTCCAGCTGGCTCCGTGGATTTCCTCAGTCTGAACAGTTCTTGTTACAGCAGATTAATAAAGACATTCTCGACATCGGTCGTGAGACAAATGACAAGAAAACTCCCCAAATTAGGCTTAATAAAAAGGTCTGAGCTGTAATGAGGACATTTGGGGATTCCCTGTGCCAGCTCCAGGGCTCTTCCCAAAGATTATCTCATCAGGAGCTCCCGTGGAGCTTTGTGACGTTTCTCCTCGCCCAGGCTGAGACACTTTCGGCTGGAACTGACCTGTGGTTCCAATTTGAATAAATAAATTGAATAAAAGCACTTCAGCAGGGAGGCAGCAATAAATCCCAGGTTTTTCTGATCAGCACAAAATGGCAACAGAGGGAGGGATGAGGGGAATATCCCCATTCCCAGGCACACAATAAATGTCTGGAAAGAGCTGCAGCACGTCCTTGACAGCTCTGATGACATTACAGAACAGCTCTGACTGCGTGGATCCAGCCCTCAGCTCGCAGCCCAGTGCTGAGGCTCTGAAACAGGATAATGGGGCCGTAATTCCCTGGAAGTCAGGGGAAATTCAGGCTATGAGACAATTCTGTCATATTTGATAAGGCTAATTGACATTTCAGAGCAGGGCTTAAGAACTAAGACTGAAGTTAAAGCTTTCGGAAGTGGTAGAAAATATTTAAAATGTGATTTTAAAAAAAAGAATCAGTGATATTCAGTAAGTTCCATGGCAAACTGGGGTGTTTGGACCTGTTATTTTATATGACACATACAAAAAAATAGATACAGAAAACATGGGATGTTCTTTTGGAAAATATTTTTACCTGTTTTCTCTTAGTCTCCTGTGTGTCAAATTAATCATTCCCTTGCTGTAAGGATGTGCCCAGAGACAAAGATGGGATGAGCTCTTTTTAGGACAGGTTAAGAGACTTGGAGTGGAATAAAAAATATTTTATATTAATTTTAATACAAATAATTACAGTTTTATATACTCAAATATGTAGAAATAAAATTATGTCTTGCTTTATCTCTACATTCATTAAATGAAATTCTCCTTTTCCAATCTCTCAGCTCCTGGAGGCAAAGTGTCCCCACGTGGCTTTGCTTTGGGACACCTCCCACTGTCCCAGGCTGCTCCCAGCCCCAATGTCCAGCCTGGCCTTGGGCACTGCCAGGGATCCAGGGGCAGCCCCAGCTGCTCTGGGCACCCTGTGCCAGGGCCTGCCCACCCTCCCAGGGAACAATTCCTTCCCAATATCCCACCCAGCCCTGCCCTCTGGGTGCCTTACAAGGAGCAGCTGCAGCCCAGACTGCCCATGTGTTACTCCCATTGACCGGAAATTGGATATTAATTCAATAAAAGGGATTTAACATCAGTTATTATAATGCAGTAATACCGAATGGAATTTTCCTTTGTAAAATCCTATTTAAATCCCATTTATCTGAACTTTGCATAGGAAATATGCAGCCAGGTGAAGGCTCCTGGCTGTGTACATTGATATTTCCCCACAAGCACCTCCCACCCGACAGCTGTGCTGCCTCATCCAGGATTTCCATAATAATCACTGGATTCCCTGGAGGGTGCCACAGATCCAAGCAGACGGATATTCACCGGGCCTGGAATTCAGAGGGATGAACCTGCTCATTCAAATCTCCAGAAAGAAAAACGCCCCGTGCAACCCCCCTGCTTTGGGGCTGGAAACAAACCCGAGAGGTTTTCTTTGCTCAGCTGGGGAAAGACTGCGGAGATGGGGACAGGAACCCGTCCCTTGGCTTGGAACAGGTTTTATCACCCTGCAGGAAGTGAAGGCACCTCGGAGAGTGTCCCGGTAGGTGAAGAAGAACATGGTTTGTGTGAATATTCCTTTAAAACCCTTCACTCCGAAACGGTGAAAATCCAAAGTTCTGAGGAGTCCTGAGTACAGCAAAAGCCAAGGAAAAAAGGCTCTGGATTTATCTGATGTGAATTTTGGTAGCTGCCAGAGTCAGCCGGCATCACAAAAAACGGATGAAGCATTGCAGCCCCAGCCCTGGGATGAAATGTTAATAAAGGGATTCCTGCTGGCACGCCTCCCCCTCCATTCTCCTGTTACCTGTGGCTTTGTTCCCGCTCCGCTGGGGCTTTCCCAGCCCAGCCCCAGCTCTCGGGGCTGGCTTTTGAAGCGGTGCTCCAGCAGCCTCCTGGAGCTGGCAGCATCTGAAAAGAGAAGTAAATTCTGCTGTGCGAAAGGCGCCGCTGCTGGGGGGCTGGGAGCCCAGTGACGGGGATCTCCTGAACGCTCTGGGAAGGACTATTTACCTGTGGGTGGAAAACAACTCCCAGGGCCCCCCACTGCTTTGTGTTCCCTCTTTTCCCGCTCCCTGAGCTGGGCTGGCACCTCCTGACGCACCTCTGATAACCAGGCAGGAATCACACAGCGTGTGCAGGGTGAATTCCCCCCTCCCCACCACCCACTGATGTCTGCAGGGATTCTCCAAGGGTTCCAGCCAGCTGACAGGCAGGAGCTGGGGAGCAGAACCCGGCCACCCACCAGGGTGGTGCTTGAGGGAATGAAGTGGAGAGGGGGAAAGGAAACACTGCAATAAAAAATGTGTTGTTTGTAGGAAAACCAGCGATTATTCCTGATTATTACTGGGAATGCTGCATGTCTGAACCGGCACAGTGGGTGTCTGTACCCACCTCAGAAGGTTCCCCCCGAGCCTCCTTTTGTCCAGGCTGAGCCCCACCAGCTCCGTCAGCTGCTCCTGGGGCTCAGTGATGAGGAGGGACACGGTGTCACTGTGGTGTCACTGTGGTGTCATTCCCTGTAGCTGCCATCCAACTCCAGCCCGTGGTGCCAGGAGCTCCGGGAAGAGCTGGAGATGCTGAGCTGCAGAGAATGCACCTGCAGAAAAGGGGAGAGGATCAAGCAAGGCCAGGCTGGAACTGCTCTGCGGAAGGTGCCCCTGCCCGTGGCAGGGGATGCAGAGGGATGGGCTTCCAGGCCCTTCCCAGCCCAGTCCGGGATTCTGGGATTCTGCCACACGTCCCAAAAGCCTCTCCTGCTCCATCCACCCCTGAGCCCAGAGCCAGCCCAGCGCTCAGCCAGGTCTGAGCAGAGCTGGGCCTGTTTCCAATTGGTGTCCAGCAGGAGCCCTGTGATTTCCTCAGCTGGTACAAATGGGATGAGCAGCAAATCCCCTTCCCAGCCTCCTCTCCCCGCTCTCAGCACCGTGGGAAGCCCCTCTAACACATTCCGTTATTAAGGCCCGATTTAGCAGGGGGTTTGTGCTGTGTAAGCCTGACTAAACAGCAGCACAGGGCTTGTTTATGAGGAGGATAAATGGGAATTGAGAGCGCTCTTGTAATGTTTGGATCGAGTTGTCCTGAATAAAAGGGGAAAAGCAAATTATTGTTGTTTGCTCTGTAACCAGCCTGAGCTTTTTTCTCTTCCAGGGAAACCACTTAGGCCTTTTCATCTCCTTAAAGAGGGGAGTGGGGGAGTTGTGTGATCCATAAAAATTCAGCTTCCTGGTCATCCTTCTGCTCCCACAGGTCCCCTTTTCCAGGGGAACCCATCCAGGGAATTTCAGGGGCTTGTTCTAAAGGAAATACTCCCAGACTCCTCTCAAGTTGCCTTCTCCAAGGTCCATCCTCCTTCTCCTTCAGGTCGTGAGGCCACCCTGGTGAGATTCTGCTCCATGAAGTATTGTGCCGCTACAGCCGGTCGGGGTGTGATTAGTGGGGTGTAATTAGTGGTGGGCAGGAGCAGGGTAATGCTCACAGGTAATGTGGGGGCTGTAATTAGTGGGCTGTAATTAGTGGCATCGGGAGCAGGTTAATGCACACCGCTCTGCTGGTGAGAGGTGATCGGTGGCTCCCATCACCCTTCCCACTCTCCCTCTCCACGCTGCTGTTCCAAACCCGCCCCACTCCTCTGGATTTCAGCCTCTGCCTCCTCTGACATTTATCTTTCAGCTCCTGCTCTGGACTGATGCTCTCTTTATTTATTCCATCTGATATTCTCAAATCAAGCAGTGGATCTTCAAAAGAAATCCTCGATCAAAGTGCAGCTCTGGCTGGGCCTGGCTCTGGCCGGGTTAAACCCGTGACTTCCCCTCTCTGATGGGAACCTGATCATGGAATATTTCACTCTCAGGCTCTGAAGGAAATTCTGGTGATTGATAATTTTCCATTTCATTCCCATTCCCTCTCATCTCCTTGGACTAAAGTGTAATATTCTTCTTTTTTAAGAGAGCCTGCTCTGATGTCTCTGGGAACGTTGGGTTCAGCTAATTCGGAAAGATTTAATATTTATTTTTCCTGCTGTTATCCCTGGCTTGGAGACAGCTGCACTGGCAGCTCTGGAATAATGGGGTGGTGACTCTGTGCCAGCAGGGGAACAAGTCTGGGGCATTTTGGGAGGATGGAAGGAAGTGGGAAAAAGCTTCAAAAGGTGCTGAGATGGGGCAGCATCCCCACATCCAGCATGGTGTGCTCATAAACAGAAATTTGGGGGGTTTTAGGAAGTTTGGCAGCCACAGCCAGGGATCATTGCTGTGCACTAAATTATCATTGTGATAAGGAAAAACTCCAGGAAGGCTTTGACTCAGGAATGATTTCTTCAGGTCAGGGCTTGGCAGGGGCTGCCCAGGGAGGTTTGGAGTCCCCATCCCTGGAGGTGTCCAGGGAAGGGCTGGAGGTGGCACTCAGGGCTCTGGGCTGGGGACAGGGTGGGGATGGGGCACAGGCTGGACTCGATGGGCTGGGAGGGCTTTTCCAACCCCAAAGATTCCATGATTCTGGGATCTCTGGCCCCTGGGGTGGGGTCAGTGTTTGCAGTGCCTCAAAGGAGAGCTGGGTGTATTCCGAGCTGAACCTCTCCAGAAGCAAAACACCTTTTCTGGAGCAGTTTGGCTGTGAGAGTTCAGGCCTGAAAAGGCACGAAATAAGTGCAGGTTTGGAGCCTGGAGAAGTCACTGGATAAAACAAGCACGTGAGGAAAAAGCAGATATCAAATGTTTTCCATGTGGAGATGTGCACTCCGCGTGCTCCCTGACTGAAGCACAATCACTGCTCTTTCTGGAGAATAACCACTCCCATGGCACCCCTTCCAGGGGAGGCACTGAGTCCTTTCCCATCCTTCCTGGTCCGAGGTCCTGGGCTGTGGGAGCCCAGGGCACTCCAGGCCCCTTTCCCTGCTGCTGTACCCCAAACCCCGAACCATTCCCTGTGCTCAGAGGTAGCACCAGTGGGAGATGTAGAGAGGGGTCACCTCACCTCGCAGCGCTGGGCCAGGCGGGATCTGCCGTCCTTCACGGTGGAGAAAGAGTGGGATCTGTCAGCTGTCTCCATCCTGAATGTTGTCTGACTGGCAAAGTGCTCAGAGACAAATCCCACCTGGATTTTTCCAGCAGAGTGTATTAAAAAGTGTTTGCAGCAGCCAGGCAGGACGTGGTGCTGAAGATTCTCCGTGTGACAGGCACTGCTTGAGAGCAGAAAGCCCAGGAGAGGAGGGTTCTGGAGAGGATTTCTCCACAGGATGCTCCTTCCTGCGTTTTCCCCTCCGGCTCCAGCACGGATAAGAGCCTATCTGCCAGTGCCACCTGGGAGAGGAGCACTGCCACCACCCCACCATCCCAGCAGCGCTGATAAGAGAATCCTGTTACATGTCGGAATTGCTGGGAGAGGAGTTTCTACTCAAAGGGTCAGGAGTTTTCCAGTCACAATAGCCTCTGATAACAAGGAGAAAATTGGAATAAGCCAATCTATCTTGTGTTGCTACACAGCCCTTCACTGAACTGCCCGTATTTCCATCTGCTCAGTGTGATGGATTTATTTCCCGAGCTTTGAGGGCACTGAGAATTTGTATTGGGCTTTTATTTGGAGCCATTTATACAGCCCAGTGACAGCCTAATGGAAATCGGTGTGAGAGGAACAGGATCATGGAATCCCAGCAGGGCTGGGAGGGGCTTCAGAGCCCCAGCCTGGGGACAGGGACCAGCTTTGATGAACAGACCCTCCTCTGTCCCTGATTCCTGATCGGAACCTGCCCCGCTGCTGCCGTGGGATGGAGCCCTGAGCTGTGTGGTGGTGTGTGAGGGAGGATTCCTGCAGAGCTGCTTGTACCCAGGAAACACAGGAATTTCAGCCAGGAACAGCAGGGTTTCTCCAGATTCCCGTCACACAGACAGATCTGGGGTGCAAAGCAGCTGCTGATGGGCACGGGCTCTGCACAGAAACCTCACCACTTCTCCTCAGATCATGGGAGATGGGGTGAGCACAAGTGATGGGAGTTTCAGGGCTTCCCCACAGAAAACAGAATATTTGCCTTCAGAGCTGGAAAGCCCAAAGCACCCCAAGCTGCAGGGAGCAGTTTTCCAGTGCCCTCACCCTCCAGCACCCGGGAGGAGCTCGGCAGCAAGCACGGAGCCAGTTCATTGTGGGCACATTGCAAAGGAGAGGTCTGCTGTTTGTGGTGACAGATCCTGCCACTGCAGGGGGCAGGGGAAGAACAGCAGTGCAGGTTCTGTTTCTCCTCAGCAGGAGAAGGGGCCAGCTCATCATCCCTCTTCTCCATCCCAATCCTCATCATCCCTCTTCTCCATCCTAATCCTCATTAGCCATCCTCTTCATCCCAATCCTCATCATCCCTCTTCTCCATCCCAATCCCCATCATCCCTCTTCTCCATCCTAATCCTCATTAGCTACCTTCTCCATCCTAATCCTCATTAGCCATCTTCTCCATCCCAATCCCCATCATCCATCTTCTCCATCCTAATCCTCATCATCCACCTTCTCCATCCCAATCCGAGCAGCAGCTGCCTGTCCTGCCCACCCCGAGGTCAGCAGTGGAAATTCCATCAGTGGGGGCCAGTTTGGAACAAGCTCTGCCATCCAGGGCCCAAAGGCACACAGGAAACTCGGCCTGGGCAGGCAGCAACAGGGCCCTCGGACCAGGAAGGCTGGGAAAGGACACAGCAGCATTCATCCCTGCTGCCTGTTGTGTGGAGGAATCTGGAAAATTTACGAGCATCACGGATTAATCTTGGACACCTTGAAGCTCAAGTCACTGTCCTTGCTCCTTTGGCGAGGCCCACATGTTTCTCTGCAGAGCAGCTGAACGCCTGCCCAGGGTTTGCCCCAGGCAGCACAGAGCTGCTGGCGGCGGGTCCAGCCCGGCTGTGACCACCAGGAACGCTCCTTCCGTCACTCTGCAGCAGCAGGCAAAGCTCTGCTCGAGCTCAGGCCGCAGTGAGAGCGCAGAGATGGCAGAGCCTGGCCAGAAACCCGAATGCTGGCTCGGGCAGCGGCTCCACAACCCGGAGGCCGCTCCGCACACGGCCGGGAGTGGCTGCCAGGACACCCCAGGCTGCCATGGGGACTCTGCCCGTGAGGAGCAGCGTGGTGAGCAGGGCTGGATCCAGCACACAGCCCCAGCACGGGGGGAGGCAGCTCGGGTGGGAGAGGGAAGGGAAGCCAGACCATGATCGAGATGTACGGCAGCTTTAATTCCAAGTTCGGAAAACTAAATTTAGGCTAATTTGCTAAAGACCGTTTAATGGCTTGGGAAATTAGTTTTCCTGAATTAAGACATTATTGAATCCTTGTGTTTATGAGTTTGGGAACGTGGCAAAGCCCAAAGCTCAGTGCCTGAGCTTTTTGCTGCCTTCCTATTGCAAATTGCGCTGTGAAGGGCTGAGTGTGAACCGGGCTGGGACAGGCTCTCTTTGGGCACCAAAACTGCCCCAAAAGGGGCACCTCCCACCAGTGAGGGCAGGGCTCAGGCTGGACACGAGCCCAGAGTGGGATGCTGGGGGCTCTTCTTGGGAGGCAAAACCACGAGGCTGCTCCTGGCTGGACTTGGAGGTCCCAGAATCCCAGAGTGGGTCAGGCTGAAGGGACCCCAGAGGGTCACTGGTGCCACTCCCTGCTCCAGCAGGGCCATCCCAGAGTTCAGGGCACAGCAGGGTGTGCACACAGCTCTGGTACAGCCTCAGGGAGGAGACTCCAGCCCCTCTCTGGGCTCTGCTCAGGGCTGGGCACTGCCCAGGGCAGCAGTTCTGCCTCCTGTGCAGGGGAATTGCTGGGATCAGCCCCTGCCCGGTGCTCTGGTGCCACTGCTGGGCCCCCGGAGCAGAGCCCGGGCCCTGCTCGGAGCCCTCCCTGCAGCCAGGGACAGCCAGGGACACCCAGGGACACCCAGGGACAGAGACACCTCGGGACACCCAGGGACACACAGGGACACCCAGGCCCGAGGGCCCCTCTCAGCTGGGGCTCCTCTCGAGGCTGAGCAGCCCCAGCTCCCTCGGCCTTTCCTGGGCACGGAGATGCTCCAGGCCCTTCCTCATCCCAAAGGTCTTTTCCAGCCTAAGTTATCTCGTTATTCTGTGGTTATCTTCAAGAATTTTCTTGACAATCCCATGTTTCCAGCCTGTTTTTGCCCTGGCCCTGTGGAGGGAATCAACACCTCGTGCAACACCATAAACCCACCTGCATCCCATAGCTCTGGCTCCAGCTCGGAATTCCTCCTCCTCAGAAACTTCATTGCAGCTAAATGCTGGAGTGGCAAGGGTAATAAAAATAACTCCATAAAATGCATGAAGAATTTCCTTTCCCAAAGATCAGATTTTAAAGGAAAATAGCCATTAATTCTGCGCTGTCTGGGCAGTGACACTGATGTGATTCACGGGTATTCAGCTGCACAAGGCTGAGCTCTGCTCTTTGGGAAACAAGATAAATCTTCAGATGAGCCGCCAATGGCTGCATGATTAATCCTTGTTATCCTTGAATGGAATGCCAGTGGGTGGGAAGAGAAGAGGAATAACCCACAGAAGGGGAATGGGGAATCAGACAGACTCAGAAGCGTCCCAAGGTTAATTAAAGAGTTTCTTTCTCATGTCTCCCAGGGAATGTGATGTCCCAGGGCTGATGCTGGGGAACAGAAGCCATTCCCTGGCTCCTGTCCCTCCATCCCTTGTCCCCAGTCCCTCTCCAGCTCTCCTGGAGCCCCTTTAGGCCCTGCAGGGGCTCTGAGCTCTCCCTGGAGCTTCTCCTCTCCAGGTGAGCCCCCCCAGCTTCCCCAGCCTGGCTCCAGAGCAGAGGGGCTCCAATTCCCCTGATTTCAGTTTCAATCAGTGCAGAATATCCTTATTCTCTCCATCACTGGATGGGCTTTCGGGTCCCTTCCCACCCAGCCCATTCCATGACTGCAGTTTGTGCTGTGTCACACCCAGCCAGTGTGTTCGTGCAAAGTCTTTTAAAAGCCTCTTTTTAAGCTTTTCCCAGTCCTTAAATCATCCCAGCCCTTGTCCCCTGTGCCTCCTGCATTTTGCCTTTGCTGCCCCTGCCCTCCCCAGGGTTTGCAGGTGATGTCATTCCACGCTGCCTTTCCCAACAGGAGGAGCCCAATCCTGCCCAGAGAGCTCTCAGGGAGCGTTGCCAGGCTGGCTGGGAGCACACTGGGTGTGCAAAGTTCATCCCTTCCAGGCCCCTTTCCCCATGTGCCTTGGGGGGGTCAGGCCCTGCGAGCCCTGCAGCTCCCAGTCACAGTAACAAACCCTTGGCTGTGCTGGACACAGCTCCGGCGCCTCCCGGGAATTCCGGGCACCTCCTGCCTTCTCCCTGCTGCAAGGAGTGAGTGAAACCCTGCAGGACAGGGCAGGATGCAGCACACTCCCCCTGCACTGGGAACAGGGCACCTGCAATCCTGTGTCCAGCTCTGGCTCCTCACTGCAGGACAGCCCTGGAGGGGCTGGAGCGTGTCCAGGGCAGGGAACGGAGCTGGGAAGGGGCTGGAGCCCCAGGAGCGGCTGAGGGAGCTGGGAAAGGGGCTCAGCCTGGAGCAAAGGAGGCTCAGGGGGGACCTTGTGGCTCTGCGCAACTCCCATTCCACATCCAAGGAATTCCTGGAGGTGGTACTTGGGGCTTTGGGCTGGGGACAAGGTGGGGATGGGGCACAGCTTGGACTTGATGATCCTGGTGGGCTTTTCCATCTTCAGGGATTCTGGGATTCTGTGACTCTGTGATTCTGGTGTCTGTGCACTGCCCCAAATCTCCCTCTGCCCATGGGGGAAGGGGCAAGGAAGGCACAATTCTCATTAGCTGAGACCAATCAATTGTGGGATCAATTAAACAATCTGCTGAGCTGAGGGAGCACAGACCTTGCTGACACTCCTTTACTGCTCCAGCATAACCTGGTTTATTGCCAAACCCTTACTGACCCCTCAGACACACCCTTTACTTAACCCAGAAATGGGGAGGGGCACTAAAGCTATTTCCCATTTGCCTTTTTACAGCTTTGTATTAGATTATATTGTATTTTTCATTTGTAAGCTATGGCACAGGGTGCCCAGAGCAGCTGTGGCTGCCCCTGGATCCCTGGCAGTGCCCAAGGCCAGGCTGGACAGTGGGGCTTGGAGTGGTCCCGGAGCACCCTGAGCCAGGTGAAGCTGCCCCTCTCCGTTGGCTCCCACCCCTGCGAATGCCGAGCTCCTGGCTCAGGAGCTGCACCCAAGCTGGGACAGAGCCCTCTGTGCTGCTGGGGACTGGGACAGAGGTTTTTCCCTGGTTAAATGCCCTGGAAGGCTGCTGGAGCTGTGTGGGCGCAGGGAAGCAGCAGAGGAAGGAGCCCGGCCCCGCCGCACGGCACTGCCAGTGCAGGGAGAGGGCAGCACACAAATCCCAAACCCTCTGCTACAAAGGCGAAAAGCCCAGCCTGGTTCTCCTTTCTCACCGAGGCACATTAAAAGATGAATGAGGGAGATGTGATCTCCAGGAAGAGGCGCGGGGATCTCCGTTAAGCAGCGCCTGAGCCCGCGCAGATCAGCAGTGCCAGCAGTGATAACCCAGCTCCCTGTGATCCTCACAACACACACCGCAGCCTTCAAGCAGCCCACAAGATTAAAGGAATTACTTCCATAAAGCATAATCTGCTCCCCTTCCTGGGCTTGGCTCAGCCACACAGTCTGTCAGGGAAGAGTACTTTCTCCTGCTAAAAAGAAACTTTTACAGTGACACTCCCTTGCAAAAATGAGACTTTTCAGTGATAACAAAATCCAATTTCCTTTGATCTGGCTCTGCAGAGCAGTGGCTGCAGGCGGGGGGGTGTAAACCTCTGCTCAAGCCTGCCCAGGCTTAGCTCAGTCCCTGCTGGTTCCCGCTGCTAGGTGGAGGAGAGTCCCTCCCCCAGCACCTGGATATCAACACCCTGCTCATTCCAGCTGCTCTGAGCCTGCACTGGATCCCAAACTCGGCACTTTCCGGCAGCTGCAGAGAAAAACGGCATTTCTGGGATGGAACAAACTCCATCTGATCTGTGTGAAAGAACGAGAAATCCGCCCAGAGATGGCTCCAGGCAGGTCCATCCCTGGGAGCATTGACGGCCGGGTGGACAGGACTGGGACACCTGATCCGGGGCAAGGATCCCTGCTCGCTGCAGGGCTTGGAGCTTGGTGTCCTCTCAGCTCCCAGCCCACCCCAACCATTCCCCAGTTCTGAGATCTCAGAAGGTGTTTTCCACCCTCAGCCCCGTGTGGGAGGTGTCAGGAACAACCTGCTCTAGAGGCCCCCAGCGCTCAGCCAACTCTGTCCCACCACTGGGCACTGCCAGCGAGCCAAGTGACCACTGCCTGGCATCCCCACTGCCTGGCATCCCCACTGCCCGGCATTCCCACACCACGGCATTCCCACAGCCCAGCATTCCCACACCATGGCATTCCCACAGCCCAGCATTCCCACAGCCCAGTGTTCCCACACCACGGCACTCCCACAGCCTGGCATTCCCACAGCCCAGCATTCCCACACCA
>VXBT01006099.1:166174-181973 GCA_013400235.1 Oriolus oriolus
GAGAGCATGGGCCAGCGAGGTGGGACGGAGCATCTGGGCCCGGGGAGCTTTCCCTGGGCACATCCCCACCTTGGGGAGGGTGGGAGGGGGTGGCGGCCGAGGCTGTGGGAGCAGCAGGGTGGGGAGCAGCGCGTCCCCGTCACTGCCAGCCCTCCCTGTCACCCGGGCCCAGCAGCGGCCACTCCTCGGTGGGACACAGGAGGTGTCCCCGTCCTGGGACACAGCAGTGGCACCACTGGGGGCTCCCCCTCCCAGCAGCAGCCAGGGAAAAACAGCTCTGGAAACGCTGCGGGAAAGGAGTCCAAGGCAAAATTCCATTTGCCTTGTGCCTCCTCTGTCCTCCTGCAACAGCTGGGAGCTCCTGCTCAGCATCCTCTGCTTTGGCATTTAACCCTTCCCCAGCCAGGAACCCAGCAGGGACTGGGAATATCCCGGAACAGCTTTGGAATGGTCGCAGAAGCGCACGTGGGAACACAGAGCTCCCTGGATAACACAGCACAGAGACGTGTCCTGGCTGCAGGTCTCCCGATGGCACCTGCAGTGGCAGGCTGAGCAAGCCCTTGCTCGTTAAATGGGTTTATCATTTCCTGAGCTCTGGTTAATCACCCTTTCAGAGCCCTGTTTGCTAATTGAATGCCTCCCCTTCCATCAGGAGCTGCTGGAGATGTTGATGGCACACACGGGTAGGGACACGGGGCTGCTCACTGAACCTGGGAGAGGAGAGATGTGTATGTGCCCTGCATCGGCCACGGGCCTCCTCATCCCTGTCTGAGGCACTCCCACAGCTCCTTGGCAGGGGCTGGGATGTGGGAAAGGGGCTCCTCACCCCCAGCCCCAGGGGAGGGTGCTGCACTGGGCAAACGTGGGGCAGAATCCTGGCACGGTTTGGGTGGGAAGGGACCCCAAAGCCCACCCAGTGCCACCCCTGCCATGGCAGGGACACCTCCCACTGTCCCAGGCTGCTCCCAGCCCCAATGTCCAGCCTGGCCTTGGGCACTGCCAGGGATCCAGGGGCAGCCACAGCTGCTCTGGGCACCCTGTGCCAGGGCCTGCCCACCCTCCCAGGGAACAATTCCTTCCCAATATCCCATCCAGCCCTGCCCTCTGGCAGTGGGAAGCCATTCCCTGTGTCCTGTCCCTCCAACCCTTGGAAACTGTCTCTTTCCATGGTTTTTGTCAGCTCCTTCAGGCACTGGAAGGTCACACTTAGGTCATCCCAAAGCGTCCCCTCCCCAGGTGAGCACCCCCAGCTCTCCCAGCCTTCCCTCCCAGCAGAGCTGCCACATCCCTCGGATCCTCCTTGAGTTCCTCCTCTGGCCTGGCTCCAGCAGCTCCAGGTCCCTCCTGTGCTGGAAATCCCAGGGCTGGGGCAGAATTCCAGAGGGTTCTCCAGGAGCTGTCCCAGCAGTGTTGGGAGGAGGGGGCTTGGCTGAACAGCCACGCAGGTTTGGAACAAAATCTCCCTTTTTTTATCCCCCAAGCATAAATTATCAGCTATAACACATAATTGTGGGGAGACAGGGAAATGGTGGCGAGAGAGGGAGGAAAACAAAAGTGAAATGAGTTAAACTGTAAACACAAACAGGTTTTGAAAAAGATAAGTGTGAAGCAAATGAACCAAAACTGGCTTAAACACTGGGGAGAGCGGATAATCGAGTTCAGGAATTAGAGCGAAAAAGCAGGAGCTGCAGTTTAGAAGGACATCCACAGAGCAGAATACAAAGAGATCAGGAAAGTCGAGTCAAGGATGATCCAAGGCCAGCAGGATTTGTGTTCAGGGCTGGGCTCACAGCACAGGCAGCCTGCTGGGCCCATTTACCTGTCCTCCTGTGGGCTTGGCTGCTGCTGTGGCCCTTCCCCACGCGGGGACGGCTTTGGGACGAGCTGTGGGACACAGGGAGCTGGTGCTGGACCAGGGCTCAGCCCCAGCTGCTCGATGGAAGCTGAGAACGCCTCCTTTCCCTGGAACTCTTCCCTGGATCGCTGGGAAGATGCAGGGATGTGCTGTGAAGGGACACTGCCTATTTTCCTATTAAAAAAGCCGTGTCACAAGCACAAGGCAGAAGCAGAGCTGCTGAATATTTCATGGGAGAGCCCCTCGGCAGCTCAGGAGACAGCGGGAAGAGGGCTTGGAACGATTCTGCCTGTGGAGTGCCAGCTAAAGGTGGCTCTGGTTATTATAATTTGTTAAATGTGGGAGTGGTGTCACTGCACTCAGATATTGATGGGGTTTATGGATCCCAGATCCATTTGCTGTAGAGCAGGGGTCACACTGGGTACAAACCCAGCACAGGGCTGGGGTAATTCCCATCCCTCCCAGCAGCAGCTCAGACACCCCATAAAATCCATGTGTTCAGCACAGAGCAAATGCTTGTTTGTAGAAACAGGAACAAGAGCCATGTGCCAAACCATCTGCTTGTGTCACTGCTGGCACGGGGGCTGAGGGCCTGCAGGCTGCCAACCCTCAGCTCCAGCATGGGCTGGCACCGCTGCCTCGGGAGTTATCGAGGGCAACAGCCGCCGTGGGCTCCCCAGCTCGGTTTGTTTTCCTTGGCTGGCTTTTACTTAATTGGGAATCAGACTGGAGCTGTCTGCGCTAACCGGGAACGTTTCTGATTCCCTGGGACTGGCAGCAGCTTGGTGCAGCAGGTTTCCCTGGCAACCCTCGGGATGCTCATATGGAAGCGTGGCCCTCGGTGCCCCTCCCAGGGCTGATCCCACAACACGTCCCAGTCAAGGAATACACTGATTTTTCCCGTTCCTTAAGATCCAGCTCCCATTGCTGGGAGGAGACTGCTAAACCCACATCAAGGAGCGGCTGGGAGGGAAGAGGTGAGATTAGAAATGTAAAGCCTCGTGTTCCCGAGTGTTCTGGAGTGGAGGAACACTCCTCACCTTGTCTGCTGCTTCAAAATAAACATATTAGAGCAAAACCCTCATCCTGCCCAACACCAGCAGCTCCAGCTGGAGAACACAAAGGCCTTATCAGCACCGAGGTTTATCATGGGCAGATAATCACCAGCTCCTTACACAGCCCCGGCAGCAGCTGACAACTGCGAGAGGGAAAGGAAATCCTCCCGGAGCAAGCCACACCACCAGGAATAAAGGCGTCGAGGAACATGGGCAGAGGACTGGGAACAGGGGTTTGTGCAGTGGGAATCGCTGCCCAGAGCCCCCAGGAATGAGCGCCAGGCCCTGGGAGGAGCACAGGATCCGGGTTTGGGGCTGGTGCTGGGATGGGAACCCAGGATTCCCGCTCCTGAGCTCTCTCCTGGCACTCTGCACAGTCTCCCCTGTAATTCCCAGTGTATGAAGCAAACAACCTCACAGCTTTTTCTGGTTTGCTTTTCCCCGGGATCCCCCCCAGGGCAAAACTTTTCTCCAAGCAGAGGACAAGTGTGGAATACTTAAAGACACAGCGAAGCTGAGAGGAAAGCATTGCCTTTTCTCCCTCCAAGCTTCCCTTTGGAGAGGAACAAACACAAACCAGACCCCAGGATGAGCATGGTGGGGAGCACAGCCTTGCTGGAAAGGGCAATCCCTTCTTTTCATGGAATATTGCTCACTGCATAGCCCTGGGGAGGCTCACAAAGCTGTCTGAGCAAAAGGGGTTTTTGGGAAGAGCTGAGGCCGAGCCATGGGTAACACAGGCCCAGAGGAGCCTGGTCTGGGGGGGAAGGGACCCTAAAGCCCCTCCAGTGCCACCCCTGCCATGGCAGGGACACCTCCCACTGTCCCAGGCTGCTCCCAGCCCCAATGTCCAGCCTGGCCTTGAGCACTGCCAGGGATCCAGGGGCAGCCACAGCTGCTCTGGGAATTCCATCCCAGCCGCTCCCCACCCTCCCAGGGAACAATTCCTTCCCAATATCCCATCCATCCCTGCCCTCTGGCAGTGGGAGCCATTCCCTGTGTCCTGTCCCTCCATCCCTTGTCCCCAGTCCCTCTCCAGCTCTCCTGGAGCCCCTTTGGGCCCTGCAAGGGGCTCTGAGCTCTCCCTGGAGCCTTCTCCTCTCCAGGTGAGCCCCCCCAGCTCTCCCAGCCTGGCTCCAGAGCAGAGGGGCTCCAGCCCTGGGAGCAGCTCCGTGGCTCCTCTGGGCTCTCTCCAGCAGCTCCACGTCCTTCTGCTGTTGGACCCTAGTTCTGGACTCACGACTCCCAATAAACAGAATAATTTACAGAAAAACTGGTCTCATGCAGCTCCTGCATGCAGTGAGCAGGAAATTCCTGCTCTTCATTTCACGATTGGAATTTGTAGTTTCCTTTGTTTTTTTAAATGAAAAGTCAAAATGGATTTTTTCAAAAACTGCTCAAAGCAAAGACTTTAATTTTTAAGCAGTTCACTCCTCTGCTTTCCCCAAAGCATCCCAGGGCAATGGAGTTTCTGGTGCAGCAATTGCAGAAGCTGACATGGAGCAAACTCTCTCTGTTCACTGCTGAGACCGCAGCAACAGAGAGCAGCAACAGAGATTTGAAAGATTTACTCATTTTTAATTTGCGAGAAGCCAAAGCCCCATCAATGCCTCACCTGGGCTTCTCTCCTGTCAGTGCCACAGAAGAGGGACCATCAATTCTGCTGTGCTGAGACCTTTCCTGGCTCTTCAACCACAGCCACTCATCACTGACTGAGCCCACACGCTCCCAGGCACTGCAGCACCCAGAAATTCCCTGTATTTCCAGAATTTCCCTGTATTTCCAGAAATTCCCTGCACTCCCAGGGCAGCAGGGTGCCGGTGGCAGGAGCAGCAGCCCCAGTGCCAGCGCTCCAATGTCAGCTCCCCCTCAGCGAGGGGGCCTCCCCCGCCGGGAGCGCGGGAAGGGCTCCCCAGGCACCGGAGGCCCTGGCAAGGCTCGGGGCTGGGCTCAGCCGTGCCGAGGTTGCCCTGCACAGGGAAGGGCAGAGCAGCTCGTCCCCAGCACCCCCAGCCCTGAGCCAGCCCCACCCTGGGCCGTGAAGGGGTGGCAATCATCCCGGGGAAGAGAGCTCCGGTGTCCCTGGGAGGGACGGCTGTGGGGCCAGAGCAGCCCGCGGAGAGGGCCCGGGCTGGGAGCCGCCTGCAGCCAGGGAACCCCCGAGCTGGCCAGGCTGGAGAAGCTCTCGGAGCCATCGAGTCCGACCAGCACCGCCCAGGCCGCCCCTGGCCCGCGTGTGTCCCCCGGTGCCACCAGCCCCGCAGGGGTCACAGCCCGGGATGGGCACTCACCACAAACCGTCCGGGCCCGCTCCCTTCAGCCGTGGGCAGCTTTGGGCACAGCTCCCTCCGCTCCCGGCTCTCCTCACTCCGGGAACCACCACCAGCTCTGCAGGGACAGATCTTCCCTGGGTTTGTACCGCCTCAGCTGCACCGGGTATTCTGGAGAACACAGGAGCAGCTTTTGTTTCACAATAAAACCATAAAAACACATGGCGGCAATTTGTAAGGAGATCTGTGCGGAAGATCCAGATACATCAACCTCCAGCTGACTGTGTTTGAATTATTAAATCAATATTTTTAGGAGGAAAAACATCACATCTGAGGGGAAAATTATTTTTAATACAAACAAAACACGGGCCTTGAAAGTCTCAGCCTACCGTGCCTACAATCACAGCTCCTCGGATGGAGAAGGTCTTTATTAAAAATGCTCTTTAAAGTTAAATGTATTCTTGCTTTGCAGGCAGTGCCTGTTCCAAGCAGCAGCACAGCTTTGCTGTGATTCCAGGGAAAGGCTTTTCTCTTCAAATGAGAAAAAGGAGAAATATATTAAAAAGATATTTTGTTTTGTGGGGTAAAGCCTGATCTGAGAACTGACTGGTTTGGGTTGGAAGGACCTTAAAGCCCATCCAGTTCCAACCCGACACCTCCCACTGTCCCAGGCTGCTCCCAGCCCCAATGTCCAGCCTGGCCTGGGGCACTGCCAGGGATCCAGGGGCAGCCCCAGCTGCTCTGGGCATTTTGCTGGTTAATCCCAGCTGGTGTCATTGGTTCCAAACCAGTGATGGCCAAATGGATTCCAACACGTAAATGTGGAAAAATTCCTTTAGAAAGATTTAGATGAGTCCTTCCAGCTCAGAAACTTTCCAGAACAACTGGGGACTCCAATTTCCTTCAAAAGCTGCCTGAAATGTGCACCTCAAACAAGCAAGAGAATTTACAGGGACTGGAGTTTTTCCTCTCTAAATAAATAACAAGCTCAGGAAGAAGGGGACTGTTCAGAGAACGTTCAGTGAATTAGCAAAGATTTCTTTGCCTTTTTTTTAATCAAACCCTTCATTTTTATCAGCAGCTAACTACAGAATTATCAGCTACAGAAGGCACTGGAGGGGGGAAGGAGACAATCTTTAAGGTCCCTTCCAAGCCAGACCATTTGATGATTTACCTTGAAAATTATTCTCAGAGTTAAATATTGGCAAATTATTCACTTATATTAGAGAAGGAGAAGGAAAGGGGATGGGGCTGTGGTCTGCAGTGAAGGTGAGAGGACAGGATCAGCTCTCTCACTGTAAAAAAACCAACAAAAATATATATCCTTGATTCTCTCCCAAAGCCAAACCCATCTGAGCACCTGGATAAGGAAAACAGGGATTAGAATGCAGTTGTGGGCTCCTCCCTCCCACACAGGAGAGGAGGGGAAAAAAAGTCCAATTTAGAGCAATTTTGACAAATATGAAGCTTCCAGCCAGGGCTGAAGCCAGTGCCCAGTTCACTGTCTGAGAGCAACTTCTCACAAGCCCTTGGAAAGCTCCAAGCCAGCCCCAGCTCTCTCCCTGCAGAAAGGGGAAAACTCCATCCCCTTTCCGAGGAAAAACATCATTTCTGCATTCCCAGTTTCTCCCTGTTTTCCCTCCCAGCGTGGAGACTTTAAATACAACAACCTCGAGACAAGCACAGGGAAGAAACCCGTGGAAAACTGCCTGGATCCAAGAGAGCTCCGAGGAAAGCCAGGAGTGAATTCAGTGGGAAAAGCCAGTGGAGAGGCAACAATTGCGAGTGCCACCAGCACTGCCGAGGAGACGCGATGGATGGATATTCCATCGACACTGGGGGGATAAATCAAGTGGAATTGCTCACAGAGGCAAACCCACAGCATCTCGCTGTGAATCCAGAAGAGTAAATTCGGAGTCTCCCGGGAACTTTGCCATCATTTGTTTTCATCTCTCTGACTTCTCTTTGTTTCTGCTCGGGATTAGCTCTCCCAGCAATGATCACAGCAATAGGGAAACCTGCTCCCAGGGGAACGGGATGAAAGCAATATTTACCAAAGTAAACCCAAGCGAAGAAATCAAAATATGAAGAACTAAGTTAAAAAACCAGTCACAAAGTACTTTAAAAAGAGAACCAAAATGGCTTTAACTCTTGCTGAACCACTAAAAAATCTGTAGCCTTGTTGGGAGGCTGAAAAGCAGAGAAAAAACCATCCCAAACTCACCAAACCCTCCCAAAAATCATCTCTAGTACATCTTCACATTGCCCACATTGTTTGGAATTTGTTCCCTAAGGATTTTGCCTTCGTCCTAAACAAATAAAAGCCACATAACATCATCACCTTTGATTTTCCCTCCTGTTTGTCTTGGGTTCAGCCCAATATAATCCAGCCAAGGATGTGAGCACACAAACTGCTCCTCACTCACTCAGCGTTACCCAGGCAAACTCATTATCAGCATTTTACTGGCACGTGAGGCCAAGCTCGAGCCCTTGGCAGCCCATTCCACCTCAGTTTAGCTTTTAATTACAACTTCCCTCATTTTCAGTGTCTTTTCTCAGGGAGGTAAACCCCGAGCTCCATCTGGAGATACCCTGGGTTCATCCTCCTTCCCAGTGGTCCAACCAACTCCAAATAAAGCTGCTCTCCATGCCCTGGGCTGGGGGTTTGGGGAGGTTTCAGGGCTGTTCTCTCAGTGCTTTTGCTTGAACTGAAAACCATTAAAACCATTAAAAACCATTAAAACCATTAAAAAACATTAAAAACCATCCCACTCTTTGCAATGTTTTATTTTTCCACCTTGAAAATGGAAGAAGAGCAGATGTCCAAAACCCCCAGGGCACTTACCTGAGCAGAGGTAATCCAGGAGATCTGTCAGAGGTGTGAAATTATGGAGCGACCGATGGAAAACACAGAGCAACTGGAGACTCCAGCGGGGAGTGAGGAAAGCAGCATCTAAACGTGGCCTGTGACAGGTGGCAGGGCCTGGCTCAGCCCTTTTCCTTGCCCCTCCCCACCCTCACAGCCAGGAATTCCTTCCCAGTATCCCACGAACGCTGCCCTCTGGCACTGGGAAGCCACCCTCTGTGTCCTGGCACTCTCGAATTATTCCGTGTTCATTTTTCCAAAGCAGCAGCAAGTTCCTTTATCTCTGTGACTATAAAAATACCCAGCACACACCTAAGTATAAATTACTGTGAGTTAGAGGAAATATCCCCCTCACTCCAAGCAAGCAGAAATCCATGGATTTAAGGAGCAATAACTTAAAATTTAGGTCACCTGAGAGAAAAATGACAATCACAGACAGAGCATCTTTGGATCAGCACGAAGGCAGAGATGTCCTGAAGTTCCTCCAGCCATGACATCCCACCTGTGTAGCCAGAGTGACCCTTTTGCTCCCAATATCCTCGGATTTCTGATGGACCTCAATGGAATTCGCACACAAATCACGAGTGGAAGGAGCCCCCTCTGGTTTTCCATCTCTCCAGTAAAAATCACAAGCCCCGTGTCATTTTACCCATTATTTCATGGAATCTCAGAGTATCCTGAGCTGGAAGGGACCCACAAGGATCCAGTCCAACCCCTGGCCCTGCACAGACACCCCAGCAATCCCACCCTGCCCCTGAAAGCGTTTTCCACTTGAGCTCTGGCAAAAAATCCTCTTCAAGAAGTTTTGCCCCTGAGATGCCCCTGAAAACAGGCTTGAAATGCTCCTTAATTACAAAAGTTAAATATTTATTTATACAAATATGATGAGAAAAATCTCATGCAGACTCTTCACACACAGGAACAGAACCCAAATCCGACTGGGATGGCTTCACCAAAGAACTGGGGTTGGAAGGCTGAGGGGGCCGCGGCGCTGTCCTGGAGCACCGCCCACAGGAAGTTCTGGATCAGAGAGGTCTCCTATGGAACATGTGCCAAGATTTTCACACTCTTCACCAAGATTAACAATTAATAGCTGATTACTACAACTCAGAGGACTGGACAGAGACGGATGAGCAGCGGGAGTGGATCCTGCAGACCACCAGACCCCACACACTTGGTGGAAATGCAGAGTTGCCAAAAGATTGCTTGAGATAATTCCCCTAAATGATGGAAATGCCTTGAGATCGCTCTGGATGGCATCTGCTTCTGCTTAATTATAAATCTGCATTGGAGTCATAACTTGTGTATATTACAAGTAATTTGCATAATTAAAACAATTAAGGGATCGACATATCATGGCAATTAGAAATGCATCAAACTCTGGATGTTGTACAAAAGAGAGCTTCAATATGAAACATTAATTCTTTGAGAACAAAATATCCTTCCCATTCCTGCAGAACGCCTTCCCAAATCCAGTGGATGGTCCATAAACTCCGTTCAGAGGCAGTTTTCCCTCGGGATCCCCCACTCCTGGTGGTGCTGCTGGACCCCGAGCGCTTCATCCTTCCTTGGAATCCCTTCCCGCAGCCACAGCCCGGGCTCGTGTATTTATTG
Source organism: Oriolus oriolus (assembly GCA_013400235.1). NCBI lineage: Eukaryota > Metazoa > Chordata > Aves > Passeriformes > Corvidae > Oriolus > Oriolus oriolus. Next base: position 175,835 of record VXBT01006099.1, read on the forward strand.
CCAGTTTCAGTTGCTTTTATCTCATTTTCCGTAGCCTTATCCTGTTTTCCTTGTCCCTCTTTTTGAGAATAAGAATGAACTGATTGAAAAAATGCTCCTGGTCCTTCTTCTTCTGGACGAGGCGGAAGCGCTGGTCCCGGCCGTACTTCTCCGCGAATTCCTTGAAGGTCGTCCTGTGGGAAACAGAGACGTTGGGGAGCTGGGACCCCCTGGCTCCTGGGCCTGGATCCACACCAAGACTGGGGGGGCTCCGGGAATGTTTGACAGGATCGGGATGGGAACTCTGGGATGAAGGGAGGCGAGACCCTGCCAGGGCTTTAGGCACCTGGAGCAGCCTGCAGTGAGCAAGGACTGACTCTGGGATTTAGAAATGGACTGGTGGTTGGCAGGAGGATGCTGAACCATTTCCAGGGCACTCACAGACCAGTGACGAGGAGTTTTTATGTAAACTCCTGGATATTCTGTATTTCCAAGGCGAGCTCTCTCCTAGCAGGGTTTTCTACCTTCATTTCCTTTCATGCTGCATTCCCAGCTCCTTTCCCCAAGGTGACTCTTTGCTTTTTATTGGAAATATTTGGGATTTATTTCTCGCATTGTGTGCCTAAATCAAGGCAGGGAAAGGAGCTTCCTCAGTGCTTTGGTGTCACAGACAGCTCCCCAAACCCTTCAGGGGTGAAATGCTCCCTGGCCTCTGGGCCAGCACAGCTTTTCCCCGGGGGGACTGGGAATATCAGTGCTGGAAGCAGTGTTTGGGAGGGGCACCAGCCCAGGATATTGCTGGTTTTGTTGTAAAATGCTTCTTACCATTACAATTATTGTAGCCCCGCGTGCTGTTTGTATCCTTGTGCCCACACAGCTCGTGCTGAATAATTATCTGCATGTTTCAGCAGAGAAAACAGTAATTTCTTTGTTCCAGCAGTTGAACAGTGTTTATAATATACACCCCCTTATTTACATGTAATTTACAAATGAGGAAGCACTGCCCTAAGCACTGCCACTGCCACTGCGTGAGCGCCACGCCACCACTTGAAAAACACAGTAAAACATCAATTGTGCCCTGCACACTGTATTTTAATTTAATCACAGAACTGTAGAGTGGCAGGAGGGTTTGGGCTGGGAGAGACCTCACAGATCACCTTGTTCCAACCTCCTGCCACGGGCAGGGACGCATTCCATGAATTCAGTGGGGTGGCATTAACAGGAACTTTGTGAAATGATATTTCTCTCTCACCAAACGCCAGGACTAAATACAATTTCTGAGTAACTGCACCTGCATGGGTAATACAGATGAGATTGAACATTGTGGTACTGCTTTTCCATAAGTAATGTGTGTTCTATAATCACAGCACACACAGGAACGCAAAACAAATGTGCTGTGCCGAGTATTGCACACTCTGAGGGAGAGAGGAGAGGGAGAGGGGCAGATGGAGAGAGAGATGGAACATTTCCTCTCCCAGGAATATGACAAAATACTGTAAATATCAGGGAAGAAATGCCATCTCAGCATTGGAACAGGGATCTTCCACTTGCTATGAAGCATTCTGGGCTGAAAAGCTCAGCCTAAATGACAAAGCTGAGCTTCCCAACCCTTCCTAAGGTGATGCCCACCTTGGGGATAACTTGGATTCTTCCAGAAGCTTCTTGAATTCTTCCTTGGCCAACAGCAACTTGTTCTTCTTCTCTTTGTACTCCTCCCTGATCCGGGTCTTGACAAACTGCTCAAAAATCTGGCCAAGGGAGGGACACGAGACAAAGAGTTACTGCCAAAGCCTTGGGGGGTTCCTGCCTCCCAGAAGAGGAGGAGCTGCAGCCCAGGGCCTGCGGTCCTCACCTGCCCTCCCCAAGTGGCCAGGAGGTGTTTTCAGTCCATCACCTCCACGGCAGGACAGGGTCTGTGTCCTGGCTGTCACTGGGCATTTAATTGAAGGGTAGCAGTGTTTATATCAGCCCCAGAATCCCAGAATCACAGACTGGTTTGGGTTGGAAGGACCTTAAAGCCCACCCAGTCCCACCCCTGCCATGGCCCACGGGCCCAGACTGCTGCAAGGCTCACAAAACGATTCCATCATTCCACAAAATGTCTCTGGATTGACTCATCATGGTCCAGGCGCTGTCCTTGCCCATTCCCTGAAATAAATCCCAAACTCCCTGCTCAGGCTCTTCAGCAGCACTTCCCATCCTGGCAGCTCCTCATACATTTTCATTCCTGTATTTCCTTATTATTTCATTTCACTTTTTTTTCCTTAGGAAAGAAAATACTGGAAAGGGAGTAAATGAAGATGCATGTGCCCAGTCCTCTGGTAAACACCTACAGGAAGCTCTCTGGAGAACCATGGGACAATATGGAATAAGTCAATTTCTCATCCTGTTTATTTAAAAAAATGGACAATTCCATATTCAAAACTATTCCTTCTGCAGGATGACAAAAGACTTTTAAGGGAGAGAAATAACCACGGAACAGCAGCGTTCACCTTCCCTGCAAGATCCCTGCATCTCTCCTGAATTCTCTAGTCTCATCTGCAGACTTGGGGAAAATTAATGCCCAAATAATCAAGGCAGCAAAACTCCACATCCCTTTGGAGCTCCACAGAAAAACCCAACCCTTGCCCAGTGCTCTGTGCAGTGGGGTCTGTTACTGCAAAGTGCAGCCCTAAATCCTGCCAGACTCCTGGAAAACATCCTGAACAGTGAAAATTCAGCAGTGTCTCTACAATATTCCAGTAATTGAGGGTAGAACCGTTACCCTGAGGCCATTCCCCTCCCTACAGCCAGGTTTCCCAGGCTCAGGAGCTGTTCCTGCATCCCAAAGGACGGCAGCCTGTCCCCGTGTTCCAACCTCCTTGCAGCACTTGCTTTTCCAAGGAGACAGCACTGGGAATCACGGCATATCCTGAGTGGGAATCACGGGGACACGGAGTCCAGCGGGGATCACAAAGTCCAGCTCCCAGACCCCCCAAATCCCACCCAGCGCCTGCCGAGCACCACTGCCGACGGGCAGAGCCAAGCCTCTGGGCCTGCCCAGGGAAATTCCGATTTGATGGGATCCTGTCGCCCTCCCGAGACCGGGGGATTGCGGGTGCCGCGGGGGCGTTGGCTGCAGGCGGGGCCGGGCCGGGGCAGCGCTCGCTCACCTGCTTCCGCTCCTCGGGGTTGAGCAGCAGGTACCGCGGGTCGAACACGATCTTGTGCAGCTCCTTCTCCCACGTGGAGAACGCCGATACCTGGGAGAACAGACAGCAGAGTCAGGAACTGTGATGGGGGTGGGGAAGGAGCAAAGGCCCCGGGTGAGCCCAGAGAGGAGCTCAGGAGCTGGGGAGCCCTGGGCAGGGCTCTCGGGGTGGCCGAAGGTGAATTTTAATGTCTCTGGTGGAGCTCTGGAGCCCCCACACCGCCAGGAGCGATTTGTTCCAGGACACCTCAGCGGGGCTCTGGGAGCTGCCCCCTCCACATCTGGGGTGGAAGGAATGTGCAGCAGGCAGGGAAATGCCATTTGTGGGGCTGTTCGTGCCGCAGAGGCTCCGACTCGCGCTGAAGGGACATGGAGCTCTAACTCCAGAGCTGGAACTGGGACCCGTGAGGCACACGGGGAAAGCTGGCAGGGAACATCTGCAAAGCACCCCATCCCCACAGCCACTGGGATGGGAACATCACATCCTGCAGGGCTGCTTCCAGCTTCATAGAATCGTGGAGTTTGGGTTGGGAGGGACCTTAAAAGACCACCCAGATCCATCCCCTTCCAAGGGCAGGGACAATTCCCACTATTTCAGGAGCTCCTACAGCATCTCTGGTAATCTGTTGGCTACAGGAAAATCTGAAGGAAATGAAATATTCTAATTACTCCATCTAATTACAAAAGAGTGAATTCACTAAAAAAACAAGGATGAGAAGTATAATTACACAGAGTAATTAACACTCCAGCAGGACAGCTCTGATAAAGCAAAGTGGTTTAAGTGGACTCGTTCTCCTCTCAGAGTGGTTTGAGGCTGGAAAATGCAAAGCTCAGGCTGCCTTTGGGGACTCAAGGCCATTGGAAAATCCAAAGTTCAGGCTGCCTGAGGTCCCCTCCCGGTGCCCCCCTTGTCCTGAGCTCTGGGGTTTCCCTTGGCACCAGGAATCCTCTTTCCCTGCTGTCTCTTACACTCTCCTGGACATCAGCTTTGTTCCCACCACAAAGCCCACTCTGCGCTCGGAGCTAATTAAGCTCAGCCTAATTCACCATGAAACCATTCCAGCTGATGGTTTTGTGTTCGGCAATTATTACATCACCTAACATAACCTGGTATTCCTAATTTAATTCCAGTTACACTTCACACATAAATCCCCCTCTCCCCCGGGACTGAGAAGGGAAAACCTTGAGAAAAAACACCCCGTGGAATCCTTTCCAAAGTCTTGGGAGCAGCCCAGCAGGGAGAAGGCTCTCCTGGAAATGCGGGCTTAGAATGTGGATATTTTGATGCTGGGGGGTCAGAGGGAGTCAAGAAGAACCTTAAATATTCCTCTTCCTCATAGAACTGTGTGGAAACTTTGAAACTTCCAGAAGAATATCCAGATTACATTTTGACACAGGAAAACTTGCCCCAGACTTCAGAATAAAGAGTGCCTGTCTCTTGGAGCTCCCTCAAACCCCCATCTATTTTTAAAATGTCACAATAAATATTCTTCTGTTGACATAATTTCTGTAGGAAGCTGCAGAACTCCACTGGCAAACTCCATCTGCTCTGAGCTCTTTGTGATTCCATCCAGCAGCTCCTTGAGAGACAACAGCACGAGGAGGAAAGGGCAGGGGATGGTCATTAAATAATCAGAATAAAGGTGCATGAATGGTCCCTGTGCTTCAGCCATGCCAAGCAGCTGCTGCTGAGCTGGGCAGCTCAAAAATGCCCAGGGCAAGAGCAAAGTAACCTCTTCTCTCCCCATTTTTAAACAACAGTGAAGCCAAACAGTGAATTTCTCAAATTTCTTAATTTTAGGAGCAAATCTTACATAGAAGCACCTGAGGATCCTGTTCTAGAACATCCCTAATCCTTCCAAATATTGACTTATTGCCCCCCGAGTTCAAACCTGCCAGCAAAGTCTGCACCCAGGGCTCGTTCATGGCCCGTCTGCATTTCTGAAGCACAAATAACAAGATGTATTAATAAAGCAGCTCTGGCGTGGAGATAATTCACTGCTGAGCTGCTGAAGCTCTAATTATCCCCCTTTAAAGCCTGCTGATTACTGGGATAAATTTTATAGGCTTTACTGCCTGACAACAGCCACCTTGGGCTGTATTTCCTTGCAGGAATGGCATTCCCTTTATGGGATATGCACGTGGCAGCGTGGGGGGAGGCAGAAAATCTGCACCCACTGCTCGTTTTACACCTCCCTGTCCCCACCCAGCCCAAACCCAGAGCATGCCCTGTTCCTGCAGCTCAGCACAGCTGGAACCATCTCCAGAACGTCCTTTCCCAAGGATTTGGATAAGCATTAATGGGTTTATGCTGCCAGAGGGCAGGGCTGGGTGGGATATTGGGCAGGAATTGTTCCCTGGGAGGGTGGGCAGGCCCTGGCACAGGGTGCCCAGAGCAGCTGGGGCTGCCCCTGGATCCCTGGCAGTGCCCAAGGCCAGGCTGGACATTGGGGCTGGGAGCAGCCTGGGACAGTGGGAGGTGTCCCTGCCCTGGCAGGGGTGGGATGGAATGAGCTTTGAGATCCTTTCCAACCCAACCCATTCATGATTCCATGATTTTGGACGGCCAGTAAGTGAAATTGGCTCCCCAGTGCTGGGATCACTGGAATTTGTGGTGATGGCCACTCAGGAGCTGACCAGGAGCACTCCTGACGTGTGAGGTGCTGACCAGGACACGTCCTTTGCTCTTCGGGGTTCCTGCAGAGCCCTGGGATGGGCTGTGCCCGCAGCCCCGTGTCCTGCTGAGCCACCGGCTGTGCTGGAAGAGCTGCTGCCTCGACATCCCTGGGCGTGGCTCTGGGCATCTGTCTGGGAAGGGCTCTCAGCTCCCAGGGTGGCAGCGGAGGAAACACCACTGACAGCGTCACCTGTCCCCAGGGCTCCGGGACAGACCCCCACCCACCGACAGCGTCACCTGTCCCCAGGGCTCCGGGACAGACTCCCGCCCCCCGACCCCCGACGTGGCCGCCG
>VXBT01006099.1:190005-222381 GCA_013400235.1 Oriolus oriolus
CCCCCCCCCGGTCCTCTGACAGTGACAGAGCTCCTGCAGAGCTCCAGCCAGGCCAGTCCTGATCCTGGCCTGGATTTGTGGAGCCCAGAGGTTCCAAGGGGCTCTGGAAGAAGCTCCAGCACAGACCTTGTCACTGTCGCTGCCCGTGGGGACACTCTTCCTCTCCGTGTGCAGAATCAGCGTCGGGGGGCAGGAGGCTCTGCTCGGATCCTTGCCACGATCTGTGAGGGGAAAGGAGCTCTTTTAATGTGCAATAAATCCACTCACAACAAGCCAAAACTGGTGAAGAAAACCCAAACTGCTGCCTGTGGCTCTGAGCCTCCCAAGGACCCCTCCTCCTCCTTTATTCACACACCCCTTGTGCCCGGGACACATCTCCTCTCCAAACACCCTGCTTTAGTGGAACACATTCCCAGACCCCAGGGAGAGGCTTTAATTGCACTGAATGTGGTGTCCTGCCTTCCCTGGGCCCCCATGGGACAGGGACAGGCCCTCAGGGACACGGGCAGAGGTGGCTGGGCAGGGCTGGGTTCACAGCTGGGCTCTGGGATCTCAGAGGGTTTTCCCAGCCTAAAGGATTCCCCAATTCTCTGATCCTCTTCCCCCTGGGGACCACGACCCCCAGCCACCCCGAGCTCCCAGCCCGCAGATCCTGCTGTGCTCGGGGTAACCTCTGTGGGAGTCCCCAGGGAATGCTGGATTGATTCCCACTGCAAGCAGGGCAAGAACATTTCCCTCTCCGTTGCAGACGGCTGTCTCCATCCTGAAATCCTAAACCCTGAAGCTGCTGCTGCCTACAAAAAGCGTGTGTCGATAACAGAGAGGCCCCAAGGGACACTAGGGAAAGGCAAGAAGGCAGCAGGCATGAGACAGAGACCCAGCCATCCCCAAAAAGGAGTTTGTACAGAAAGACCTTAAGAAATATGGCATTTTCTTCATCTGGACATCCCTGGCAGTGTCCCAGGCCAGGCTGGATGGGGCTGGGAGCAGCCTGGGAGAGTGGAAGGTGTCCCTGCCATGGCAGGGGGGGAATGGGATGAGCTCCCAGCCCAAACCAGTCCAGGATTCTGTGGTTCTGTGGGGCAGACTCACCTCTAAATGCTACTCCATTAACTTTAAAATTGCTCAGGGTACAGGACAGGCCCCCATTTGACTCTGCTTCCCTTGAATCTCTCAGAATAATAAAACATTAAATCCATGGCATTTTGCTCAGAAGATGACTTGCTCCCTTTTTATGGGCAGCAAAAAAAGAAGATTTACAAACCAGAGCCATTAATTTCCACATTAAAGGAGCCAGAAGCTGGGAGCTGCTGATACACATCAAAAGGGGCTCTAAATTCATCTTCCTTCTCTGGGTATCTGGTAATTGGGAACCAAAGCTTTCCTGGGCCCTTTGGTCCTTGAACACAGGGAAGTCACACCCGGTGTCAGTGCCCAGCTCGGCCTCCCCCAGCCTGGCTCCTGGGAAGGGAAGGCCAGCACTCAGCCAGGCCTGGCACAGAGCGGGGGCACAGGGCCAGGGCCAGCCCCGGGACCAGCAGTGCCCAGGGAGCACCTGCAGGGGCCACAGGAGGCTGCTGGCCCTGGCACCAGCCATGGCCAAACCCCGCGCGGGAAGGGACACCAGACAGGACACTCGGGGACAGGGGTGTCCCTCACGCTCCTGTGGCAGCCAGAGCCATGACTGGGACACCTCATTTGGGTGAAACTCCACCAAAAACCCTTTTATTATTATTTTTATTATTATTATTGTGATTCTTTTATACTCATCATTGTCTCGTCAGTTTAGGAAGTAGCCAAGGTATTTCACCCATACACAGGCACAGGCACACGGGCAGGAGGAACAGAAAAACATTCTCTGGCTTTGGAAGCATTAATACAAATTATGGAATCATGGAATGGTTTGGGTTGGGAAAATTAAAGTCATCCCATGCCACCCCCTGCCATGGGCAGGGACACCTCCCACTGTCCCAGGCTGCTCCCAGCCCCAATGTCCAGCCTGGCCTTGGGCACTGCCAGGGATCCAGGGGCAGCTACAGCTGCTCTGGGCACCCTGTGCCAGGGCCTGCCCACCCTCCCAGGCAGGAATATGCAGATATAAACTGGCAGATTTAACCTGAAATAGGGGGAGACCCCAAAGCACACTCCAGCAGCTCCGGTTTGTGCAAAGGAAGGCTCAGCACAGGGTAATTGCCTCGGTCGTTAATAAATGAAGCTGAGGCTGAGGGCGGGGAGGTGCTGGTGTGGGCACACAGGCACTCTGCTCCTGAACCTCCCACAGCTCCTCAGGGAGACACTCTGTGCTGCAGCCCCCGAGGCAGTCTCTGATCCCTCCCGTGAGAGCTCCTCTCCTTTTCCCTCTCAGCACCCTCCCAGCAAAGCCAAGGCCCCAGAGGGACCCTTGGGTGCTGCAGCTCCTGCTGCACCCGTGGATGAGCTCCTGCAGCAAGCAGCTCCTTGGCCATTCCTGTGTGGAACACACTGCCACAGCATTTTGAGCAGTCAGCACATATAAAAGAAGATGGGAATAAAAAGAAACCCCAAAACATAAAATAAAATAACAAAGGAAAAGTCCTGAAAGCCCCTGTGCACAGCAGGAGCCATTTAGTTTTACACCTGCAGTTGAACACTGAGTGCTTTCCCTAAGCACAACGTAAAGAGGGAAATAATCCGAGGCTGTTTCTCCATCCCCAGGCTCAGGAATTCCCAGTGAGGCCAGGGCTGGCTGTGCCACGGGGGCCATGGAGCCCCAGGGACCCCTCTGCTTCCCCAGGGGATCCCTGTCAGACCTCTCCCACCACTGGAGACCTCCCCTCCTCTGCCCACGCTGGGCAGGACCCACACAAGGCGTTCACTGGGGCACCCCTTCACTCACATTTACTCTTTGCTCGTTAATTAACCTTTTCCCCCCTCTTAAGTACACAAACGCAGCTGCAGCCTGACAGTGAAGCCACCACGACACATTTCCAGCCCCTTTTTGGCCCCCAAACTCAGCAGCACAATCAGCACTGGAGAGCTCCTGCTCGGCTGCCGGAGGATGAGCGGGAGATGGAGATAAAGGCTCCTGATTAAAGAGGCTTCTCCCAGGCTCCACGGCAGGTGCAGGGACATGAATAATTCACAGCATGGCAAGGAAAGGTGAGGCAGCACAGCTACCTTGGGTACAGCACAGAGGATGTTGGGTGTGATCACAAACACCTCATTAAAAGCGGAATTAGAGAGGGAGGGGAAGAGGGAAGATGGATTCATGCCATGAGGAGCTGTGGATAAGGCATAATAAAAATTTGTTTTGTAAAAATATGTAGAGGCCAAACCTCCATTAATCTCAAAAAAGTTTAACATTTTGATTCTAAATGTTCCCGAGAACTGGATTTAGTAAGTGCACACATCCCACACTGTGGGGTTTATCCTCCCCCAGAATCTCCTCAGGTCAGTTCTGCCTCTCTCCACAATCTCATTGCTCTGGTGCTTGAGATCAGCCTAAAACCTTCCCTGACTGACCCCCAGCTCCTCCTCTGCTGGCTCTCACTCAGCCCAAGGGAGGGACTCCAGACCTGGCCCCATCAGCCAGTCCCAGCTCCAGGCAGTGGGGTCCCACCTTGCCCCCTCAGCACTGCTCCAGGGGCACAGCTCCCACTCCAGCTCCTGCCTTCTCACGCTGGTTTCCCATCTAACCAGTGTTAGTTTGCTCTCTGAGCACTCTTGCTGTGCCCTCCAAGCGCTCCCTTCCCCTCTCAGAACAAATCTCCTTGAGCTGAGCTTTTCTCCTCCCTGCAACAACCACTCCCCACCCTCCCTGTTATTGTTCAGGGGATTTCTAATGGGAACAGGAGAACAACACAGACAATTCGTTGGTGTGGAGTTCAAGGACAGACTCATTCCATGGCTGGATGTTCCAGGCACACGGCCAGCACTGCCCAAGAGGTGCTGTTGGCCACTGCCCTGAAATCACGGAACCACAGCCTGGTTTGGGAGGGAAGGGACCCCAAAGCTCCTCCAGTGCCACCCCTGCCATGGGCAGGGACACCTCCCACTGTCCCAGGCTTCTCCCAGCCCCAGTGTCCAACCTGGCCTTGGGCACTGCCAGGGATCCAGGGGCAGCCCCAGCTGCTCTGGGTAACAAAGTGGGGTTACCTTACCCTGGGGGTGAAGGATCAGATAGGTCACATCTGAACTGATCCCCAGGAATTCCTGATAAACACCATTTTTTCCCACAGAACACTGCCGGGGAGGTGCCCTCAGGGCCCCGTGGTGCCTCAAAGGTGACAAGGGCGACAGCCCCTCCTTGGCTGAGTGCCCCCAGGCCAGGCAAAGGAAGCACCAGCCCAAGCCCAGCACAGCAGACCCATCCAAGCTGGGGTGATTCCTCAGGGGCCCCAGCCCTGCAGGACGGGAAGCACGGCCTGGCTGGAGGGGCACAGACACAGCACAGATTCCCCAGCCACGGGATCAGGAAGGACACAGACACAGCACAGATTCCCCAGCCACGGGATCAGGAAGGACACAGACACAGCACAGACTCCCCAGCCACGGAATCAGGAAGGACACAGACACAGCACAGACTCCCCAGCCACGGGATCAGGACACGGGATCAGGACCCACCTGCTCGTGCCTGGTCCATCAGGTTGGTGGCCATGAAGGTGACGGCTGGCGCGGACACGGCGGTGACACGGGTGACCTGTGCTGGCACCAAGGGGCCCACGGCAGTGTCCAGCCTGGAGGCAGAACCTGGGAGCAAACCATAAGGAAAGAATGGAATTTTTCCCTAGTAATTAAAAATTCCCTTGAAACCCTCAGCTTTTTCCCCAGCTCTGGGCACTGGAGGCCGTGGTCAGTGGTGAACACGGTGCTGCTGCACTGGCAGCTGCTCTTGGGGATCTCAGGGAGCTTTTCCAGCCTGAATGATTCAGTGAATGCATCTGCTAAACACATCTCCCTGCCCCACTGCAGGGTTACAACAAGGTTTGTGTTCAGCTCAGTTCCTGGCCATGATGTCCACGGATTCTCAGCCAATAAACAGTGCCAGAAACTTAAAATTAATTAAATTGTGGCTCTCAGAATAAGAATTTGCCAGGACAGATCAATGCCCTCCCAGCAGGTCACAGCAAGATCAGTGTTCTTATTTTAAACAACACTCCCTGGTTTCCACTGTTATTCATCACAACCTCTTCATGTCCCGCTCTGTCCACGGGAAAGGATTTTGCCAGTAATGTAAAAGTGCAGCTTTATCCAGGGATTCCCAGTCTGCTGGGACAAGGCCCAGACCAGGAACTCACTGGTTTGCTCATGTGCACCACTGGTGACCAGTCAGGGACCCAGGGCTGCTGCTGGGACCAGGCTCCTCAGTCCTGGAGAATTCCTGGCTCTCCATCTGAGGTCAGACCTGGAGCATTCACTTCCAATGAACTGGGCACAAGTTTTCAGGAGCTGAGCCACCCAGCACCATCTCCTGCCAGGGGAAATGCAGGTGCCCAGCAGCAGTCCCCGTGTCCCAGTTACAAGCCACAGACACCTCCCTGCTTTGAGGCAGACGCTGGGAATAACACAATTCCCAAGCACAATCCAAGCTGCAATTCCTGCCCCTTCCTTTCACCAGCTACCCATGGCCTATCAAACAGTTCCCATCGCAGCTTCTCCACGTTTTGGAATAACATGGATCATTTCTGAAACCTTCAGTCTGTTACAAAAACTCACTCACGCGCTCGGAACCCCTTCATGGACGTGTCCCTACAATTCCAGGTGCCAAAGCACAATATTCCAACACAGAACCACGGAATCCCAGACTGGTTTGGGCTGGAAGAGACCCCAAAGCCCACCCAGTGCCACCCCTGCCATGGCAGGGACACCTCCCACTGTCCCAGGCTGCTCCCAGCCCCAATGTCCAGCCTGGCCTTGGGCACTGCCAGGGATCCAGGGGCAGCCCCAGCTGCTCTGGGCACCCTGTGCCAGGGCCTGCCCACCCTCCCAGGTGAGGATTTCCTTGGGATAGGGGGAGATGAACTACAAGCAGTTCTGCAGCAATACCATGAGAGAAGGATGATCAGAAAATAATTTTGTTATTACTCTTCTTTTTTTCTTTTTGCCCCTACACTAATCCAGAATCAGAGGAATTCCTGTGCAGCTGGGGCTGCCCCTGGATCCCTGGCAGGGCCCAAGGCCAGGCTGGATGGGGCTTGGAGCAGCCTGGGACAGTGGGAGGTGTCCCTGCCATGGCAGGGGAGGGATGGGATAAACTTTAAGGTGCCTTCCAACCCAGACCAGTCTGGGTTCCATGAATTCTCTGCACCCAAAACTGGAATAATTTCCATAACTTGCATAATTATCTCCTGCAATTCCAGCCAGCACTCGAGATGAGCTCTGCTTGTTCCCCACCTTGGCTTCTGCCTCCTGTTCAAACGTGACTTGCCATTATATAATTTCAGCCGCTTCTTTATGTTGATTTATTATCCAATCCAGGAACAATATCAGTGCATCTTTTGATGTGATGGAAGCAATTATCCCACGGCTTCCACCCGCATCGGAGTCAAGTATATATAAATATATATTTATACACACATATATATGCATTTCATACATGCAGATCGAGTTCAACTGCTTATTTTAATTATAACTGCTGCTCACCAAATAAGCTGGAATGATTTAAGGCAATCTTAACCTTTAAGGAATAAATATTTATGCTTTGGAGCTCTTTGTGCTTATAAAGAGCAGTCTTTGCAATGGATGGCTTTGGAATACAAATAAAGCCTGGATGGAGTTGAATGTCACGATGCAATATCAGCCCCTGGTCTGAACTGAACATAACCTGGGCTGGAATTACACCTGAATATGAACCCGCACTCCGAGTGCTTCATGATTCAATTTAGGCCAATTTTACTCTAAAACAATCCTGAGGAGAGGAGGGAGGAGGAGAGTGTTCTTCCCTCTGAAGTTTTGGAAGATGCAGAGCCGGGGAGGCCTGACGAGCCAGCGGTGCCTTTGGAGAACAGCTGCCATCCTTGAGATGATTTCAGTCATTTCCCAGCATTTCCCAAACACAGAAACACCCACGCTCCCATTAACTCAGCAGGGACAAAGGACACAAAGGCAGAAGGGGAAGGGCAGGAAATCTGAGGATCCTACTGCAGATGATCCAGTGCCCTGATTGGGGTCTGGTGATGGAATCCAGAGGGGAGATCCAAGGCTGGACTGGGATTCCCAGCCCCTCTGCCTGGAGCTCCGGGGCTCCACAGCAAAACCCTGCCCCAGGGACAGGGGGCTCAGCCAAGGGGCTGCCTGGAGCCCCAGGGAATGTCCCCTGCCCGCCCCCGGGAAAGGGCAGCTCGGGGACACCACTCTGGCCAGGCTGGGCATGGCTGCAGCCGCACTGGCTGAACTGGGAACGGCTGTGATGGACACACCCAGCCCCCAGGGGCTGAGCTGGAATTCCTGCACAGTTGTTTCAGCACCTTGAAGAAGAAAATGGGCAATTCTCCATCCTGTAAATGGCTGGATGTACCTCAGCTCCAGCAGGAGCCAGCAGCCAAATTCCATAAATTAAACTGGATAGCAGAGTTTTCCCAGAACAGAAAACCAACATTCCCACCTTTGCTGACAGGAATCACTGCACAGAAAAAAACACGGGATGCTGGTCCTGGACTGCACCCATGGGTCCAGCCATGCACAGCTCCTGCTCCTCCAGTTAAATTTCAGTTCGTGCCTTTCCCAGCTAAGCCAAGGCACTTCCATCCTCATATTAAAGCTCAGCTCAGCAAGGGTTTAAGCCCGACTTTTCTCAGTGTGATTCAAGGAGGGATGGGCTTTAAGGTCACTCCCGGCCCAGACCACTCTGGGCTTCTGTGACTCCATTTTAACACCAAATTACAAACCTGGGATGAAGAAAAGCATTCCTCTGCAGAAGAATCTGCCCCAAACACCCGGAGACCGCCTGAGGGAACAGAACCTTGCGGAGAGCAGCAGAGCCAGGCACCAATCCATTCCCAGCAGCGGGTAAGGAGCACGGCTGGGCTGCAGGGCAGGCACACACCAGCCTCATCCCCGAGCTGCAGGATGCTCCCAGCCCAGTGGGAACAGCCTTGGGAACACAGAGGTGGGAGAGGGCACAGGGACAGGGTGAGCAGAGCCAGGAGGAGGTAGGAGGGGACGGTGCTCCATGCCCAACACAGATTTATCCCCATCACTCCGCTGCCTGCCCTGTTTCCAACCCCTCCCGGCCATCGCTGGCACTGAGTTCAAGGCATTAAAATGTCTGAGAGGGATCTGGTCCTGGGCACTTCCCCCAGACCCCGTGGGATGTGAGAAATGCCTGCAATGCTCAGCTCTGCGTGGGGAGCTCTGGAGCCAGCATCCCCTGCCCGGTGCTGCAGGGAAACCACAGCTTCTCATAAAAACCACTGCCAGCACTTCTCACTTAACTCATTCCTGCTGCCTCTCCATGTCTCCCGTGGGATTTGGACTTGAACTGAGAGAAAGAACCAGGGCTAGAGTTCAGAGCTGTTGCTGGAGAAGATAATAACCTTAAGCACTGTGTGATGAGGGTGGCGCAGGTCGGGCAGAAGCATCAGCACAAAGCTCCTGCCCGAGGTGAGCCAAGGCCAGCAGAGAAACCCAGCTCTGTGCTGGTGAGAGACGTTCCAGGCAGAAGAGACCGGGGTGCAGGATGCTCTGGGGAGAAGGAATCAGAATAAATCCAGATCTCATCCAAGTCTGTCACTACTGGAACATCACTCTGGAAGAACTTGCCCGTTCCCAGCCCCAAGGACGCTCAGCCAGGCGGGTGACACTGGCACCAGCTGGGATCAGGGAATCACAGAGTCACTGAGGCTGGAAAAGACCTTTCAGACCATCAAGTCCAACCAGCACCACCACCATGGTCACCACTAAAGCATGGCCCCAAGTGCCACATCCACAGGACTCTGGAATCCCTCCAGAGGTGGCAATTCCATCATTCCCCGTTCCAATGCTTTACAACCCCTTCCACAAAAAACCTTCCCTAATATCTGACCTAAACCCCCCCTGGTGTGGGTGCCCTGCCCCTCGTGAGGAGCCCCCCGTGCTCATCCTGGTGCAACCAAACTGTTGCCAGTGCCAGGGAGGAGTTGGTGACGTGCTGGGCCAAAAACAGGCAGTTAATGGAGAAGAGCAGTGGAATTGGTAATTGCAGGCACCGTGTCTAACAGCCGGGCCCAGAAATGCACCCGCTCATTTTTATTATTGCTGCTGTCATTTCCTGACCCCCGAAGTTACCGGAGATCAGGGCCCAGGGACTTGCTTCATTTAGAAGCACAGTCTGTCCTGATGAGATAATTTGGGGCAGTCCTGCCTATCTGCAAAGGACGAGAGAAGTCTCTTCGCTTGAAAAAAGGAAGAATTGAGCAGTAATAAAAAAAAGAATCGACTTTTTACTAAGCAGGCAGCCTCCTTCAGCTGCATGCAGCCCCTGAGCTGTGCTCCCCCTTCCCCTCAAGGACACAGCACACTCCTCCTCAAGGCAATTCTTGCTGGGTAAACACACGGCTGCCCAGGAGCCACCTCTGAGAAATTTTCCTTCCTTCCTCTGTTTCTGTAAGGCCCAGACACGTTCATTAAAAATATTCAGCACTTTCTGAATCTGATTACGCCCTTCCCTCTGCCTCAGACCTGGGAACGTGTGGTGTTTCCTGAGCAGCAGCTGCCCTTGGCTGCCTGCACAGGGGCTGCTGAGGAGCACAGCCCGGCACAGCTGGCACAGCTGGCACAGCTGCTGCAGGGCTCAGCACAGCTGCCCTGCCCTCGCTGCCACCCCAAACTCAGCCCCAGGCTCACTGGGTGAGCCAGAGCTCAGCTGGTGCTCCCGGGGTGATGGAGAGAGCCCCCAGCACCCTGCAGAGCTTTGGGATGCTCCGTGACCTCACAGCCCAAAGCGGGGCTGGGAATGGCAGTCCCTGCTTGCCCTTTCTCCTGGGAGCACCCCAGAGGGGGCCCAGGGCAGTGGTGATGGGTGGGCACAGCTCTGTCCCACCTGGCACCCGCCAACAGCCCCCCAGTCCCAGCTGGAAACAGAGAACTGAACAAACGCGACAGCGAGGGGCAGACAGGTCTGGGCTGCTTGGAGAGGACAGAGCAGACACAAACAGCACTTACACCACAGAACCCCGGAGTCCAGGCTGCTGTGGGTTGGAGGGACCTTAAAGCCCATCCAATGCCACGGGCAGGGACACCTCCCACTGCCCCGGGGGGCTCCACACCCCGTCCAGCCTGGCCTTGGGGCACTGCCAGGGATGGGGAGTCCCGGTACAGCCCACGGGCCACTTCCATCAGCGAGGAGGAAAAAGGAGGAGAATTTTATAAATCAGACTTTTCTGGTCTCCAAACCCAAACAGAAACAACCCTCAAGATTTTGGCAGCATCACCAGTTTTGGCAGGATTACCCCAACTGCTTCGCACCTCTCCATCCATGTTTCCCGGGGTTTATTTTTGTTTGCGTTTTTATATTTTTAAATCGAAAAAAGAGCATGGAATTTTCTACTGAAGAGCTCCTTTTCTGCTGCACTGGAAAGTAACAGAAATAATCCATTTGTGAGCCAGGGTGGAGCACAGGGGAATGACAGTGAGCCGGAAGGTGAGCGGCGGCACCAGCACGGATGTTTGTCCCTGGACAGGCAGAGCTCTCAGCAGGGATGGCACAGCCTGGCACTGGCACAGGGCACTCGAGGCTGTCACAGGGACTGGGAGAAGCAGGAGCTGCTTCTGGGTTTTGGCACAGAAATGCTTTGTGTTTTCAGTTTAAAATTGGTGGTGTAGAAGCCAAGTCACCCCAGTGGATTCCACCAGATGAATAAATTGTCCTAGGGGGAGGTCAGAAAATGAGTGAAGGGTCTTCTGTCTTTGGTGAAATGAAAAATGAAGGCATGAGGCACAGAACTACAGCTGGACAGGGATACATGCACAGATAAATCAGTGTAGAGCAGAACAAAATTAGGGAGAGATATCACCACTCCCTTCCACAGGATACTGCCCACCCTGGCAGTGCCCAAGGCCAGGCTGGAGGGGCTGGGAGCAGCCTGGGACAGTGGGAGCTGTCCCTGTCCATGGCAGGGGTGGCACTGGATGGGCTTTGGGGTCCCTCCCCACCCAGCCCATTCCATGATTCTCCATCTCCAGCAAATCCCAAACCCTGCTGGCTCCAAGCCCGACCCCGCACCCTCCCCCACACAAGCAGGAGCTGCACTTTTGTTTCTGCAGGATAATTTGGAGCTTTCATTTCAATATGCATTGCCATAACCACTTCAGGAACTGGTAAATGCTGGAGTGAATTGCTCATTGGAGCGGGAAGGGAAGACGGGAGATAGGAAGTCAGCAAGAATTCCTGAAAATCTGCAGAGTCAGGGCTAAGTGACAACAAGCACCTTCTGCAATGAGCTGTGCTGGGGGAAAATTTCCCTCCCCACTTTCTCTTCCTTTAACAACCTGGTTTTTTGCAATTTCCACCAAATGAGCAGCAAAACGAGGAAAGCCACAGCAGCTTCAAAAGCAAGTGAAATCAAAACAAATCAAATCCCCCCGAAAGCTGAAGTGTCACATTCAGCCACTTCTTACAGCTCTGTCCTGTACTACTGATGCTTGAAACATCAAAATCAGCCAGGGAGACGCTCCCTGCCCTGAGGGGCTGGGCAGGACTGACCTTTGAAGGTCTCCTCAAACCCAGATATTCAGTGATTCCGTGACAGCACCAGGCCCCAGCCCGAGCACAGCCCCACACCCCAGAGCTGCTGGGTTTGGGGGCACGAAACATCCCCAAAAACCCTGTGAAGTCTCCTGCTCGCCTCTGCCACCAGCCAGGGATAATCACGGGAAGCCACGGCTCTGATTGCTCTTCAAAGCCCTGCTGCTGCGTTTGGGAAAGCTGGAGAGCCTCAACCTAAAAGATTCCTCAGAGGAATTATTTTAGATGGGGTTTAGCATCCTCATTTCTTCCCTTCTGGCGGGACACGGTTGTTCAAGCCCCTGTGCCCACCCCACCACAGCCCTTGGCCAGCTCTGACCTTCTCTGGTCCTGCCCTTAGGATCCCAGGGAGGAATTCCCCCCTTTGTGCCAAACCCCAGAACTGGCTTTGATTGGAGAAAAAAAAAAAAAAACAAATTGAAACTCTGTGACCAGCAGAAGCTAACAGAAAGCATTTCCCAACTTTTAATGAGATTTCTGGTCACGAGAGCTGCACGAGCAGGACTCACAAAGACGGAATCAAACCCGACACATTTAATTACACAAATAGCAGCATTACTGAACACCACGCAAGCCTGGCTGGGAAGGGCAAATGCTGCAAACCCTCTGAGGCCCAGCTCGTGTCCCTGCGTGGCTGCTGCCCCAGGCTCTGCCCAGGCTCACACCCCGCAGCTGCAGCCTGGAAACACAACTCCTGCCAGAGCTTTCTCTCACTGCCCTTATTTTGGAAGATAAACAGCCAAGGAGCGTTTGGACAGCGCTCTCAGGCGTGGGGGGATTCCTGAGGTGTCTGTGCCAGGCCAGGAGCTGGGCTCGGCCCCTGTGGGTCCCTCCCAGCTCAGGATGTTCTGTGATTCTCTGACCCCAGAGTAAAACTCACCTTCACTCACTGATTGTTCACTGCACGGTAAAAACGAGGCAAATCTCTCCGCCTGAGGCCTGGATCCCGTGCCCAGATGACAATGGCAGTGACATTTTACACACTATGAACCAATACTGAAACAAAAACAGTGAAACCTTCCCCAGCCAAGCTGTCCCAGGGAGCAGAGCAAGGTAAGTCGTTATTAATATTGTATTAAAGTCTCAATAATTCAATTTTTTCTGGGATCTCATGTGGAGGATCCCTCCCTCCCTCCCAGTTCCCGTTATCCCAGGCCCAGCTGTGGCATTCCCTCCCCAGTAAATCCCAGCCAGGACGGAGCCCATGGCTCAGAGCAGGGACAGCAGCATTTCTCCAGCCGTGGTTCCTGGGGGTGTAAAACTCCACCGAGCTCTCCGCAGGCCCCGCTGCCTTACAGACCTTAATGGAGCCTGCAGACCGGGGGGAAAAAGTTGGTATTGGGTTTTTGGCCAGCTCCTGAGAGCAGCAGCTCCTCCTGACCCGGGTGACCGACCCGGGTGACATCCCATTCCACGGGGACCTCCTGAGCAGGGAAGGTGGCAGCCAGCGCCCGGTGAAAGACTCCTCTTGAATTATTCATGGAGCCAGCACAGAAAATTGGAAAATAAGGATGGAGGTCCCCAAAGCCACAGCAGGGATTGATGCTGAGTGTGGCTGGGCGCATTTGGCAGGGGCTGGGAGTCTCCTGGGCTGTAACAGAGGATTTCCAGGGGCTGGGAGTCTCCTGGGCTGTAACAGAGGATTTCCAAGCCCAGGGAGGGGAGGTGGGACCACCCTGCACCCATGGGTGTCACGGGGCCAGGGAGCCTCTGCCCACACCAGGAGAAAAGGGGATGATGATGGTGATGACCGCACACCCTTCATCTCCCACAGCCCTTCTCACTGCTCCATCCAGCCCCACTTCCCAAACTCTTACAGTTGGTTTCCAGCCCCATGCAGGCTCCAGCACCACAGTTCAATGTCCTTGCTGAATGGATGTAATTCTGAGAGAACACTCTGAATTATGCAGCACCAAACCCCCAGACCTTCCCCCCGCTCCCCGTCGCAGCAGAGCAGTTATTCCTGCATGACCCAGCCCTTTGTGCTTCACAGTGAAATCTTCAAATGCTCATTTCTGGGAGGGTCTCAGTCAGAAATCAGGTGTGGGATTTTGAACCCAGTCAAGCAGAAACCAGGAATGTGCCCCTCGTGCTCCATTTTTATGGTGGTTTCCAAGCTGAGGTTTAAAACCACAGAGGGGACTCAATGTGGAGCAGGGGCTGGCAGGGGGGATTTTCTGGGAGTGACAGAATCCCAGCCTGGCTGGGGTTGGAAGGGCCTTAAAGCCCATCCCATTCCACCCCTGACACCTCTCACTATCCCAGGGTGCTCCAAGCTGGCCTTGGACACTTCCAGGGATGGGGCAGCCACCAACACCCCCCAGTCCTTCTCCTTTCCCCCCCTCCACCATCACCACGTCCTGCACGTGCCAGCAGAGCTGCAACTGCAGTAAAATCCAGGAAATTCCATTTAGTGCTCTGGGGAACATCTATGGCACACCTAAAATTGGGAAATGTAATTAATTCCCCTTATTTCTATTCTGGCCAGGAAGGAAGATTCATTTTACCTCATTACATTTATTTACACTTTAGTGGGGCCTGACTGAGGAACTGGGGGAGTCACCCAGGAAACATCCCCAGCCTCCAAAGCAAAACTGGGTACAAACACCAGGAAAACCCTCATGAATTTGGTTCCCACCATCCAAGGGGCTGAACAGGAACAGCTGTTTGACTGGATAATAATAATAATAATAATAATAATAATAATAATAATAATAATAATAATAATAATAATAATAATAATAATAATAATAATAATAATGAATAATAATAATTAATAATAATAATTAATAATAATAATAATAATAATAGTAGTAGTAGTAGTAGTAGTACAGACCCTGAGCTCTCAGCCTTGCAGACCCCC
Organism: Oriolus oriolus; assembly: GCA_013400235.1. Classification (NCBI taxonomy): domain Eukaryota; kingdom Metazoa; phylum Chordata; class Aves; order Passeriformes; family Corvidae; genus Oriolus; species Oriolus oriolus. The sequence goes on from VXBT01006099.1 coordinate 204,570, forward strand.
CCATGTTGTGCCACAGTGCCCTGGAATTTCCATTCCTTCATAATAAACTCCCAATCAGGTATTTCTGTATTCATTTTAATTTCCAATATTGAGCGTAGCAGTGTTTTTGAACGATTCCAAGGATGTTTTGTGGCACAGGGCTTGCCCAGCTCTCAGTCCCATTGGACAAAATGTTTGGAGAGAATGGAACCCTCAGCCTTCCAGGGTCCCCTTCTGTTCCAGGGAATGCTGAGATTATCCCCCTGCCTAACCCACCACGCTGAGAGCTGCTACCAGGAGGTACAAGACCCTGCAGATCCAAATCCTAAAAGTGGAGATTAATCCACTGAGATAGTGGAATTGCTTCCTCCATCAGGTTTAGTTTTGCACTGAGTTTACCCCACACCCAGCCCTGCTTCAGGCCAAACACTGGGAACACGCTGGTTGAAATCCACTCTGTGGCTTCACGTCACAGTATCAACACCAGTCCCCAAACAGCTGAAAAACAAACTTGGCTGAACACATAACAAATAATTTTTTAAAAATGCTTTTTTTTCTCCCAGAAAACAAGCAAAACAAATGCACACAAAGCAGCGTCACTCCCATCTCTCAGAGGGATCTCAGCAAGATTTGCTCCCTTGTTCCCCTCTCCAAGTCCCTCAGTATTCCTGTGGGACCCCCAAGCAGGACACAAGAGCTGGCTCTGATCACCCCCTGGGAATTACTGTGCATCCCAGCACCATTCCTCTGAGCCTTGGCCACACTCAAAGCTCCCAATGTTCCATTGCATAAATAAATGTGAGGACATGGCAGCAGCAGCCACCAAAACAAGGTGTCCCCTCAGCTCTGATTTAACACTCGTGGAATTCTCACAGGAATTCTCAGTCATTCACCTCCTCCTGGAGAGGGACAAGCAAGGACTCTTCGTGGAATGATCCCATCATCCTTCCAAGGCTTACTCCTTTGTTTCACTCAGTTTGGTTTTCCCTTCTAAGACTCCTGCTCCACTAACAGGAAATATATCCAGTTCAGTGAAGACTTTTTTAAGCTACACAAATCTCAGCTAAATTTGAGTCTGCAGCAGAAAGGAAAAGAGCCCAGTCTGCCCAATCCAGCCCAAGTTCCTCGGAGGGACGCAGGGAAAATGATAAACTCCTGTATCAGTGCTACCCTCCAAGTGCCAGCAGTGATGACAGCCCCAGCCTGGCCCCTGGCTGGGGAAAACCCACCTGGCAGCGATTTTAACAGAGGAATTGCTGCTCCCAGCAGTGAAACCTGATTTAAGCACTGCCCTACTCACAGAAAAACCCAGCTCAGTGTTTTAACCAGCAGTTAAGGATACAGTAAATTAACTCTGACTCTGATGACATTTACCGAGAGCTGGGCACGACTGAAAGGATTTGGGCTGTTTGTCTTTTGTAAGTGCCACTGAAGTATTGATATTTTTCCCTTTGTCAATACCTCGCTATTACATCCCGGCACTGAGAGCCTCTCCTGGTGCACAGCCTGAAAGCAGCTCTTCAGCCACAAGCGTGGCCCAAACAGAGCAGGCTGAGGTGTGACCTTTTCCTGACGTCCAGCCTGACCCCCAGGTCCTGTCCTTGCTCACCAGACATCCCAAAGCCTTGGAATCCCCCTGTTTGTCTAAAGAGCACCGTGATCCATAAATCCAGCCTGGCCCACCCACGTATTTGCGTCAATAAACTCTCCATGATGAGTTTCCAGCGTGGATGGTGCAAAAACGTGCAACATCACAGAGCTGTGCCTGACCTCACCCTGCCCGTCCCCATCCTGCACTCAGCCTGGGTAACCCAGGAACAGCTGGATTTTCACACCCCAAGAGCCATCGTCCCAGTTCCCACAGGGTCTTACCTGGGCAGCTGAGCACTTCAGCAGAGACCCACTGTGCAGGGAGGAGGAGATTGGCACCATTTCAGTGAGGTTCTGGGCATTATCTGAGCCCCCTGCACGAGCTCCCCTTCCCTGGCACGTGCCAACACAGATAGGGAACCAAAAAGTGATTTTGTGCTGAATATTAGCTGGGGTAGGAAGTTATCACTTTAATAACTATAAACATTCATTTACTTGCTTCGTTTCACAGCATTAGAGCTGGGCAGATCGTTTACAACGAGCTTGTTAGAGCCACTCAGCATTCCAAGGCGAGCTGTTTGAGTGCCAGGCACGTGGGACACCCAGCAAGGCAAAGGAGAAGCTTCTTCGGGAGAGGAACACCTCATTCCTGCTTGGAATACTGGGGATTTTTCCAAAATTGTTATTTTTTGCTCACCTAGTATCTCAGAATTCTGGTGTACAGAAGGGCTGGGCTAATCTGAACTGAGAACTGCACCAGGAGAGCTCCCACAGAGTGGATCCTTAAGGGATGGGGCTGAGCCCAGCAGAGACACCCAGCCTGGCAGAGCCGTCCCAGTGCCCAGAGCTGCAGGGGCTTCCCAAGCATTTACTCACTGGACTGCAGCTTCTAATTAATCTCATTAAGAGAAGGAAGGAAAGAGTTTGGAGCTGCCACACAGGCTGGACAAATGTCCCCAGCCCAGCCCTCCCAGTCATGAACTGGGAGGGAAGAGGTTGGCCAGGAAACATCTGGGAAAATGCTGGAACATCAAGGCCAGGTTGGACAACTGGGGCTGGGAGCAGCCTGGGACAGTGGGAGGTGTCCCTGCCATGGCAGGGTGGCACTGGATTAGATTTAAGGTCCCTCCAAACCAGTCCATCTTGGGATTCTGTGATTCCATGAGGATCCTAGGCTGAGCTCAAGGGTTTAATGGGAGGAGCTGCACTGCCCCGTTACCTTCCCCAGCACTGAACCCTTCCCAGGCTCTGTGGCCACTCTGGGACAGTCCCTGGTTCTGTTTGCTGGGAAGAGGAGCTGTTTCCTCCCAGCCCCACCTGAACCATCACTAATGGTGCTCTGAGCCGTGGTTGAGCCAGCAGCCCCTGCTGACGAGGGACTGACAGACGCCAGACAGAGCTCGGACACAACCCTGGCACCAAGAGCCGGGGTGAACACACGGCATTAAGGTGCTGAGAGGAAAAAGGCTCTGTCACTTCCCAGCTGTTCTGTGGCAGCCTAAACCACCACACTGAAACCCTTAAATAATGCTGAGAGCCAGAGAACAGGTGGCAAATGGATTATACGGCAGATGGTGCCTTTTTTAATATTTGTGCTCACTGCTAATTTGCAGAGTCCATAACCACAGACTCATCTCTTACCTTCTTCACTCCTATCGCTAAAAACCTGCACGAGGAGAAAATAAATACCCACCTCTTTATGCAGTAGCTGCAAAGTGGTATCAGAGATTACCAGACAGCCCGTACCCTAATTACTGCAGGTAAGTGCTCGTGTTTGTGAAGTTTAATGCATTTAGGGGTTCTTTGAGACACTTTTCAAAGCCTTGGCGTGGCAGCGCTGGGAAACGCAGTTTCCTCCCCCAGCAGAGCACAAGAAAAGGCAGCACAGTGAGGAGCTGCAGCTCCACAAGCTCCTGTTTAGTCTTTATGTTAAACCTGGCACAAAATCCACACTCACAGCCAGGCTGCCATTAAATATTTAAGGGAACATTTGCCTGGGAGATGCACGAGCAGCACCACCAGTAGATGCAAAATGAAGAAAGGCAATAAAAGCAATACCAACCCAAAATGGGGCTGAAGTAGCAGTGCTGGAACCTTCTCCATTCACCTCACTGGTGGCAGAGCAGAGAGCACAGAAATACTGGGCCAAGGCCCCTCTTACTGCACAGGACCTGAGCTGGAGCCTTCCAGTGTCCAGCCACACATCACTCCATGGACAGGTTCCTCAAGCTTCAATGTTTGATTCCATATAAAACAGTGTTTTATGTTGCTATTAAAGCCAGGGTTTTCATGCTGCTTCTTTCCCATACGTTTATTTCATCATTACAGGCTTTTCTAAGCTCAGCACAGTGACAAAATAATCCCCAGGAGCACAACTGACTGCAGAGCCAAGGCACAGCAACCTGCACCAGCCAGCACCTCCCACCCCTGCCTGCTCAGCCCCATTTCCAGGAATCCAGCTGGGATCCTTCACAGCATCCTGCCAGGGAAAGGCTGCACGCGCCTTTAAATGCCCTAAATATCCTGTGCTCTCTCATAGCCTTCCTTCTGATTTTCCTTCACAAAATGTAAAATAAATTGTATTGAAATGGACTTATAAAAATAACCACTGCATTGTGCACACTCAGTTCCCCTGAATTCCTGGTGATTTGCTGCAAGGGAGCTCTGAGGAATTCCCTCTGTGAGGATGGAAAAGCAGCAGAGCCTGGATCCTCACTTCCCACACCTCCCACCTTGTGGCACTGCCCTGCTGTTCCCAAGGTTACTGATTGGGCTGCCAGAAATTAATTGTAAGGCTGCAAAACTGACCATAATCAAAGGTCTAAAAAAAAAAAAAAAAAAAAAATCCACTTCTAAGACTACTGATCAAGCAAATCCCTGTGATTGGAGACACAGGACTACACAAGGTGGGAATGGGACACTGGTCTCTAATAGAATCAATTAACAGGGGATAATCAATTAACTGGGGATAATCAAGCACACAGTGATCAGCCTTCCAGGCACCAATAAACATGGAGACTGAATTTGGAAATAATTTACTTTGGGGGTTTTGGGGTTCATTGCTACTGTGTGAACATGGCCTTTCACAAACTTCAGGCAAGGGGAACGTGGGAAGGTCATTAACCCCAATGCCACAGGTCATTAACGCCAAGGCCACTTTCTAGGGCACGAGTGGATCAGGAAAACGCAGCCCCCCCACCCTCACAGGGGGGAATTGCTTCCCAGTCTCCCATCTAAATGGACCATCCTGCAGTTTAAAACCATCCCTTGTCCCATCACAGCACTGTCCCAAACAGTGGGGGTGGGATGCAGCCCACGCTGCCTTTAAGGTTTCTGCACCTGCCTTTCTTTCTAAAGGTTTTTGCTCCCTGTCCCAAGCCTGGCCCCTTCCTCAGCCCTTCCAGAACCCTCAGCCCTTTTTGCCAGGTCCCGTGGCACCACAGAGAGGTCCCTGCCCCGAGGGCACCCCAAGGCTCCTTCCCACCCCTCCAGGGCAGCTGTTCCTCAGGCTGGTGGTGACAAAACCCAACCCCAACACCTTTCATCCTCTCCTCCTCCAGCACAGCAAAAGGAATCCTATTAAATTGGTTTATGGCAGCTCTGCAAAGGCCCCAGCCTTCCCTCCAGAGATGGGGTAATAGATGGGGTCCTTTGTTTTCTCCTCTAAAATATTCCTAAACAGGCAAAATGTTTTCTAGGGGTCAGACAGGATATTCCTTGGGAAGCAGCATCAACTCCCTGCCCTGCAGCAGCATTAATTCTGCCTTCTGCTCTAAGTTCAGCACCAGCCTTTTTCGGACTAAGCACAAAACATTTTCAGGCATTCCACAGAATCCCCAAGGTGGGAAAAGCCCTCCCAGCCCATCCAGCCCAAGCTGTGCCCCATCCCCACCCTGTCCCCAGCCCAGAGCCCCGAGTGCCACCTCCAGCCCTTCCCTGGACACCTCCAGGGATGGGGACTCCAAACCTCCCTGGGCAGCCCCTGCCAAGGCCTGACCCCCCTTTCCATGGGGAAATTCCTGCTGATGCCCACCCTGAGCCTCCCCTGGCCCAGCCTGAGGCCGTTCCCTCTCCTCCTGTCCCTGTTCCCTGGGAGCAGAGCCCGACCCCCCCCTCACTGCCCCCTCCTGTCAGGGAGTTGTGCAGAGCCACAAGGTCCCCCCTGAGCCTCCTTTTCCTGCCCCTCACTCCTGAGTCCGTTTGCCCTTCCCACCCCTGATCCCAAAGCCCCTCTCACACCCCTGGGATTTCTCCGGGTGGCTCCTCGGCAGGAACAAGAATCCCTGGGATCCATCTCTCATTAAAAGCTCTCCCATGAACACCAAACCAGAACTGCACCTTCTGCAGAATTCACTCTCCCTGTGCCTTGCTGTGCTACACTTCAATTACCAAGAAGATGGAAAACGGACCCTCATTTACATTTTTAACTTAATTGGCATGTAACTGTTCTAAAAATAGCCTCAAGCACCCGAAATGCAGTTACCAACATCACCCTAAAGGCTTCCAACCAGCCAGACCTGCCCAGCCAGGCAGGGGTGCCCCAGCGCCTCCTCAGCTGCCACCTTCAGAACGTTTTCACTCAGCTCCAAGGAAAGAGCGATTTTTCCAGGCAGCAACCACAGCTCAGCCTCTGGGAAAAGACCCAGGCTGAGCTCTCCCAGCACGATTATAACGATAAACACCCAGAGAATCTGCTTGGGACTCCATCAAACGCTGCTCCGCGCTGAGCAGGCGCCTTGTGCGTGCCCGTTCCAGCTGAGGATGCACTGGTGGGGCTCAGAGAAGGTTTTCCCTGACACGAGGGGGGAACCAGCTCAGTTCACTGACTCTCCCTAAACGGGACAGGGACACGACCAAGACAAACACGCACGGAGCTCTGCCCCCACTCCTGACACCCAGTCCCAGAGAACACCCCCAGACCGCTCCAAGGCCCTGCCCCGAGCCCTCAGCATTCACCAGCACCCACCCAGCACCCCTGGCTGCCCACAGCTGCCCTCAGGGCCACGGCTGGCACCTTACCTGGGAAGGGCGAGGCCAGGAGCGGGACCTTGATGGGGGACAGGGTGAGGAGGTGGCAGGGCTGGAGGCTCGGCCCCGGGGGGCCCTGGGGGGCCTCGGGCTCCAGGGACAGCAGCGCCAGGCTCTGAGTGGCACCCACCGCTTTAAGGCTGTTCTGGCACCCACCTGTGGGAGAGAGAGACACAGTGGGGTGAGCTGGGGGGAGAGCACAGGGTTTGGGGACAGTGATGTGTTCAGCACTCTGAATTTTGGCACAAAACGGAACACGATGCAGCACGTCCCACCTGGCCCTGTGTGTCCCCTCAGGGACACCAGAGCCTGAGCAGGGGTTACACCGAATATATCTGTATGCTGTGTCCAGCTCCGGTCTCCAGAGCTCAGGAATCACAGAACCACTGAATCATTTACTTTGGAAAAGACCTCTAGGGTCTAAATTGAGTCTAAATCCTGACTAATCCCCACCCTGTCCCCAGCCCAGAGCCCCAGGTGCCACCTCCAGCCCTTCCCTGGACACCTCCAGGGATGGGGACTCCAAACCTCCCTGGGCAGCCCCTGCCAAGGCCTGACCACCCTTTCCATGGGGAAATTCCTGCTCATGTCCAACCTAAACCTTCCCCTGAAGGCCCCCATCTTGAGGCCAGTTCCTCTCATCCTGCCACTGGTTGCCTGGGAGAAAAAACAAAGAAAGGAAGTTAAGGAGCTACTGGAGAGAGTCCAGCGGAGGCCACAGAGCTGATTTTGGGCCTGGAGCATCTCTGAGATGAGGAGAGACTGTGGGAGCTGGGCCCGGTCAGTCTGGAGAAGGGAGGCCGAGAGGGGATCCCATCAATCCATACAAATATCCTCAAGGGCTGTCAGAGGATGGTGCCAGACTCTGCTCAGTGGTGACTGAGACAGGACAAGGAGCAACGGATATAAACTAAAACACAACAAGTTCCACCCCAACATACGAAAAAACTTCCTTTCCATGGAGGGAGCAGAGCCCTGGAACAGCTGCCCGGGGAGGGGCTGGAGTCTCCCTCTCCAGAGACGTCCCAAACCCTCCTGGACACGTTCCTGTGTCACCTGCTCCAGGTGAGCCTGCCTGGGCAGGGGCCTGAACTGGATCATCTCCAGAGGTCCCCTCCTGCCACAGCTATTGTGTGACTGAGATATTTCTGAAGGACTCCCAGAGCCCCTTGGCTAATTGTGATTCCAAAGCCCCAGCTCGTGGCTGGACCAGTTTCAGCCATTAAACCCCACAGATGTGAACACATCACCACAACCCAGAGGGAAGAGGCAGCAGTGACTCACACACAAACTGTGCAGGGTTATTAAATTTAAATGAAAAAACTTAATAAAAAAGGCAAATATTTGAACACATGGAACACAATTATTCTCAGCTTTCCTCAGTGTAACTGCCTGGTGTCAAATCTGAATTTATTCCTTGCTATACTGGGCACCTGCTGCTCCCTCACCTGCCTGGCTGCTCTCCCGTGTCCTGCACACAAACCAAGCTCTACATCTCATCTCCTTCAGCCCAAAAACACAGCAGGGCACTTCATGGAACCCCTGAGGTGGGAAAAGTCCTCCCAGCCCATCGAGCCCAAGCTGTGCCCCATCCCCACCCTGTCCCCAGCCCAGAGCCCCGAGTGCCACCTCCAGCCCTTCCCTGGGCACCTCCAGGGATGGGCACTCCAAACCTCCCTGGGCAGCCCCTGCCTGGCGAACCCAAGAATCTCCCAAATCACAGCTCAAACATCCTTCAGCCCCTGCACCCCCCAGTCTGACAGAGGCAGGGAAGACCTTCAGAGCTCAGTCTTGGCTAAATATGTTAAATAAACAAGAACAGGAGAGTAAAACTCCGGAGGAGCAAAGCAGATCTGACAAACAGCAGCTGTTCCTCCCTCCACGCCGAGCTCGGGATTCAGAAATGAAGCAATCATCAGCTTATTATGGCATCCAGCAAAGCTCCCAGCTCGGGCGCAGATCCTGCAGGCAGCGGGACACAACTGTGGCTCCACGAATCCCCATCTGATCCCACGGCTCACTCCAGGCATTCCGCCACTCTGAGGCATCTCCTTCCGTGTGTGCCCCGCCAAGGGAAACAGGGAATGGGTGTTTGGGAGGGGTGACTGTGGGGTGGGGGGGCAGCCCCCTACAACAACTCCAGGCAGGAGAACCACAGCAGGAGCCTTGGATAAGATCACAGGATCAGGGAATGGTTTGCAGGGGAGGGACATTAAAAATCACCCAGCGCCACCCCTGCCATGGCAGGGACACCTCCCACTGCCCCAGGCTGCTCCCAGCCCCAATGTCCAGCCTGGCCTTGGGCACTGCCAGGGATCCAGGGGCAGCCACAGCTGCTCTGGGCACCCTGTGCCAGGGCCTGCCCACCCTCCCAGGGAACAATTCCTTCCCAATATCCCATCCAGCCCTGCCCTCTGGCAGTGGGAAGCCATTCCCTGTGTCCTGTCCCTCCATCCCTTGTCCCCAGTCCCTCTCCAGCTCTCCTGGAGCCCCTTTAGGCCCTGCAAGGGGCTCTGAGCTCTCCCTGGAGCCTTCTCCTCTCCAGGTGAGCCCCCCCAGCTCTCCCAGCTTTGTCCCAACCCTTTACAAACAATTATTTCCCAACATAATAAACCCCGCATTAGCCACACAGATGTTTACTATTTTCAGTAAGGGTCACCAAAAAAAAGTCCATTATTTCTCCTGTATTCCTCCATGCCAAGGAACACCTGCAGATGCACCAAAAATAGGCACACGGGCCTAAACCCCACAAATATTAAAGTTTTGATCATTCAGGAATGGATAAATGAAAACAGATTTTCTGCCAGAGCGACAATGAAAATTAAAAAACAAAATAAAAAACTATCAGTGGCCAGCTAATCCAAGAGTTAAATACAAGCTCATTTTTCATTCACCTGGGAAGTTGAACAATCCCTCAGCAAGGTCAAACACCTGCCCTCCAGGAGCCTGTGCTCATTCCCAATTCCAGCTGTCTGCTGCTGGGAAAACCCACAAAACATCTCCTGTAGCTCTTGTGAAAGCGAATGCTGTCTGCAAACACGACTGTTCTGTGGCTTCCTGCAGGGCACATGAGCAGAAAGGTTGTTTACTTCTCATTTGATTCTTTTATTCTGGAGAGGAGGATGCGATTTCCCCACAGAGGGCAGGAAAACAGGAAAATAACGTGAGCCTGGGCTGCCCGGCCAGCCGGAGCCCGCGATGAGCAACGCTCCCGGAGCTGGGCTTCCTTATTAAACTTTCATCAATCCCTTATTAAACTTTCATCACTCAGTTGAAAGAGAAGTTTGGGTGGTTTCCCCTCCTTTGATGAAGTTCTCTCTCCTTCCCTCCTGATGAATAATTCCGTGGAGGAAGGACCATCCCTGTGGCTGCCAGGGCTGGAGAGGGAGCACGGGCAGGGCTCGGCGGGGCCACGCTCCTGCTCTGCCTCAGCTCAGCAGCATCCCGCTGTTCATCCTCTCAAACACAACACTGGATTTGCCAAAGCCTCTGGAAGCTGGCCCAGAACTCCCTGGGAGCTGGGGGCTTCCATCTGAGAGGTTCTCCTCAGAAACAAACCAGATCTTGCTGTTAGGTTTTTACAAAAAGGCTTTGAAAGGGTTTTAGAATTATCATTAATCATCGTGCATTTACAGGGGGAATTTCAAAAGTCAAATGCCATGAAAAGAGGAGCAAAATACTATCACTGATATTCCAATGAGGAATTTTCTCTAGCAATGTTTTTTTCCCTAGATCTGTTTTTGCCAGACCATGGCACACCCTGGCAGTGAGGTGAAAACCTGTCCTCTGAATCCCAGAGTCACTGAGGCTGGAAAAGCCCTTCAGGATCACCGAGCCCAAGCTGTGCCCCATCCCCACCCTGTCCCCAGCCCAGAGCCCCGAGTGCCACCTCCAGCCCTTCCCTGGACACCTCCAGGGATGGGGACTCCAAACCTCCCTGGGCACTTCCAGGGTTCCTGTTCCAAACACCACCATCATCCCAACACCAGTCCTGCCTGGAACAGGAGCTCCCAGAGCCTCTTGGAAGGAGCTCTGTGCTTGCATCCAGCCCAGCCCCCCACAGCCCACCTGATGGCTTTAAGCAGAATTTTCTGTATTTTTAAGTAGGATTCTCTGGATCTTTAAGCTCTAGGACTTAAAGCAGAATTCGCTGTCCCTTCCTTTGAGCTCGGTTGCAGATGGAGCCCGATGGTGCCCCTGTCACCCTGAAGCCCTTCTGAGTGCAGACAGATGTTCCCAGGTGGGACAAGCAGGTGCTGCTCAGTGCTTAGGGAAAGCTGCTGTACTCCAGCACCCGCCTGGACACGGCCTGAGGGAACACAGCCCCTCGTCCCTGCACTGACCCGCGGCTCTGAGCTGAACTTGGCTCCACACTGAGTGGGGGGCACCTCCCGAACGACACCAGAGACCCCCACAGGGCCCAGGCAGGGGCAGTGACACGCGTTAGGTGAGGCTGTACCAGTGAAACCATTCTGCAGGAGGGAGGTGATGTAATAACCACGGATTAGACAGGAGGGTCTGTGGAGCTTCCGTGGATAAATCTGGATTTTCACCCCACAGCAAAGGAAAACACCCCGATATCCCTGCAAAGGAGAACACCCCGATATCCCTGCAAAGGAGAACACCCCGATATCCCTGCAAAGGGGAACACCCCGATATCTCTGCTCTCCTGATATCCCTGCTCTCTGGATATCCCTGCTTTCCAAGGAGGATAGCAGCTGATGGCACTGCCATTGTAAACCCCAGTGATTGCCAGGAACAGCCCCCCTCACTTTTCTGCTCGTGTGCCATAAACACAAGCCGCTGGCTCCTCACAAACACCCCGTGCCCTGGAAGCACCGGGAGAGCTGGATTTGCTCACCGGGAGGTCTCCAGGTCAGGTAGGATGATGTTAAGGAAAGGCGGAACCACCAGCCCAGCCCAAAGACATTGCTCGTGGGTTTATTGCTGTCATTTAAGTGGGAAAACAAACTTGACTCAACGTTTCTCTTGATTTGGAGAGACAACAGGAAAAGCACCAAAACCCCATAAACTTAATAAGCAAAACAAAAACTTTGTGAAGGCTGTGATTAAAGCCAAGCATTCCCAGACCTAATAAAGTGCTCGGCTGGCAGTGCTTGAATGCTCTACAAACAAAGAGAGGTTTGATGGCTTTTCAGGGACGTGAATGGGGTCCTGCTGGGCTATTCTTGGTCCCCAAACAGGGAGCCGCAGCACACGCTCTTAAATGCCAGCTAATCCAATTTGGGAAGCCAAAACCCGAGTGCTTGTAAATGCAGATATGCTTCAAGCACAGAGCTCGTGCTTAGGAAATACAGGTCGGAGGTCCTGGGTCATGTATTTCATGAGAAAATCAACCCAAATTCAACACGGAGCAACCCTATGTAATTCATAGAGCTGGAATGGCTGAAATTTAAACTGGAATTACCAAACTGGAATTACCTAGCAGACTGAGTCTGTACTTGGATGTGTACCTGCATATCAAAGCCAGTGCTGGTACTGGCTACAAGAAACACTGGCCCGGTCCTGTAAAGGGTACTGGCATTAAGGGAAGGAAAAGACATTAATGAGAAAGACCAAAATGTTAATCTCCCTGGGATGTCCCACACGACATCCGTGTCTAAGCAGGAGAGACAAGGAACCAGAGGAGCTTTAAGGTCCATTCCAACCCAAACCATTCCACGGTTCCATGAAAACCTTCCCAAACACCCCCTTGGCAAGGGAGCAGCGGTGGCGATGCTGCTGAGAGCCAGGAGTGCCAGACTGCACCCCCGCGCCTCGGAACAACATCAGGGACAGTGAAAGCACAGAACGTCCTGTCCTGTCCCACAGGGCTCCAGCCCTCCCCTGATGGGTGCCACCGAGGGGTCCTGCCAGCGCTCCCTCACCCCACCCAGCAGCCCCGAGCTCACAGGGAGCTGCAGGACACGCAGGGGGCACAGGGACACCCCTGGCCAGCCCTGACCTCACCCACACGGCCGGGAGCGCAGTGCAGGAGACAGAAATCTGAATCCTTTCTTTACAGAAATACCAATCACAGAAATCCGAACCCATTCTTTACAGAAATACCAATCACAGAAATCGGAATCCATTCTTTACAGAAATGCCAATCACAGAAATCGGAATCCATTCTGTACAGAAATACCAATCACAGAAATCGGAATCCATTCTTTACAGAAATACCAATCACAGAAATCGGAATCCATTCTGTACAGAAATGCCAATTCTCTCTCTGCAGAACCATCGAAACGCTGCCTTCCTCCCCAAAGCGCCGCCCCCCGCAGACATGAAACAGGCTGTCACTGCCAGGGGGAAAGGCCACCCTTCTCCTCAGAAACGCTCAACACAGAGCGCATAAATTCATGTTTTGCAGTTTGTGAGAGAATAATAACTGCTGCTTCTCACAGCAAATAACACCTTGGAGTAGCTGGAGCTGCAGCTGTTAAATTATGCACATTACCCTTCGCCAGCCTCCGTGCTCACTCCTTTATCTGAGGAGCGCTGCGGCTCCATTGAGAAAACAATTATATCATTACTGATAACTGGGGAAGGCAGAGCCGCCCTAGGAGCGGCTCCCGAAATGAATCCCGCGCAGAAACCTGATTAACTTCCCCTTTATCCCACTTAACTGAGCAATTTGCTCCCAGGATTTTTATTACTCTTCACATTAAGTGCAAGGATTACATAGGAAATACTTGCAGTGCTGCCACAACACCTGGAGAAGCAGCTCCTGGTGCTGGCGGCAGGGCAGGGACGGGGCCACCCTGCAGGAATGGCCACAGGTCCCTCACGAGCTCTGGAGTCCGTAACAGCCTGGGATGCTGTGGATTGGCACCGACCACAGCAACCAGAGAGGAGATCTCCAGAAGGATGGGAAGGAATTCTTGACTGGCCCTGGCACAGGGTGCCCAGAGCAGCTGGGGCTGCCCCTGGATCCCTGGCAGTGCCCAAGGCCAGGCTGGACATTGGGGCTGGGAGCAGCCTGGGACAGTGGGAGGTGTCCCTGCCCATGGCAGGGGTGGCACTAGGTGGGCTTTGGGGTCCCTTCCAGCCCAAACCATTCCAGAATTCTGCGATCCCATTATTTACAGAGATGGCTGGGGGGATTTGAGCTCCTCCCACCCGAGGGAGCTCAGCTGGCAGCCAGCACTGAACCTGCTGCTGGGGGAAGAGCAGGATCCAGCTGCAGGGCTCCTGAGCAAACAGCCATGGGCACAGGCATTGCCCAGGGCAGGAAACCCTTCCCCTCCCGGTGCTCCCTGCAGCCCGCAGACATGGCACCAGGCTGGCAGTGTCCCTGTTCTGCCTGGCACTGCCCCTGAGCCAAGGAACGCTCTTGCCTTATATCTGACACTTTGCATGTGATAAAACACGCTTGTGCACATTTAAAATATTGAAATATTTTAAAATATTGAAGTCTTTTAAACATGCAGAAGCAGGGGGAGCTGTGGCTGCCCTGCCCAGACCCCCTCCCTCCCCAGCACACCCATCCCTACAGCCCCTGCTCCTCCTGCCCGGGAGCACAGCTCGATGAGTCCCCAGGCAGCCCGGGCACGCAGCTGCTTTCAGGTGCAATAAACACCAATAAACACTGTAATGAATAGAAATGGATTAATGACAGGGTTTCCCCACAGCAGTGGCTCCCCCAGCTGAGCCCCGGGCAGCCCTGGCAGGAGGAGAGGACGGCTGAGCCACAGCTCTGCTAAAACACCAAAACACGGACCCAGACTGAATGGGCCAACACGTTCCAGGGCATTCCCTGCTAATTAATCAGGCTGGCTAACGAGCCCAGGAGCTCTTCCAGCACACTCCGAGCCTCAGCACTGACAGCAAACACAACGTCCTGGGTGCGGCACAGCCCTGAAACACAAACTGCTTTGGGGGAGAGGCCACAGAAAGGGAGCTCTGCTCTCAACCCCAGGGACAGCACCTTTGCTCTGAGGAAGGCAGGAACTACTGGCAGCAATCAGTAATTCTAATTCCCAATTTAATTGAGTATTTAAAGGCTAAAACATCCGTGGCACGTTACTCCTCAACCTTCTGTATAGAATAACTGCTATTTTAATTTACTCCTGCAGAGACAAAACAGAGATTCAGCCCTACTGCAATGCATGGTCTGCTCTGGCCAAGGATAAATGTTCTTTTCCAGGTATAAATCTTGGTTACCTAAAGCATCACAGAATATTTACACAGTTAATATTTATATTTATAGCTTTTAGTTCTTCTGGTAAGTTATGCAGATTAATGGAATTTATTTCGCAAATGACTGAGCCTTAACGAGACGATGGATCCACTGCTCTGCTCTCCTGCTGGCTGGCTGCACAGACCCCACCAAACTCAAAATGAGCAGCCAGCAGAATCCTACGAGGACTGTGCCACAGGATCATAGGATCATTCAGGCTGTCAGCGATTTCTTGTTTGAAAAATAAACTCAGCAGGTGGGGAGTGGTTGGTCCCTTCCTTGCAGAGGTCGCCAAGCAGCTACAGAACAGCCTGGCCCAATCTGCCATGGTTACACACGGCCTTTTCTCTCTCTCAGAGTCACTCAGAGCATGAACTGCACTTGGCCATCGAGGTTCTGCTCAAGCAAGAGATTTTCAGCCAAATGGAAGCGAACCTTTACTTTAGAGAGCAGCTTTGCCTCTCTGGGGGATGCATTAAGGGAAAACCACCGAGAAACAGGCAAGTACTTAATTATTGATGTGCTTATGTCCTGACCTGGGATCAGCTGAGGGGCCAAGACGAGCGTGGGCAGCGGCCTGGAGGCAGCGGCTGGCCTGGCTACAGCCATGGCTACTTGATTGCTCAGCAGCAGAGGCTTCTCAGCCCCCTGGAACAGCCTGGACTCCTCAGGCTGGATCCAGGCCGAATCCAGGGCAAAGGCATTGTTCAAGTAGATCTGTCCAACAGAAAGAAAGAAAATCGTTACAGTTTGAGATCCAAAACTCAGAAATACCAGTGAGAATGAAATGTCCTTAACTCAGTATTACAACAGGCAGTGCCTCAGCTGGGGACAAACTTCCCAAACCAGGCAGGTTTCTGCTCCCTCCGTGCTGAGGCTGAATTGAAGTGACCACTTAAAAATTAATTAGCTTTGACGTGACTCATCAGCTGCTGCTGCAGCAGGGGAGGCGAGGAACCCCTGAGGGCAGCGCTGTCCTGCCACAGCCACTCCGAGTGACCCCACGGGCACCGGGGACTGCGGCCACCTCCCCAGCCGGGACATGGGGATGAGGGACAGGGCGGGACAGAGGCACAAACCAGCTGAGGGACAGCCGGGGACAAAGGCACAAAGCCAGGTGTTGGGCACTCAGCTGGCAAACGGGCACATGTGGGGAACGGAGGTGGGGTGGGGACACGGGGCCCCGAGGGCCACCCTGGCACCGGGATGTGGCAGCGCCCGCGGTGACGCCGCTCTGCCGGCACCGGACTGTGGCACCCCTTTGGGACAACAGTGGGAAAACCAGGGAGAAAGGGGAGATGGAAAACCCCCACAATCGCATCTCGTAGGAAAATGAAGACATTCTACTCACAGGAATAAATATTAAAGACATTTTAATCTTATTAAAACTTGGGAACAGTGAAGCTGTAACTGCTGCTCCATCACCTGCCCCTTCCAACATTCCTCCTCCGCAGGGTTTTCCTGACAAACACCGACCTCTCACGCCCCTTTCCAATTCCCTAAACCCGCAACACTCTTCAGCTTATGTACTTCATATGCTCCAGCCTTAAAAACCCTTCAGCACGCCAGGATCGCACTTACTTTGCAGCTGGGCAGCCTTTTATCAATCCAGCTCTTCCCGGCGTGAGGCGGCACCGTGGCTGTGTACACGGGCGGGAAAACGGGAACAAACTCCACGCTGGAAGAAGGGGAGAATCCTACGACCGGGGAATGAGCTCCAAATATCCACTTCGGAGGGGAAAAAAAAACCAACAACAACAAAAAAAAAAAACACAGGAGGAGGAGTTAACAAAAGGATTTTACCCCGAGAAACCGATGCTTTCCATCATTTCCTAATTACGTGACAGAAGAGCACGGAAAATGTCAGGAACGTCCCTTCAGCCCGAGGGTTTGTGTTTCTTTGGGCATGGCAGGGTGAGCAGCGAACGGCACAGAGCAGTTCGGGCAGCCACAAACCCATAACCTGGAGCAGGCAGCACCGGCAGCGGCTGCAGCCGCCCGGCAAGCGGGGCTTTCTCTGCTCACACTGAACCTCACACGCGAACCCCAAACAGCACCAGCGAGTGCCTCAAAATGCGTCTGGAGAGCCAAAAGAAACGGCAGAAATGTCTTTTTTCTCAACTTAAATGCGCCCGGCAAATGGGTTCCCACAGCAAAACCACCTCTGCAGGTTCGTCGAGTGGTCTCCCGCTGGGGAGTAATTGATGTTCCCGTTTCATTAGAGCAGCACCGACTGTTTTCTCCCGAACCACAAGAGACGCTCGAGCTCGAAAAGGCTGGAAATCATCACACGGAATCGAGCGGACACTACAGCGCTCACAGCTCGCGTTTATTTTTACTTCTGTCTACCAAAAAAACATAAAGCCGAGGCAAAACTGCGCGCACAGCTCCGACCCCTCCGCTGTGACGGGGCGAACACCCGGCTGAAGGCTCCGCTACTGCGAGCAGCCTCACGGCAGCAATTAATAATTGAAATATTCATCAGGGGAAGCACTGGCGCGACACGCTGGTTCCAGTGACACGGCTCAAAACTTTCGTCTTTATAAATATTCGCAGAGCGCACAGCGGCGATGCTGCCCTGGCTGCCGGAGCGCGCCCGGAGCATCCCTCCCATTCCGGCTGCATCTGCGGAAAGCGCATCCTGCAGCCGGCGGGGAGCCCAGCCCCGCCGGAGGGACCCCCAGCCCTTCTGGCAGCCCCTCTCCTCCGGGAGAAATCCCCGCCGCACGTTTCCAGAGCCGCTGGAAGCGCCGCGCTCCAACACACGCGGGGCCGCGACCGGCGAGCGAGCCCGAGGGGCACGGAGCGTCGGGAAGGGGATGCAGAGCCCGGGGAAGGGGGATGTGGAACCTGGGGAAGGGGAGATGCAGAGCTTGGGAAGGAGGTGGGGTGCACAGCCCGGGGAAGGAAGATGTAGAACCCGGGGAAAGGGGAATGCAGCGCCCGGGGAAGGGAGGATAGAGAGCTTGGGAAGGAGGGGATGCAGCGCTTGGGGAAGGGGACATGCAGAGCCCGGGAAAAGAGGAATGCAGC
>VXBT01006099.1:231521-324202 GCA_013400235.1 Oriolus oriolus
AAGAGGTTCTGAGCTCTCCCCAGAGCCTTCTCCTCCCCAGGCTGAGCTCCACTCTCCAGCAGCACACACAACTGGGACCTGCTGGACCCAAGCACTGTGGAAAATGTAAGTTTGTACAGTTTGCATCTGGAAATTGCCCATTCTCCCCAAACACAGAGCGACTGGCTGAGACCCTGCCCCGATGGGGAGCGACAAACCCTGCAGAGCTCAGAAAACCTTAACAAACGCCTCGCTTTTCCCTGCGGCCTTGTGACACCCTGCAGGACCCAGGCAAGCCTGCCCCAGCCAGGCACAGGACCCGGGAGCTGCTCAGCTCAGAGGAGCCCTCCAGGTGCAGCCACGACCCAGCAGCCCCCCACGGTCCCCCCCAGAGCCGTGCTCCCCCACAGCCCCGTCTCCTGGCGCGGGGAGGCTGCAGGCAGAGGCACGAGCCGTGGGATCAGCCTCATTATTTCCTTCCTCGTAGCATTAATTTCGCTCCTTAATCCAAACAGGGCTTTGCGCAGTTATTAAAGCAGTTTTAATCCAATCAAACATAAACAGCACGGATCAAAGGAGGCCCCAGAGGCACAGGGACGCGCGGGTGAAGTTCACACAGCAAATGCCGAGGCTGCTCCCGCTGACGCTGCCAGCCCAAGGTGGGGGTCTGCAGGACACGTGTGCCCCGTCACCCCTGTGCCCCCATGCCACCCATCCCATTAGAGTGCCTGGCTCATCACCAGGGAGCACATTCCAATTAATTTAATTAACAGGCAATAACATTCCATCGCGCAATGACAGCGCTGGAACGCGTCTCCAGACGAAATCCTGAATGGCTGTAGAGCACAGCCAGGCCTGGATGGAGCCGAGGGGAAAGCCGCCCTTCTCCCCTTCCTTCCGAGCACCTTCCAAGAACAGGCACAGGCAGAAGGCTGGAAATCGGAATTCATTCGGTGAATTCATGGATTTCGTGAAATCCAGAGGTGTTGATTAATCCAAGACTGTCTGTGAGCTCCTTGAATCTCTGAGTGCTTGGAATGGACATGAGAATATTCCCCAGGCCTGGTTATGGGCTCGGCCCTCCCTGGCTCATCCCACGTGGATGGTCAGACCCGATGCAAGTCCAGTGTCCCAAAGGGCAACAATGCCCAGCAGCTGGCCACCATTCCTGACACCACTGCAGCGTTTCACCTCTCTTCCCACCCAAGGAGTTTATCTGGAGCCCCTCACCCAGCCCCAGCCCCCAGTTCTCGGAGGAAACCAGGAATCCCTTCCCAGCTCTCAGTGAGACGCTGCAGCCAAGCCGAGCCTCTCCTGCCAGGCCTCCCCTTCCTGTCACACCAGCCCCTTTAAAACCCTGCTCTGCTCTACTGGAAAGCAGGAAAAACCTAAATCTCACTGCCAGCCCAGCTAAACCCCCGTGTCCTGCTGCGAGAGCCTCAGCCCTGCTAAACCCCGGGTCCTGCTGCACCTCCCTGCTCACAACATCCCCACATCTCTGGTCATGCCAGGGCTTCGGGCTCCTGGAGCAAAGCAAATGTTGCACTTAAAGGAAGTTTTTCCTACCCCATTAATTAATTGGATCCACTGATGAGAACCTCTGGGAATTCTCTAGGGAAGTGTTTTACAAGGAGGGTGGGCAGGCCCGGGCACAGGGTGCCCAGAGCAGCTGGGGCTGCCCCTGGATCCCTGGCAGTGCCCAAGGCCAGGCTGGACACTGGGGCTGGGAGCAGCCTGGGACAGTGGGAGCTGTCCCTGCCATGAGCACTGGATGGGCTTTGGGGTCCCTTCCCACCCAAACCAGTCCATAATGCTACAAACCCCCAGTTTGGTGGGGCAGCAGAGCAGAAAAGTGTTCATTACCCACCCTGAACAGTCCCCTGCTTCCTCGGTTTAAAAAGTTGAATTTAAAGAAAAATTCAACCTTCTTCCCTTTGAATTTTCCTTCTGATCTACGTGTAGGAATATTTCAGGGGTTGCACTGCACCAACTGGAAAGTAATCACATAAAACTCCTGTCAGAATTTCTTAGTGCTCCAGCTAATGAAAGGACAAATAAAATACCAGCATTATTGCCAACCTTTGAAAGTTGCCTTTCTGAGGAGTCCTTTTTAAGTGCTAATTAATCAAATCAGTGATATTTTTCCAGGGTCAGTGACTCATTACTGCTGCGCTCGCTGAAAGTGAAGAAGGCTGAAATATTAAACTAAATAGATCATAATTCTTCCATAGATGGTCAAGCTGTGTTTGAGGCAGGAGCAGCATTCTCTTGAGTCAAACCCATTCTGAATCACTTTTTTCTCCCTCTCTCCCTCCTTTTGATGGCACTACAGAAGCAGGAGATGACATTAGGAGAAATTATTCCATCGACATCTGACCAGCACTTGACCGGTGCAGAGGAGCAGCACCAGGGCCACCTTCCCTGCTCCCAACCCCACAGGAGCCTGGAGGGGAGGAAGGTCACCACACTGCCACCAAGGCTCTGAATTCAAACCCTGGGTGGGACTGCCAGGCTCTGGAAGGCACAGCTGGATTCCAGGCTGGCAGCAGAAATTGGCTTTTTGCTTGGATGGAAAACAGGGAGTGGATGAAACCTCATTCCAAGGACTTCCCTCCACCCTGGCACCCTCCCAGCTTCTCAAATTGTGTATCCAGAAAGTAGTGCTGGGAAAAGGGTGACAAAAGGAAATGCAAAGAGAGCAATGATAGGAAAAGGCAGAGAGGGAGGACTGCTGGGAGATCCCAGAATGGTTTGGGCTGGAAGGGACCCCAAAGCCCACCCAGTGCCACCCCTGCCATGGGCAGGGACACCTCCCACTGTCCCAGGCTGCTCCCAGCCCCAATGTCCAGCCTGGCCTTGGGCACTGCCAGGGATCCAGGGGCAGCCCCAGCTGCTCTGGGCACCCTGTGCCAGGCCTGGGCACCCTCCCAGGGAGGGATTTCCTCCTAAAATCCAATTATTCCCACTCTCTCTCACTTAAAGCCATTCCCCTGTGTCCTGTCCCTCCATCAAGAGGGGTAAGAAACAGAAAGGATAAGTAAAACCTGGGGGAAGATGGATGAATAAAACACATGAGAAGAGATGATGGGAAGAAAATAATGAAACAAAGAGAACAAGGAAACTCAGTTAAAAGAAAAACAAGTTTTAAATCATCTCACAAATGAACATTTCTTACATGAGGAGACTCAGACTGGACAGAAGTGGAAAGTTCCAGAGGAATCTTCAAAGGCAGCTGAAGCTCTGCACAGGAGAGGTGAATCACAGCATCACAGAGTATCTGAGTTCAAGGGACCCACAAGGATCGAGCCCAAGTCCTGGGCAAAGGCAGCTGTGGCAAAGCTCCAAAGCCCACAGCGGAACGGGGAGAGGGAGGAGCAGCAGAGGGGTGATGGCAGCAGCACGTTAAACACAGAATTCATTTACAGGTAGATAAGGTCTGTGTGTGATCCCAGCACCTCGCCCCCGTCGGCTGCACACGCCTGCCCAACACCAACCCATTTAATTTATCATCATATTCTGAGGAAACACACTCAGACATTAACCTAATGCAACTGAGCACGGGGAGGATTTGTCTTCATCAACACAATGGAATATTCAGGTCTCCCAGAGCCTCTGTTGGAGAAAACCTTTGTGTAATCTCAATGCCAATCTCAATGCCACAGAAACACAATTTAGGGGTTGACATTATGAGTTATTACAGGCTATTAGATGAGTTTTTTTCATTTCTTTTGTTAACTAATGCCTGTCCTCAGAATCAAAATTATACACAGCAATTTCTCTCCATGATTGCACAGGGATGATCTAGAGACTGCCATGAAACAAAAAGAGTTGGTGGGGTTTTCAGGGCAGCAACTGCTGCTCAAAACCTCCAACTTCAACAATCTCTGTGGCATTTAGGGTTTGCCAGGGACTCCACACCACCACAGGGAACACTATAGGGGATAATCATGGAATCCCAGGATGGTTTGGGTTGGGAAGGGACCTCAAAGTCCACCCAGTGCCACCCCTGCCATGGGCAGGGACACCTCCCACTGTCCCAGGCTGCTCCAAGCCCCGTCCAAGCAAGCAACAAACCTTTAAAATCGGTATAAGAAATCAGATGAGCCAAGTGAAAACAGGAAGGGGTTGTTTTTTTTCAGGAGGGAACACATAAAAGTTTGCTTTTAGTGGAGAAAAAATATTGTCAATGCTAAAGGCCCTGTGAACACCCCTGTGTGGAAGGCAGATTTGATAGGATTGTTAAAATTAAAAGCAGAATGTACATATCCCTACTGCTTCTGTAATGATGATTCAAAGCCCTGGAATTGTTCTTTCTGGGTTTATTTCTCCCCGAGCCTGTTTGGAGCAGGTTTGGCTGCAGGCACGGAGACATTCCCACAGCCCCCCATCCAGACAGCGGTAATATTTCCCTCCATGGGCACAAATCTCCTCCAGGCTCTGCTACACTCATGACTGGTAATTAAAAGATTCAGAAAACCTCCAGGACTACACCCACACACCCGAGAGCCACATGGCAACCTGCTGCTGCTGAGCCCTGATAATGGCCTAATTAATTTTCTGTAGGAGAACAAAGTTGAAAAATCACCTCCACAAACCAACCCCATCTTTGCTGCCTCCCAAAATCGCCGTGGCTGCACTCAGGGAGGATGGACAAACACCCCGGGGCAGATGGCCAGAGCTGGGCTCCAGGGGCTGGGTTTGTGCAGAATTCATGCAGTTGTGACCTGTTCTTTCTTCAGGCTCAGCACCAGCATCCTCCAAGGTCAGTCTTGGAATGGTTTGGGTGGGAAGGGACCTGGAAGCCCATCTAACATCCCCCCTGCCAGGGCAGGGACACCTCCCACTGTCCCAGGCTGCTCCCAGCCCCAATGTCCAGCCTGGCCTTGGGCACTGCCAGGGATCCAGGGGCAGCCACAGCTGCTCTGGGCACCCTGTGCCAGGGCCTGCCCACCCTCCCAGGAGGGAATAATGAGGATAAAGTACCAGTCCTCTGGGGAGAGGGATTGACCCTGAACTGCTGTTCATGCCCAAATTCTCCAGAGGTCACTCCCAACAGCCCACTGGACATGTGGCACCCCCAGCACGTGGCACCTGGAGGCTCCTGGGCAGGTGGCACCAAGAGATGGGCACCTGACCAAGAGTGCTGGGAAAAGGTCAGGTCCAAATTAACACAACGTGGGAAAAGAAAAACCCGGCTAAAATGTTGGAATAATTTATACAAACCCTTTCCTTGGGCTTACAAATGGTCGTTATCTCCTCTCCAATCTGCGTAGCAGTGGCAGGGAAGGGATGAGAGCTCAGCTGAGCACTTCAGGGTAATGGTATTCATAAGCAAGGCTTATCTCTCTCGGTACAGCTTGCATATTTTTATAAATAACTGAATTCCTTAACCACTCACGGTTTGGGAGCCCAGAGATTGGTGTCTCACCTCGTTTCCCGGAGGAAATGGATTTATGGCCACTGTACAGCTGCCTCCTAATTAGTGCGAGGCTTTCAGGGGGCTGGGTTTGATGAACCCTCCGCAGCATCGACTCTCCAGGTGTGAGGAGAACAGAGCCGCGCTCCGACACTCCCTGGGATCCCAGGCAGCACCGAAAGAGGAGGGAATGTGCTGGCACAGCACCTTCCAGCTCCGTGCTCACTCAAGGAAAACCTCTCTCCATCCCGGGATCAGACCCTGCGATCAAAACCCCGAGCATTTCCTTCCCCACGTGGACACCGTGTCTTCCCACGCAATAAACGGGAGAATCCCAGCAGTCCTGGAGGCACTCCTAGAACCAGACATGCCAACAGCTTTAAAACCTACACCTGCAAAGAGGGGAGCTTTTAATTTGCTTTAAATGGCAGATTGAAGTAGGCCACTGTCACTGTGACTTTGTCTACTTCAAAATTTTTCGTGGCTTAAAGTAGCAATTTATTGTTTTGTACTGAGAGCTTCCAAAAAGTCAAGCTGAGAGTGGTTCCCAGGGAATAAATCATCTCACCGCGATAAACATTTCCCTTAAAATTGCTTTTCCCACAGTTTATTAGACCTTTTATTTTGGAGGAGGCAGTTTCACAAATTTTTCTCTGCAGTTTTAGTGATTGATAATTAAGCTCATGTGGTTTGACTATTCCTGTGATTTCAAAGGCAAATCTTCATCTCGCCCACCTGACGCTCACCGACAACAACGTGTTCTATTTCAAAATAAGAGAACAATGGAAACATGGGAAGAATAGGAAAAGATCCTTCATGGAAAGGGCTGTGCAGGCCTGGCACAGCTGCCCAGGGCAGGGCTGGAGTCCTGGAGGTGCCCAAGGCCAGGCTGGACAGGGCTGGGAGCAGCCTGGGACAGTGGAAGGTGTCCCTGCCATGGCAGGGGTGGAATGAGATGGTCCTGAAGGTCCCTTCCAACCCAAACCACTCTGGCTTTTATTTCATTTTTTACTTATCTACACTGAATTTGATTAAACTTGGCCAACTTTTTGGTATTAACAAAATCGCGCAACAGAACCTGCTCCCCTGAGCGAGCTCTCCCACACTCGTGCAGAAAGGGCAGGCGTGCCCGAGGACTCTCATCGGGAAAGGATTTTTCAAACAAAATAGGGAATAGCATCCTTAGTTTATCATATGGGAAACTGAGGATGGCTGCAAGTCTTGCCCTGGCTAAGGCAGGGAATTTAAGATCCAAAAAGCTCAACTCAGACATCCTTAGCCCTCACTTTATGAAGCTGCTTTGCCATCTCCTGCTTTGTGTTCCTCACTTGCCTGGTGGCATTGCAGCCTTTTCATGCTTAGAATGGGCCATAAGCACTGCAATCGAAGTAAACCCATCTCACCTTTCAACAGAAACAATAAAAAGATAGATAAGGAACAAAAGCTAAGGGTTCTTTGTCACATGTTCATAAATGAATAAAAGTACATGATGGAAAACCCTCTGAAACAACATCCAGTCACTGGTGGTACTTATGAGAGACACATCACTAATGGTTCATTTAACTTTGCAATATCTTAAACTCCCTCATTTTGTGAAGCTGGAATTATTTATGAGACAGTTTATTATGAGCAGATTAATATTCATTGGACAGTTGGCAGAAGATGTATGCTCACATCTCGGGTTGTTTGCAGGAGAACAGAGCCATCACTTCGGGAGCTGGGACGGAGAGCTGATTGCAATCAGGATTATCCAGGAGTTCATTAGACACCGGGAGAGTCTGTGAGGAAAGGCATCATTCAGGTAATCAGCGCCAGGCTGCGGGGCAGGAGCAGCCTGCTGAGCCCCTGGCTGGTGGCCCTCGCTCGCTGAGGAGCCGGTCACACACGGGTAGGAGACAGCTCATCAGTGCTGACAGCTCTGCTTCACACAAACCTCGATGCAGCCAGCTCCCGAGGTGTCTGGAAATAGGTTCCAAACCTGGAGGAGCCCAGCGCAGGTGCACAGCCTGCCAGGCTCCCCAAACCTCCCCTCACCTTCCCTCTGCGGGGACTGCAACACTGCAATTATTGACTGTGAGGCATCGGCTTCCAGAGGGTTCCTGCGAGTTCAGTCCCTGCCTCTGCTCTGTCTCTCCAGCCACTGGAATCCCAGGGAAGCCAAGAGAACAAACAGCGCCAGGAGGCTCCCAGCTGGGGCTGCCCCGGGGCTGCGGCTCCGAGCATCCCCGCACAGCCCGGCCGCGCGTGTTTAACTCACAGCGAGACACCCGGGCAAAGCCAGCGGAGCCTTTCAGAACGGGCGAGACAGCACAGCACAACCGGGGAATAAACACACGCGGAGTGTTCTGTGTGGGAACAGAAGGGAATGGGAGGGAGCGAGGGCTCGCCTCCAGCAGCCACCACAGCTCCCTGTGCCCAGGGCCCCCATCCCACGGAGAGCCCCCCGCCCCAGCTCAATCCCAGCACCTGCCCCAGCCCAGGGGTTGCTGTCCTTCTGCTGATGCCATGATGATTTTTTGCTTTTCTTTTATACCCCCTTTTATATACTCTTTATATATTCCTTGTGCCTTTAGCTTACACAGTTATAATTCTTTAAGTTCGATAACTCCCCTTAGACCCAGTATTTCGTTAAGTTTAGAGACCAAACATTCTAAAAGCCCAAAGAAACCAAGGTCCTCTGCAGAACACATTCTGTAAACAAAGCCAGGCCCATCCAGGGGGAGGGTCCCTTGGGTGGGGGGTTTCACCCGAGTCCCTCACTGGGGAATCTTTGATAGATGTGCTAATTTTTGCAAGGCATATAATTGTATACTCATCACATCGGGGGTGGCCATTTTCTTCGGTGGGGACATCGGGGTGCATTTCGATGTGCATTTTATTACACCTAAGGATCCTTCAATAAATACCGAGGTAAACCCCCTTTTTTCCCTCCTAACTGTGTGCAGCTCTCTTAATTTTAAGACCAGGAAAAGGCATCACTGCAAAGGAAGAGTTTTTAGGAGTCCCTCGCAGCGTTAATACCTGTTATTTATTTTCCTGGCGCTGAATACAGCTGATGCAGGTGCCGAGCAGGATGCCCAGCCCCGCACGGCCCCAGCAGATCGCGGCAACCACACGGAAAATGAAAGAACGCGGCGGCACTGCCTGCCCCCCTCAGCCGAGAGCCGCCAGGGCGGGGGTGGCCGGAGGAGCAGCCACAAAGCTGTGCCCTGCACACAGAGCCCGCGGCCGGGCCCTCCCTGGCACACGGCAGCAGCAGCGAGTGCAGCCGGCCTCGGCTCGGTGGCCAGGCCGCCCGAGCTCCGGGCACGGGGCGATCCGGGAGTGTCCCAGGGACGGGGGTGGCACTCCCGTGCCCTGCCTGCTGCTCCCTGTTGTCACTCGCGGTGCTCTGCTCAAGCCTCCCACTCGCTTGCGCCGGCCCGACAGCACCGGGACCGTCCCGACGGGCCCCTGCTGTCCGTGGGGTTTGCCCACGGTGAGGCCGGGACATTCCCGGAGCAGCCCCTCGGCACTCCCGCACTGGGAATTCCGGGACATTCCCGGAGCAGCCCCTCGGCACTCCCGCACTGGGAATTCCCCCGGGAAACGCAGCCCTTCCCCTGGGGCTCCCAGCACAGCTCACCCTGAGGTGTTCTCTCAGCGCTGCATTTCCTGCACCGCTTCCCGGCCGGCTGCACGGACCAGCCAGCGGATAATTACCTGATGGCGCCTAATTAGCGACGGCAGCCGCCAACGAAGGCACCTCGGAGCCTTCACAGGGCCCCACGCAGAGAAACCAGAGCTGATGGTGGCTCCATCACAGGGAGCTGCTCTGCACCCCCCGGCACAGCTGCAGCCGCAGCAGCACAGCCCGAGCCACACACGGCTGTGCTCAGGAGGAAACCCATCAAAGTTCCTGAAATGGCAAATTTAAAACTTTCTGTCCAGTTCCAGCACTGGGCATTTTTATGAGACCTGTGACTCAGGATCCAAACTGCTGCTGCTCTTCTTCACACGCTGCTGGGGGCTGGAAGGGACCCCAAAGCCCACCCAGTGCCACCCCTGCCATGGGCAGGGACACCTCCCACTGTCCCAGGCTGCTCCCAGCCCCAGTGTACAGCCTGGCCTTGGGCACTGCCAGGGATGGGGTTCATCTCCCGTACCCTTGAGCACAGGCCCAGTCTGATTTTCACTGTATTTTGACTTTTTTTTGCTTCTCCCCACTCTGCCAGGTCCAGGCTGGACCTGACCAGGGCAGCCATGGGCAGCTCCAGCCTTGTGCCAATAAAATCCCAACCAGCTGCTGCTGAAGCTCCATCCTTGTGTTGTTCCTCCACACAGCATCATTTTTCTGGGCCAGAAGCGAGGCCCAGGACCCCCTGGCTCGTGCTGCCATTCCCACTGTTCTCCTGCCAGCCCTGCTCCTCCCCCCACACACAGCAGAAAAGGAATTTCACCACTTTAACATAAAATTAGGTATATTGGGGTCGGTGCTTCACCTGGAGCAGTGCAAAGATCATTCTCATTTGGAACTTTTTTTTTCCCATTAAGCTTGAACACACAACTTGAGAAAGGACCCTCCTCACCTCACCCCCCCTCCCAAAGCCAGAGGGGTTTGGGGAGTCAGGAGGAGGCACAGAGCTACAGAAAACGAAAATGAAAAACCCATTGCATGCCCAAACTACCCTCTAATTTTTTATCATATTAACAACATAGAAAAAATTCTGGTTTTCCACCACCACCACCATCACTTGTGACCCCCAGTCTAAACACAGCCATATAACATTATTCCTTGAGAATCCTTGAAACGAGACAAGTTAATATATGTACAGGAAAAATCAACGCACCTTTGAATCTCCTAATGAGCCCAGAGCTTTTGTAATAAGCCTATTTTTGGTCTGGGTATTTATAACTATCCCACCCTAAACTGAAAAGAAAGAGCAGTTTATAAATTGATCCAGTATTTGCATAAAATATGTGGCTGGAGCTAATGCTAATGCGTTCATGGATGCACTGTACCCGAAAGGAAAAGCAAACAGCACTCACTGAGTGGCCAAAATTCCCACACACCCCCAATTTGGGGAGCGTTCCTTCACCACAGAGCAAAGCACCCCAGAGCAGCAGGGACAGGGAGCCCTGCAAGGCCCCCCACCCAGCACAGAGCACCAGGGACACATTTCAGACAGCCCTGAGCCAGCCCCGATCCCAGATCTCTTCCACAAGGAATGGCAGACGGGGCAAAGCACAGCCAGCACTGGGGCAAGAGGGGGTTCTCCAGCAGCCCCCAGGAGGGGCTGGCACTGCCCTGGCACCTCAGACAGTGCAGCCACGTCCCCAAGCCAGCCTGGGCAGCACGCAGGGGCACGGGGCAGGGAGGGGCAGGAGGAGGCTGTGGGATGGGCGGGGATGGGGCAGGACAGCACTCACCCCCGAAGAGCAGGGAGATGGGAACCGGAGCCACCAAGGACAAGCAGCCCCCGAAAGGCACCGTGGGACCCCCTCAGAGCCACTCACCAGGCCAGCACCGAGGATCTTCCCCTGCAAACAGCCCTTCCCACCCCTCTCAGCCCCTCTGACTGTGCCTGCTTCCTCCCAGGGCTGGGATCTGCCCCAGGGCTGGGCAGGGGGGCAGTGCCCACCGCTCCTCACCCTCTGCTGCCCGTGGGTGTAACAGGGACAGCCTGCCCTGCCTGCAGTCCCACACTGGGTTGGGTGGGAAGGGAGCTCAAATCCCCTCCGTGGGATGGACATTGGGGCTGGCAGCAGCCTGGGACAGTGGGAGGTGTCCCTGCCATGGCATAGGTGGCACTGGGTGGGCTTTGGGGGCTCTCCCAACCCAGACCACTCCGGTTCTGTGTTTCTATGGCATCCTCGTGCCCTGGGGCACAGTGTGAGCTCTGCTGTGTCCAAACCCCCTGCCCTGGCTCCGTGCACAGATCTGAGAGTGTTGTGCTGACAGCTGGATCAATATGCAGTCGAGTGACCTGAAAAATACCCTAAAACCCTGCCAATGTGAACTCCCCCAAGTGCTTTTCTCTTGGGTTTCCAGTGCTGGGGAGCCCTGGCTGGAGGTGGCTGGAGCAGGTTCCTCGTGAGGAGAAGGACCGGGGGGAGAGGGAGGGTCGGGACCAAACCCACACCTGACACCGGTTATTTATGACCGTTCAAGGACCAACTCCCTCTGTGCTTCTGGTGCTCCTGGGCTCAGCCCCCAGGGAAGCTGAGACCTGGGACCTGCTGGGACAGGGCTGCTGGGGAGAGCCCATGGAAGTGCTGCAGCTCTTTCCATGGCAGGAAATCCCTCTGGATTCCAGCACGGAATCCTGCAGCAGAATCAACACCAGAACTCTGGGGGGGTGAGCCCTGTGGGTGTCCCTGGGGCTGGCCCGTGGGGGTGTCACCCCTGTGGGTGTCCCTGGGGCTGGCCCGTGGGGGTGTCACCCCTGTGGGTGTCACTGGGGCTGGCCCTTGTGGGTGTCACCCCTGTGGGTGTCACCCCTGTGGGTGTCACTGGGGCTGGCCCCTGGGGGTGTCACCCCTGGGGGTGTCACTGGGGCTGGCCCCTGGCAGGAAAACGTGGGAAGGGTTTTGCTCATGGAAATTGTTCTGCCTTAGGGACTCTCAGCTCCTGGAGCTGGGGAAGGACCTGCCTGAGCTGAGGAGCTGACAGAGAAAAAAACCCTCCAAACCAACCCTCTTTCTGTTCAGAATGGGTTTTTAAGTGGCAGAGTCATTGTTGCTTTAATCTGCTTTCCCTTCACTTGGTGTGACAGCTGTCAGCATCCAGGAGGGTGAGAGACCAGGGTGCCAGGCAGCATGACACTGGTCACCGTGGCTCCAGGGCACTGCATGACACCAGGCTGGGACTGTGTGTGCTGGATTTGGTCCCCTTACAGCTTTAATTTAAAGGTTTCTTGGCTGTTTGCTGCTCCTTGTGGTTCCAACAACCCACACGTTTCTCTAAACCCGACACAAGAACAGCTCCGAGTGTCCCAGGAGTAGGGCAATGCTCTCGTGGGGGCCTGACCTCAAAACAATCATTCTGCAGGGCTGGGTGCAGACATTGAAAACCTTTAGCTGGTCCCAGAATTGACCCTGGACCCCCCCAGCTGCCCCGAGCCCGTGCAGCACTCCCAGCCCCCTGACCCACGGCTCCACCTCCTTCCTTCCCCATCCCACCCCTGTGCACAGGCCTGTTCTCCTTCCCCCTGGGCTGCTGCTCAGGTTTGCTGCCCTCCCTTCGTTCAGCAGCACCATCACTGTTTATCTCTGCAAAATATTTGTAATTTGAATTAGAAGTGTAATTTGTATAGAGGTTGGAATTTGTACAGACATTGTAATTTGTACAAAAACACATTTCCTCCAGCAAATACTTTGCTTTGGCTTTTATGTTTCCTGGGTTTGAAACACACTGAACACCCTCACTGCAGATCCACTGTTTCTTCCTGAATTCTTAAAAGGCAGAAAAATGGTTAAGGATTTGTAAACTCTTCTCCTATATTTTCAGAAGTGGAAAACAAATGAAGTGAGTTTCATTTCAGGAGGGTTTGTTTTTTTCAAATATTCCCCAGGGCAAAATTTTGATGCAGCAGCAGCGGAGTCAGGTTGTCTCAAGCATGAAGAGCATCATATATAAAAAAAATATATATAAATATATATCTCTGAGGTTCTGGTATTTGAAATCATCCCAGCGATGGCCTCTCAGTTTCCTCTGCTGCATGAATTCCCAGCTGAGCAGGGGCTGTGGCTGCCGGGTCAGGAGCGTGCAGGGACATCTCCCTCCTCTCCCCCTGGCTCCCTGCTGCATTCCCGAAGCCCGGCTGGCTGCAGCCCAGCCCGACTGACGCCAGAGCCCTGCCGGGAGTCCTGTGCAGCTCCAGCCCTTCCTGCAGTGGGTGTCGTTCATTATCCCTGCCATTAATTGTGAATGAACCAGCAGCTGCTCGGTGCTAATGAGGCGCAGCACAGAGAATTCTCTGGGTGGCTGCAGCTCCGGGCTTGGCAGCGTGCCTGGAACTCATGGAATCGCCACGGAATCACAGCCTGCCCGCCTGGGAAGGCACCTTAAACCCCACCCACCTTCCCCTAGCCCAGGCTGCTCCAAGCCCCGTCCAACCCGGCCTTCGGAGCCCTTGGAAGGAGCGTGGCTCGGTAGGAGCTGAGGTCTAAAGTGGGTTTAGCTTTTTCTTGAGTCATGGCAACAATTCGTGCACTGACGGTGTGTTTTTAAGTGGGAAGAGCAGGAATACACATTCATTCCATGGACATTCCCTACGTTTAGAGTTAATTGCAGTGCTACATCAAACTGAGAGTACGTTATGGGACTTTGGGAAGGAATTCTTCCCTGGGAGGGTGGGCAGGCCCTGGCACAGGGTTCCCAGAGCAGCTGGAGCTGCCCCTGGATCCCTGGCTGTGCCCAAGGCCAGGCTGGACATTGGGGCTGGGAGCAGCCTGGGACAGTGGGAGGTGTCCCTGCCATGGCAGGGGTGGCACTGGGTGGGCTTTGGGGTCCGTCCCAACCCATTCCATGATTCCATGTGCCCATGTCACAATGCCTGCAGGTCTCTGAATCACCCCCATGTCCCCGGGGACAGTGTTAGAACACCATAAAGAACCGGGAGGTGAAGAAAACAAAGGGATTTATGGATTGGAGACCCCATGGAGCTGAGCAGGAAGCCCAGCTGGCAGCGCTGCTGGTGACATCCGTGTGTCCCAGGGGACTGGGGACCCTGCAGAGGCCCTGCCTGGCACTTTGTCACTGGGGGTGCTGGAGCCAAGTGCTGCCCTCCAGCTCGGGCAGAGCCCAGCCAGGGACAGCTCTGAGCCGAGGAGCTGCACCAGCTTTGTTCAGGCTGCTGCTGGTTCCCTCTGGGGTCGCCATCAGTCACTGCTGCCCTCAGCTCAGCACAGCCCGAACTGACACTGATGCCCACTGACAAATCCAAGTGCTCCGGGTCAGAACCCCGTGTGCTCTCCTGGAAATGTCATTTTGGGGCAGGTGAGGGGACACTGGGTATGGCAGGAAGCCCCTGGAGTCACAGGCAGAGCAGAGGCCTGCAGCCATTAACCAGCCCAGACACTCCACTGTAGATAATGGAGAGATCAGTGCAATTAATTAATGTGAAAAGAGCCACCAGCTCCCATTTCATGGGTGTTTATGTGTACACACACTTATAACCATACATATATAGTGTATTTGTTAGATAGATAGATAGATAGATATAGATAGATACATGTAGCACACACACAAGGGGGTGGCTGGTTAAGAACTGCGCTCAGGGGTTTCAGGGGGCTCCTCCAACCTAAACAATCCCACGTGTCTGTGATTAGAAAGGTTTTCCTCTGACATTGGGGTCACCAGCAGCAGCACCTCACAATCCATCAATAAACACCTATAGATGAATACCCATAGACAAACACAGGTTAAGGTTCTGTTTAGCCAGGCTTTTATGGACAGCTGAGAGCAGGACCAGAGGAGACACTGACTGGATTATTTCAAATGAAGGAATGTTTTCCAGAGGGTCCCTGTGGGTCACTCCCAGCTCGAGGCATTCCCTGGTTCCCGAGCTGCCAGAGGAGCCTCGGCAATGCCATTTGTAGGACACGCAGCACGAATGGGAGCCCGGGGGAAGCAGCACGAGCTGCTCCTTGCTGACACCGATGTGAGCAAAGCGAGACAAACCGGGAGCGTTCCCTCTTCCAGGGGTGGAGCTGCGGCGCTCCTGACAGGGTCACCGGGCTCGGCCACCAAACCACTTCCCTCCAACTGCAGGAACATTTCCCCAGCAGCACTCGCCTGTCTACAGCCACTGAAGATGTCAAGTGAAGCTGAGGAGTTTCTGCTGCAGCACAGGAGTTTAATTCCTGACTGCTTGTCATGATTTCAGACGGACAGGGAGCGGGTTTGGATGGGATGTTGGGAGGGAATTGTTCCTTTGGGAGGGTGGGGGGGCTGGGATGGAATTCCCAGAGCAGCTGGGGCTGCCCCTGGATCCCTGGCAGTGCCCAAGGCCAGGCTGGACACTGGGGCTGGGAGCAGCCTGGGACAGTGGGAGGTGTCCCTGCCTGTGGATGGGCTTTGAGGTCCCTCCCAACCCAGTTCTGTAATTCTATGATTTACAATGGCTTTTCAACAACTAAAGATCCAGGCCCTGAGTTTACTTTTTCTTTGCATCCAAACTCTTTGATGACCTCACTTAACAGGAGATCCAAGTGAGGAGTTTTTGGGGTACAGTACAAGGATTTGATGAAATAAATCTTTTGACAGTAAACAAAATTCTAAATTGGGATGTCTTGGTTACGGTGTTGCAAAAGGTCTTGGAAATACTGGATGTGTTTTTTGTTTTTTTTTTTTAACACGGAAGGTCATCAAATTTACCAGATAACGTTGAAATGCAAAGTATAACAGGTTTTTTTCTGCTTTTTGGGGAAATAAAGCACCATGGAATCACTTTCTCCTATTTAAATACCATGGGGCAATGAGAGCTGGTGCACTCGGAATGCAAAGCAGGGAAACACTTAGATTAGAACAATTAGTGCAAAAAACATCTGCAGCCCTTGTTAACCATAGGGACCATCCAGCAAAAGTGATTTTTTTTTTTAAACGTTAATTGGAATTCATTAAAATAACTTTGCTTCAAAGTAAACATTAAAGCCATTTCTGAGCTTTTTATTTCCATGTTTACCTCGTCAGCTTCCATCTGGTTCAGGCTCTCCTGAACAGCGGCTTGGAGGGAGAGACCGGACTTTAAAGGAACCTTTGCTGCGGCTGAAAGGCTCCAGCCCCGCCGGCTCCCGGGTCACTGCTGCCGCCGGAGGGGACACTGGGGGGGTCACACGGAGCCTTCTCCCCCTGAGGCACTGCAGGTGCATTATTTAGGAAGGACTTGTGAGGAAGGAATTGTTCCCTGGGAGGGTGGGCAGGCCCTGGCACAGGGTGCCCAGAGCAGCTGGGGCTGCCCCTGGATCCCTGGCAGTGCCCAAGGCCAGGCTGGACATTGGGGCTGGGAGCAGCCTGGGACAGTGGGAGGTGTCCCTGCCATGGCAGGGGTGGCACTGGGTGGGCTGTGAGGTCCCTCCCAACCCAAACCATTCTGGGATTTGATGACTTTACAAAGAATTGTGATTCCACAAAGACCCTGCTGCTGCTGTGCCTCCCAGTGCCAGGGTGAAATCACCCCTGAGGTTTGCCCGGAGAGGGCAGCCAGGGTGCGGATAACAGCCGTGGAGCTCTGCATTTGTAATCCCTGGAGTACAGCGTGCCTGTGGAATCATCCCCACACGCCAATTCCCAACCCAGCCTGCGGGAACAGCGAGGGACAGGTCCAAGAGAGAGCTGCAGGTCCCTTCTGCATCCCGGTGCGTCCCCGTGCCCTGAGGAACGCCCTCAGCGCGGCCTCATCCTCCCGTGTCCGCAGAAAGGTCGAGAGAGCAAAGCAGAGGAACAGAACATCAAAGGGAAAAGTCCCCGTTTGCCATGGCTGTGCCCCTGCCTGCAGCCCCTGTCTGTGACAGCCTGGGGGCTGGCTGGGGTCACCCCATTCCAGAGGGTCACAGCTCAGCTCTCCCTCATCCCCTCCCCGAGCTCCTCCTGCTCCCCCTCACAGGGACCTGGATTTCCCCCGCTCTGAGGGTGAGGATGCCCTTGCAGGAATCCTTTCCCCCGCTGGCTCTGGGATGAGCCTGCAGCATTCCCTGCCCTGCAGCCTCCACAAGGGCCAGCCCGTGCCGTGCAGAGCTTTCCCTCGGCGAGCACGGAGCCTCCCGAGCGGCAGCGCTCACGGAAAGTGCTGAAAAGTGACAAAACCTGAGCTCCGATTCCTTCCAGGATGACACGTTATTACAAGGGTATTAGCTGAGGTTTCCAATTTTCCCGGTGCCTCCGATTTAGGAAACCAATGTAAAGATTTCCAGACGCTGCATATGAATAATTTATCCCTCGCTCGATTCATCTCTGGAAGTCTTCCCTGTTTCACCAGGATCAAGCAGATGTCACATCACACCACGAAGGTAAATGAGTACGTTTATAGCTAAAAGCCATTTTGAGACAGGTTAATGCCCAGTAAATCTCTAAATGCAGAGGGGTGGGTCTGGGAGCAGCGAACCCCAGGCCTGCGTGAGGCGGAAACTTCCCCGGAGTGGCGGGGACTGGGTGCCAGGGGCAGGACTTGTCCCATCCCTGCTGACTGGGGCTGAGAATCAATGAAACTGCTCAACACCGGGCACTTGGAGCATCCCAAATGGATCAGGAGTTCAAGTGCAGGTTTAGAGCCCACTCTTACCTCCTGATCTCCAGAAGCCATTCACGAATGGGGGGTTTGGGGTGGAAATGAGGCGTTGGCAGGAGGGCATTTCCCAGCAGGACCCTGCAGCCCAGGGCAGCCCCGAAGGCAGCAGCAGGAGCAGGGTGAAGGGAGGTATTTGCTCCCACAGCGGCATTCCAGTGACACTGTCTCCTGAAAATGAGAACAAGAAGGGAATGCCCACCCAGCAGGCTGGCAGTGTTCATTTTCCCAGAGTCCCGGGCTGGGTCAGGCTGGGAGGGACCCCAGTGGGGCATCTGCTCCAGCAGGGCCATCCCAGAGCCCAGGGCACAGCAGTGTGTGCAGAGAGCTCTGGAATATCCCCAGGGAGGAGACTCCAGCCTCTCTCTGGCCTCTGTTCCAGCTCGGGCACTGCCCAGGGAGGATATTCTGCCTCCTGTGCAGGGGGAATTCCTGGCATCAGTCCCTGCCCCCCTAGACCTGCTGGAATTCCTTTCCCAACACCCCTAGGAGATTTTTGATCCATCTGCACTGGGAGCAATGAGGTCACTGACATTCAGAGAGACAGAATCACCTTTTTTGTTCCAGTGAAACTTGTCTGCTGTGATGATTCAACACTTCCCGAGAACTCTGCTTGCTGGAAGCCTTCAGGATGGATTTAGTGTTGCATCATTAGAGGGCTCTAATTCAGTGGGAGAGGAGACAGTTGAAACATCACCTTGGATTTGCACCTGGTTGTTATGGCTTGAACTCAGAGACAGCGAAGGCTCCCAGGAAATCTGCCCGGGGAAAGGTCTGGGAGTGCAGCTGTGGCTGTAAACAGCAAACCCAGACACTTGCAGAGCATTCTCCAGTGCATCCCACCTGCAATAATTTTACAATAGCAGGAAATGTGGAAGTAAAGCCCTTGCTTTGAGATTGATGCTGGGGAGCTCGGTGCTGAGGATTATTTACCCATAAATATAATTCCCCTGAAGCCACTGAGTCTGCAGTGGTGCACAGTAGAGCTTTCCCTGCAGCTGGAATGGGATCCTGCTGGAGCGCTCCCACCGCGGGCTGGCTGCTCCTTCCAAAGGCTGCCTGGGATGCACAGACGCCTCTCACCGAGAGAATTGTCATCTCCCAGAAAACCATAGGGAATTCCAGTTGTTTTGGAGGGAGGGGTGTCCTGTCTCCCCACCCCATCACCTCCCAACCCCTCCAGCCGTGGTGCCCTGGCAGAGCAGCTCCCTGACACAGGGGGCAGCCAGGCGGGGCCGGGCGCTGCTCCCAGGGAACAGCAGCACCAAAGCCAAGAGCCTCGAGTTGTGCCACGGGAGGTTTGGGTTGGAGACTGGGAAAACTCCTCCACTGAAAGGGTGGCCAGGCCCTGGCACAGCCTGTCCAGGGAGCCCCCATCCCTGGAGAGGTTTAAGTGTGGCTGTGGCACCTGGGGACGTGGAAACCGTGGGTTCTTTGATTCCCAGCAGACACCTTCATTCTTTGATCTCTTAAAGCCACTTACCCAGAGCTTCTCATCCCAGATTTCCCTCTAGGGCTGGGGGTCCTCTGTTCAGTTCAGTTCCTGGGAACTGGGGGATGCAGGGAGCTGAGCACAGCTCCCTGAATTAAACCCCTCTAATTTTTCCTTTGTACATAAACTCCTTCAATTCAATATTTTTGCAAGTCTGAAATTTGTTTTGAAATAATAAACTGAATGCATCTGCAGCTGAGAATGTTTGGCTGCCAACGCTTACCCAGACTATTAAAGGAAGTTTTTTAAAATAACAGCATTTTCTGACTTCAGCAGCATAATTAAACATATGCTCTTAGCAGAGCTCACCTGCAGTGGCACCTGCTTGCAGCAGATTAAAGCTCTCAACCATGTATTTGAGAGAAAATCCAACCTAGCAGGGAGAATGAGCCCTCCTGCTGGAACCAAGGGCATAAACCTGCCTTTAAAGGAACAGGGGAGAGGTTTGGGGCTGGGGAAGGGAGAGGAGCAGACACGTGCCCGAGGAAATGCTGGCAGAGCCACCACCAAGGGATTCTGGAAGAGGAGTGGCCCAGAGATGAGACTGAGATGGGATATTGGGGAGGAATTGTTCCCTGTGAGGGTGGGCAGGCCCTGGCACAGGGTGCCCAGAGCAGCTGGGGCTGCCCCTGGATCCCTGGCAGTGCCCAAGGCCAGGCTGGACATTGGGGCTGGGAGCAGCCTGGGACAGTGGGAGGTGTCCCTGCCCATGGCAGGGGTGGCACTGGGTGGGCTGTGAGGTCTCTCCCAACCCAAACCATTCCATGACTCCACGAATTCCAGGCTCAGCATGCCCCCTCCTCCCCAGGACCCTGCCTCTTTGTGATGATCCTCAAGGTCTTTTCCAGGCTCCCCAATTGCACGATTCTATTTTTCCCTGCAGAGACACACAGGAGCTGAGAAGGCTGTGCCAGAACCCTCTGCCTTCTGCTGTGATTTAGTTGTGCAACAGCCCGAGGAGGAGCGAGAGAAATCCTCCCACCACATTCCGAGAGTTCAGAGCAGAGGCATGACAACGAGGATAAACAGGTATTCACAGGGAAAAATAGCACCTCGTTTTCCTTATCTCTCTTTAAAGTGGCAGCAGGAACAGAAGAAGTGAAAGGATGCCCTTTAGAGCAGGCACAGCCCTTTCCCTGCTTTGTAACGAGCAAGCAGCTGCCCTGACAACGAGGGGAGAATAATGGGCTGAGAAACCATAACATGGAGCTTTTTGCCATTTGTTCATTTGAAGAATGAAAAGAGGTGGATGAAGAATTCTCTCCCCAGTCTGTTTAAAAGCTCTGCTCACCCCCTCAGCAGTTAACTCCTTTCTGTTCCAGTGCAGGGAAAGGTGCCTCCTTCTCAAGAGCCCCGGGAGCATCGGGAGTATCTCTTTTAGGGGAATTTGTAGATAATGTTGTCATTGCTTTCTTTTCCCTGAAAAGTTCAAAGTTTTCAGCCAATTCTCAGTGTTTTTCTTGGCGGTGACATTTGGATTTCTGAAGGCAGCTGAGACTGAAGATGTTGACAAACCTCCCCACTCATCACTTTGTACAAATGCTTTAACACAACCCAAGGTGTTTTAAAACCTCCTTACAGGAAAACCCCCAAACCCTGGTTTGTCCTGAATCTCCAAGTGCAGCTTTCCTTCCCCTTCACATGGAAAAAGCCCGAGACCTTGAGATCTCCCAGCTTGGCATCACGCTTAACCCCTTCACCGCACTGGCCCTTCTCTTGAAAGCACTGAATGTGGCACATTCAAAGGCAGTATTGAAGATCTTTTGCCACTGCCTGGGCAGGAGCTCCCCCAGTGCCTCGGTGCCATCTGGAGCTGTTATTAGGCAGTTAGGAGCGGTGTCAGGGGGATGATGGATGATCCCACAGGGAAAGCCCAGCTGGCTCCACACATCGGAGCGTTCGCGCTCCGTAAAACGCTGCTGAGGAGCTGGAACTGTGGAGAGCAAGGCTGGAGTGAGATGGGTCCCACAGAGCCCCTCGGTGTTCCTGGGCACTCCCAGGGTTCAGGGCACAGCTCCAGGCCAGAGCTGCTCCAAAACCTCCTCCCGGCCCTCCCCAGACCCCTCCTGGTGTTCTCTGGGAGCTCTGCAGGCGGAACCTCTGCCCGCCCAAAGCCTCCCCTCGCCCAGGCTCCGGCCAGGGAGGGTCGGTGCTGGGCTGGGAGCCTCGGGCAGCACTTTGGGGTGGAATCAGGCTCGGGAAGGGCTCTAAAGGGTGGTCTAACCCAGGCCAACAAGGCACAGAGAACCCAAATGGCCTCTCCTGCCTCAGCCAGGGCTCCTGGCACTTGTGTTCCACTGCTAAACCACGTTCTCACGTGCTGGGATGGAAAAGGGACGAGGTTTAGGATGGACACGAGAAGTTCCTGGGCACTGAGCTCTGAACAGACACCCCACAGCCCCAGAGCTGCTTGGCAAGCGCTGCCCTGCCCCTCCCAGCACTCGTGTTTCACTTCTTGTCTCCAGGTTCTGCCTGGCCCAGAAGCAAAGCTCAGACCCTTGACACGGGAGGACAGATTTATCCCAAGCCCTGCTGAAACAAATGGTGATGCTCCTTTAACTCCGCATTTGCTCCCCCATTATTCCTGGGATGCTGGTGCAGAGGGAGCAGTAAATCCCTGTTAGCTGGGACTCGCTGTGGCTATGAAGTTTATAAATCAGCCAGGCACAGCCCCGTGCTGCATTATTAAAGATCTGTTATTACACTGCATTTCTGAGCTCAGATAAACCCCACCAAGCAGCTGTGGCCTGTTTGCCCAGTATTAGACTTTCTGATAAGCAAAGAAAAAGCGATATTAAAAATATCCTGCTAAGAAATTTCCTGTAATATGAAGATGGAGCAGCAGATAGCAGAGCCACTTATAAAACATTTTCTTTGTATGGCTTTGAAAGTAACTGATGAAGTCACTGATAGGAGAATCCCACCCTCCCCTTTGCTGCTTCTCCCTTTAAAGCCACGGGAGAGATTCACGGAGGAGGCTGCAAAGTGCAAAGCAATCCCCCCAAGGAATCATTCGGCTCTGCAGAGCATCTTCGGCAGAAACCCTGCGAGCTCATTGAGGCAGTATTGCCATCAAATTTCATTTAGCAGAAGTCAGATGGAAAAAAATTCTGCATCTCTTCAGGCTGAGCTGCAGAGCAGAAGGAACAGAGCCAGAGGATGGGTCGGGTTGGAAGGGATCCTTTGAGGATCCTTTAAGGTCACCTCTTGCCACCCCCTGTCATGGGCAGGGACACCTTCCTGTCCTTGGGCACTGCCAGGGACCCAGGAGCAGCCACGATGCCTCTGGGCACCCTGTGCCAGGGCCTGCCCACCCTCACAGGGAACAATCTCTTTCATATATTTGTCCTAAAATTCCTCTTTTTTCAGATAGAACCCGTTCCCACTTTGTTCTGTCACTCCAGGCCCTTGTCCCCTTGTGCAGCTCTCCTGGAGCCCCTTCAGGCCCTGCAAGGGGCTCTGAGCTCTCCCTGGAGCCTCCTCTGCTCCAGACTGAGCAAAGTGAAGCTGCACAGCCCCGGGACAGGGAATTCACATCTGAACCAGCCCTTGTTTGTTTGCAAACAGCAGCTCTTATTATCCTGAGGAGAACTGGAGAGCAGGGGAGAAAAAACCAGCCCTGCTTCCCTGAGCGCTTCCCTGTCACTCCTGCAGCCCGCGCTCCTCTCTGTGCTCGCTCCCTCCCGTTCCCAGCGCGGGTTGGGCAGCAGGAGAACCCTCGGAGCTGTCAGCACGGGCTTGTACAGCCACAGAACCTGGCAGCGGGACAAAGGGCCGAGCTCGGC
The DNA here is from genome assembly GCA_013400235.1 of Oriolus oriolus. NCBI lineage: Eukaryota > Metazoa > Chordata > Aves > Passeriformes > Corvidae > Oriolus > Oriolus oriolus. The sequence continues at coordinate 254,460 of VXBT01006099.1, forward strand.
GCTCTGAATTCCCATTAGCTCGTTTGGAAAGTGTGAAAGGAACGGCAGGCACGCGGCCAAGTGCTGCTCGGAAATGGGCTTTCCTAGGGAAAACATGGAACTGCTGCTGGGGCTGCTGGCACCTGTCCCACTGCCCCCAAATCCCCTCCTCGGCACCGACCCAGGCCAGGGAAGGGCAGACCAATAAACCCTCCACCTGAAGGAAGCCAGCACTTGCCATTCCCAGACTTCCAGGGTGAAGGACAGCTGGAGATGGAGTTCAGAGCCAGCGTTTCCCTCGGTGGCGGTGTTTGATGTGCTCAGAGATGGAGTTTCCCACTCTCCCACCCGGAGTCGGGGCTGCATTTTAACTCTGCTGCCTGGCACACAGTTCCTGGCTTCCTTCACTCTGCATCACCTCCCGGCTCTCTCCCTGTGTGCCCACTCCCCACCCATCCCTCACCTGCTGGTGGCAGCAGCCAGGTCATTAACGCTGCCACGGGCAGGGACAGCTTCCAGCAGCAGCGAGAGCAGCTCTGCCTGTGCCCATCCGCCCAAAGGTCTGTTCAGTCCCAGGAGTTCTGAGCCACTGGTGGCTGTTTTCCCATGATACAGGTGCATTATTGATCCCTTTCATCTAAGGAGCTTCACAGAAGGAAATGCTTCTCTTTTTTGTGCTGCTGCTCTATGGCTCTCCCTAGCACAAGAATGTGCTGCCCATTACCTTAATTGACTGATTTTTAAACAAGTTTCAGTCTAGCTGGAACAAAACTAATTTCAAAAGGCTTGATCAGCTTCAAGTTTACTCCTCTTCCCATCTCAGGCCATCCCTTGCTCATTCTCACCCAAGGGTGACCTTGAGGTCCTCTCTTGTGAAGTCTGAGGGTCGGGCAGTGAAGCTGCCAACATTTGCACGAGGCAATCTCTGCCCTGCTCCAAGCAAAAGCCACAATGTTTAGATTTAAGTCGCCAGTCTCATTATCTTGGAGAGTATTTTCCTCCTCCTGGAGCCAGTAAAGATGCTGCTGCTGAAGGCAGAGCAAAGTCCAAAGGAGATGGTCATAAGTCTTTTAATATTCATCACTTTTTTTTTTTCCTAACTGTGATGTATCAAAACGAACTCAAACCTTTGGTGTCCCACAAAGGAGAGCCTGGATGCATTCTCCAAAGGAGCTTTTTCCCTGTAATGAGGGGCACAGGATAACCAACCACCAACAGAATCCAGCCCCTTTAAAATCCAAAAGGAGAAGAGAAGACTGCGAGTGCTTTGTTAAGACTGAAATATCCTCACCTCTGAAGAGCCAGGGCTGGTGCATCGGGGCACTCAGGCCCTGACAGCTGCAGGAGATCAGACGTTACCCCGGGAGCTGCTCAGACAAACAAACTGAGTTAGAGCCAACAAGGAGCCCCCCCAGTGCTCCCGATGGGCGCTGAGGTGGCCTCGGGAGCAGCCGGGGAGGGACTGCTGGGGGCAGGGCTCGCCCTGTGCCCGGGGCTCGCGTCCCTGGGGCGCCCAGGCGGGCTCTGCGCTGGCACTGGGAGCTGCTCCCTGAGCTCTGCGGGAGCCGCCAACTGGAGCTGCACGGGGCGGGATCCCTCTGCGGGGGCCCTGGGAGAGCTGGCCCCGGCCACCCCGCTGGGCTGGGAGCCCCTGCCCACCCACACCTGGCACCAGAGCCCACGGGCCCCGCTCAGACAGCAGAGAAGGATTTTCCACCCATTTCTGTTAGAAAACTGCAGCCAAGTCTCAGTGCTGGCATTAGAACCCAACCAAACCTCTCATTTCCCACTCAACGAGAGCTCTATTCTTCAGCTGCTGCACAGAATACAGAGCCTGGTGCCACTCCTGCTTTAATCTGACTTTTCCTGCTCCTGCAATTATCCTGCTTCATTTCCACATTCCAGTGTGGCAGAGGAGCCAAGGCATGAGGAGAGGGACACGGAGACGATGGCCACGATCATGGTCAGGTTTATTGCTAATACAGAGTCCGAACATTGCCAGAGCAGCACCTAAATACCAAATATCGATTACAAAGGGTTATTTCCTCTTTCTGGTGAAACCAGTGCATTTCCCCTTTTCAACAGGGGGGTTCATATAAAGCACTCGAGGAACATCACCTCCCAAGGTAGCTCCCAAGGGCAGACCAGACTTGTCTTGACTTGCTCCTGATTTACACCAGCATCAAGGAAGAATCCCACCCAGAGCCTAAACACCACTAGGACATTTTTTTTCCCCAATAAATATACTTTCAGGAAAGTTTTATCCACTCTCAGGAGCGATTAACTTTCCTTTAGACTCTTACATCTCGAAAATAGCAAATTTAGCATCATCCTTAGCATAGAATGAAGCGAGAACAAAACCTTATGGAAAGGCAAGTGGCAGCACGGGGGAAGAGCCCCTCTGAGCTGTGTTCTCCTCCCTTGACAGAGCCCCGCTCAGCCCCCCTGAGCTGGTCCCTGGCAGTCCAGCACACACACTCAGTTCACAATCCAAGGCTACACCAGCCCCAAACAGCTTTTCTGTACAAAGGCAAATCAGCCACAGTCCACACAAAGTGAGACTCATTTGTTTTTCCTTAATTAATCACCTTCATTTCCTCCCTCCTTAGGCTTAGCCAATGAGGTGTAAATTGCTGGGGCAGATGCACTTTCTGGGCTAAATTCCAAACTAAATGCTCTTCCAAAAAGTGAGGAGGCACTTAGCACATCACATCAAATCCCCCTCATCCTGGAGGCTTTGGTGAGGTCACTTTGCCCATGTTCTTTCTAATCTGATGATGGCAGATTTTGGACCCTGAGAGCAAAGTCCTGAGCTCAGCAAAGAGCTGGTGGGTCAGAGCACTCAGGAACACAGACTGGGCCAGCCCTGTGGCTTCCTCTCTCCCAGGCTGCTCCAAGCCCTGTCCAAGCTGGCCCTGCACATTCCAGGGGTGGGGCAGCCACAGCTGCTCTGTGCCAGGGCCTCCCCAACCTCCCAGGGAGGGATTTCTCGTAATACAGACTCCAAACCCTCTCTCCTTCAGTTTAAGGCCGTCCCCCCTTGTGCCATCCCCACGAGGCCTTTGCTGTCCCACACTCCAGGGAGAGCTCAGCGGGGTTTCACGCCCTGACTGCACAGAGCCCTTCCCTGCAGAGCTCAGTGATTCCCAGGATTATCGGTACAGCTGGGATCTCCAGGGGGGCAAACTGGGATCTCAGTGTTCGGCCACCCAGAGGAGCTCCACGAACACACGCACGGACCCAGCACGAGGCTGGAGCTGTGGCCCCAAAGGGACCTTTCCTGGTGTGGAACAGCTCCATCACGGGCACTGATTTCCAATGAACCCTTGTGCCGAGGGAAGTTCATAGATTGTCATTAATTGCAGAAAAACAGACTCAGAAAGCGTGGAGTCAGGCAAGCACTTGGAGCCTGAGGCTTGAGGACGGGCCCATCGTGCTGGAAGCTCCATTATATTCAGCACGACCCAGATCAATGCCATATATTTGAATTAAACGTGCATTAATACCCCTGTATAGGACTGGGGCCATCCAGTCAATTTTTGGATTGTAAACACAGCTTTTGTTAATCTAGTAAAAAACCCCATTTCTCTGTCAGCCCTAACTCTGGTGATGAAACCTGCATCAAGCACAGCTCTTTAGTGGCTCCCATACTGTAATTATTCATCAAACTGACAGGATAAAGATCCTTTTTATCCATCTTCTATTTCATCCAGGAACATTCCAGTGGTTTGTGAGCAGCAGCCTCGCACAGGCTCAGGACATTGCTGATGATATTGGCAATAAATAAACACTGGCAATTCTGGCTGGAGGGGAAGGCAGAGTCTTTGCTATACATTACCCACTTCTCCTGCTTATAGGGCGAGGGGGGTGTTAATATTAAATAATTCATCTTTTAAATGGATTCCCCAGCCTTACAAACTATACAGGTGAGATCCTCACGCTCTACAATATTTTACCCAACTCTCTCTAAGTGAGAGTTCTTCTCTCTCTAATTGAGTTTTCAGTGTTAGGCAGAGTTTAACCACTCCCACCCAAGACGTGCTGAGCCAAAACGCCCTGGGCCAAACCTCGACTGGGCTGGAGCTGCGTGAAGGGAACAGGAGAGCACAGGAATGAGGGATGGTGCTTACCCCACATGGTCTGGGTTGCTTGAATTTAAGACAGGAAACCCCTGGAGATCTCAGTTCTGTTGTTTGGCAGCTGAGCTGTGTCCTTGCTCTGGGAAGGGGCAGCAGCCTGGATTTGAGGCCTTGCTCTGCTAAACTCAGCCAGGTGTTCAGAATGGAACTGGAGGGTATTGCCTGGGAAAGCCTGGGGACAAAGCAAATCATGGAATCATGGAATGGGGTTTGGGGTGGGAGGGACCCCAAAGCCCACCCAGTGCCATGACAGGGACACCTCCCACTGTCCCAGGCTGCTCCCAGCCCCAATGTCCAGCCTGGCCTTGGGCACTGCCAGGGATCCAGGGGCAGCCACAGCTGCTCTGGGCACCCTGTGCCAAGTCAGGGTGGTCGCTGTGGGACCACCACGGGCTCCAAAGGAAAACACCGTGTGGCACATGGAGCAGGCTGGGTGACAATGACAAGCTGCCCTTCAGAACAGCCCTGCAGAGCACGGGGCAGCTGGGAGGAGGGGGCTCTGCAGCTGCCCATCCTCCTGGGGCTGCAGGGGCAGGAGCTGTGCAGGGCCTGCCGGGACAGCTGCTACTGCAGGAAGAAAGGAGCCAGCTCAGTTCTCAGAATCCATCATCCCAGCCTCCATCCCACAGCCCTTCAGCCCAGCCCTTCAGCTACAAACCCATCCATCTCAGAAACTGCCAGAGCCATTAAAAACAAGCAGGGGCTGCCACCTAACACAGGCGTTCCTTTTATTTACCTGCATTAGAACGCCAAATTCAAATTACCTTCATTTGAATTTTAATGGGATGAGCATGGATGGTCTGCAGCCAGCACCAGGCATTTGTGGCTGTGTTATGATCACTGGAATTGCTGCTCAGGAGAAACTTGATGAACTTTATGCATTTGGATGTGAGGGGGCTGGACAGACCCCCAGCTAAAGCTTTCCTGACTCATCTGTCTGACCCAGCTCATCCAGCCTCACCCCCAGCTGCAGTTCCCATGGAAGCATTATTCCAGCCTTCTCCTCTCACTAAAACAGAGTTTGAGTGTTTTCCTGGGCTCCAGAGGTTTTACAAGCAGCTGCAAATTCCCCCTGCATGGCAGCATTTCTGTTCTACCATTCACCAGCCTCGGAACAAACCTGGCCGGTATTACTGCCCTGACAGACACCACTGCAACGGGGACACAGCAGAACCAACGTTATTCCCACAAACTCTGTGCATTTTAAGGGCTGTGTGGCACCACAGCAATGAGTTTTCCTTGCTGTGATTGTGAGCTGCCAGCAAATGGTGTTCACCTAAAATCAGTGCCCAAAACCTCCCAATGAAACCCTGTTATTCCACTCAGATATCACAGGATTAAACAATAGAAAACTCTTTCCAGAACTGCTCTGGTAAGGATTTAATGTTATAGAGGAAACCCAGAAATAATTGCTCTAGACCAGCTTTAAATGTCAGTACTAAACCAAGCACGAAAATTCTGCAAGACCTCACAGAAAAGGTGTTGGATAACTTGTAGAGCAGCTTTTTGTCAGATCACCTGGGGTGGCAATAATCTAAAAACCAGGACCTCCTTCACCTCATTGGCTGTCACAGGCCTGAGGATTTACAAAGTGTCATTGCTTGAATTTATCCCTCGGCACTGATGTTTCCTTTCTATAATTTAGGGCAAGGAGAAGCAAATTTCCTATTTGAAAAACAAATTCCTCTAAGGAGAGGAAAAAATGTTTCCTCTGTTGAAACATTTCAGCCCCCAATGTAACTGTTCAATGCAGCACAATTATTTATTTGGCAGAGCAATTCAGTTTCAGGGTGGCTTCTGCAGCCTGAGCCACCGTTGTTGGGATGGGGAGCAGTGACCCTGCCACACCCTGCATGTGTGAGGATGGAGCAGGGAAACCTGCCGGGAACACTCCCATTTCCACCGGGATGAGCAGGGAGCGCTCTCCCCTCGCAGCAGCTCTCCAAGGTACTGATCCCTCTGCATCGCGGCTGCTTTGCGCTGACCCGAGCAGGAGCTGGGCTCCAGGAGCTGGGAACTCCAGCACAGGTCACTGCCGGGGGCTGCAGATGAGAAGAATAAAAATAATGATCAATAGCAGGCTAAAGGCAATGAGCGCTCCGGAGAGCTGGGCTTTGGAAAATATTGTGTAGCTCGAGTCTCAGACTAATCCCCACCCAGATCTGCAGCGCTGGCTTAGGCTGAGCGTGGAACGTGTGCTCCGGCTCCTGGAAAATCTCCCTGTGAACAGATATTACCAATATCGATCAGCACAGCCACGAGTGGTGGATATCAAATTAAACCACTCAGATTACTGAGCTCAGGCTTTAGGAAGCACAGAAAGAAGCCAAGGAAGGGTCAGATCTCCATCAAATCGCTCTTCCCATGGCAGCTGTGGAGCTCCTGGCCCTGCACAGCCCCGCTAAACCCCCCGAAGGGACAGGGCAGCCACCCCATCTATCTCCTCTGGGCACCCTGTGCCAGGGCCTCCCACCCTCCCAGGGAACAATTCCTTCCCAATATCCCATCCATCCCTGCCCTCTGGCAGTGGGAAGCCCTTCCCACTGTCCCATCACTCCTGAATAAACTCCACTATATAAAAATGGGCAGATAGACCTGAGACAACACCCCGATTTTGGGAACAGAGCTGCCAGTGCCCCACTCCCACCCTGGGGAATCACAGCTGCTCCTCTCCCTCTTCCTTCCCAGCTCCAGGAGTGACATCTGCACCAGACAGCTGGGGAATTTCAACCCAATTACCTCAGCCTGCACAAAGGGGCAGTTGTCATTAACGTATTGATTGATCGTGTTTAAAGTATTCCAAGTGACATTGAAAACTTCCCCAGCTTTGTCACCAGCAGGAACCAAAAACAAACTCCAGCCCCTCCCACATCCCCCCCCATACCTGTTTCGAGTGCACACTGCAGACTTCAGACTGAAAAATTGGGAGGTTTTCCCTTTTTTATTGAAGTGTTGTTTTAATGTTGGTTGTAATGCTGAATTTGAGACTGGGATCAGAGTTCCATGTTCTGAATCACAGCCCCAGTGAGGGATGTGGTTCCTTTATAAAACATGTCCTTCCTGAGGCTCTGCCCTCCCTGTGGCACAGGCACAGGGTGAAACCCAGTCCCGTGTAAATGTGAGCCCAAAGCCCCCCAGCCCCTCTCTGCATCCCCAGGGCCCAAACTCCACCTAGGCAGGGCCCAGGACACAAACACAGCTTTGGCCCTGCTGCTTTTCCCACACGTTCATGTCCCACACTGGACTTGAAACCTGAAATTTCTTATTCCAATCTCATTATTTCCATTATCAACCCTCTCACTCCAACGAGGATTTCCCTCCCTGCCTGCTGACACGTGCCACACACTGCAGAGGGTTTTGGACAGACACCAGACTGTCCTGACTCCTCCTGGAGGTGAACAGGAGCTGAGGGAGAAGGGGGAGCTGCTCCTCATCCCCCTGGGCTCTCAGCTCTTGAGCCCTGAACTCGGTGCCAGGGGAGAATTCCTGTTCTCCAGGGAGCACCCTTTCCTAGGACCACAGAATCCCACAGGGCTTGGGTGGGAAGGGACCCTACAGCCCCTCCAGTGCCACCCCTGCCATGGCAGGGACACCTCCCACTGTCCCAGGCTGCTCCAAGCCCCATCCAGCCTGGCCTGGGACACTGCCAGGGACCCAGGGGCAGCCATGCACACCCCCACCCGTGCTGGTGTTCAGATGCAAAATGAACTTTTGGGTTTGTCACAGAACTGTGCTTTGTGAAGTGCTGCTGTGGCTGTGCTGAGCAATGGTTCCCTGGAAAAAGCTGCTGTTCAAGGAAACTCCTCCAGTGCATTGTTCCAGGAACTGCTTTATTCCCGAGATCCAAGCTCGTACTTTGGATGTCACTTAGGCACGAGAGCTTAAAGCTGCTGGCAGCAGTTTTGTTTAATGGCCCATTGGGCAATGTCAGCTTAGTCCATCCCATGCATTGTTAATGAGCTGTCAGCTCCAGGTACCTCTGCCTTAAACCTCCTCAGGGTGAGCTCGGTGAAACCCTTCCCTAAAAGCCAGGATGAGAAAGAGTTCAGCTTCATCTTCACAGAAACTTAGAATGGTTTCAGTTGGAAAAACCCTCCCAAGACCACAGATCCAAGCATTCCCCCAGCACTGCCGTGCAGTGGTTGTTATACCAGCAGGATTAGCTCATTCCAAATGCAGGCCTTGGGGAAATCCATGGATTTCTAACATCCAAACAATAGTGAACGAGTCCTTCAGAGCACGGCTTCCAATCAGCACAATGCCATTCCTAATTAAACTGATCCATGACACATAAATCCCAGGACCACAATTCCTTTAAATACCACTTGTCACACGTCAGGTTTCTCTGATACTCAGTGGGGCTGGAGCACTCAGCCAGGCAGGAACAGCCCTTCAGGTGTCATTAAATCCATCTGGACATCGCTCAACACGAAATATCCTTGAGCAACTGGTGCAGCCCCATCACTCAGGCTAGTGTGGTTCATACCTCAGGAGACAGCTGGAAAAAAACTGGGGTTTTTTGGCCAGGAGGTGAAAGCCAAATGCTTTTCAACAAACCTGTTCTGTTTACAAGGAGATGGTGGGTCCATGGTGTGTTTGGGTGTTCAGGAGTATCTTTTATCAGCAATCACAGCCAGAGCTGCAGCGAGGGGAGTCTGTGCTGACCTGAGCTGGGCACTGCTTGTGTGAGGTCAGAACTGGAAAATCCATGTGGTATCGACTCCAAAGCTGGGAGCCCTGGGAGACAGCAGCAGCAGGAGGGGGCAGAGCCAGCCCCACACCATCCTGAGGCTGGACAGTCACTCCCATGCCTGTGCACGGACACATCGTCCATGGAAAGCCAGGACACTGGGAAAGCAGGGGCAGCACAGCCTGGAGAGCACAGCCTGGCACCAGCAGCTCCAGACATTGTTTAGGATTCAGTCCCAAGTCCCTTTTCCCCACAGTGCCCGTTACTCGCCCTGTTCACGCAGACGCTGCCGAAGGCACTCCAGAGCAGCAGCAGAAATCAGGCAGGTTCCTGAGCCCAGCAGGAGAGGCTCTTCCCAAGGCAATTTGCCACCAGGACAGAGAGAAGGGAATAGCAGAAAATCGTGAGGCAGACTCTGTTCCCATGGAACTGTCAGCTCAAGAGGTTCAGAGCTTGTGGACACCTTGTGGGTGCTGCATGGAAACACCTCGAGGCTGTGGGAAGCAGCCGTGTGAGGCACTGTCACAAAGCCCTTCCTGATGGAAACGGGTTTGGGCTCAGGGACCAACATTCCCTCAGGGTCAGCAGAGCTGGGATGGGCCCAGCCCTGGTCAGAGGCCACAGAGCCCCCCCAGCTGCCCCAACACCAAGCACCAAGGTTCATCCCAGGGTGGGGATCAGAGTTTAGGGTGTTGCTCATTGGAGAGACTGTGAGGAAAAGCTTCACTGAAAACAGAAGCCTCATTTCAGAGAATTACAAAGGGACTTTATGGACTACAAAGCAGAGGGAAGGAAAATGAAGTGCCACCACTACTGCAGCTGAAAGCTGGTGATGGCCGGAGAGCAAGGCTGGGGGGAGCAGGGCATCACAGCATTCCAGAATCAAAAAGGTTGGAAAAGATCTGAGATATTCCAGTCCAAGCTGTGCCTGATTTCCACCTTGTCCCCAGCCCAGAGCTCTGAGTGCCACCTCCAGGCCTTCCTGGGACACCTCCAGGGGTGGGGACTCCATCACCACGGAAGGAGAGGGAGTGTCAGAGCTGTCCAAGGGGAGCCACGGGTCTGGACTTCTGCACTTTGATAAAATCACAGAATCCCAGCCTGGTTTGGCCTGGAAGGGACCTTGGAGGTCATCCAGTGACACAGTCCCACCTCTGCTAGAAAGAAATCCTGGGGGTTCTGAAGTCCATGGGCTGACTCACATTAAAGGTGAGTCATTTCCCTCTCAGGTAGGAGTTATTTTTAGGAGAATTACTCACTCAAAGTGTTGATGGTTTGTATGAAACAATGAGACTCTTAAGTTCAGAACAAAATATTTTAGAAGCCTTGTGCAAATACCGTGCTCTCCTACTTTTAAGGCAATAGTCTGAAATTAATTCACATGTGCTCAAAACCCGTAAGCAAAGCTTGACAGTAACACGAATTTAAAGCTAAATTCAAAGGCAACATTAACAAAATCAGGGAACATGAATCACATCTTCCATGGGAATTTCCAGGCTATAAAAGTGACTTAATAAGTGTGGCTCAAGAGGGCAGTTTTAGGGCCTCCTGTCCTCCCACTCCCCCGATGGTTACGGTCACTCAAGGACTACAATCTCCTGTTTTAGCTGCAGCAGCTTCCCTAAGTTTCCATAGTAGGAGCTGTTGGATCTGATTCCCATCATTTGGAGACAGTGAGGGAGTGCCCCAGCCCTGGCCTTGAAACACCCTAAAAATGCATTGAAAATATCCTAAAATGCACTGAAACACCCTAATAAATGCATTATTCAAGCCTAGCTCTCCAGAAAAAAGCAGCCATCCCAAGAAATATTTCTCAGGAAATAAAGCAACAACACAAGGGATTACCTGGATAAGTTTCCCACATCACCACATCCATTCCCAAACGCCAATCCCCATCCCAGATCTTGGCTCCAGCAACCCTTACCTTGCCACTTCCAGCCAAGGAAAATGGTGCTGGATATGAAGCCTTCTACAACTGGAGGGTTGGAGTTTGTTCCTCTTCCTTGTGCTCCTTTGGGCATCCAACAGATTGAAACACACGAATGATTAATTTCAAAGTGGGAAGAGGAAAAAAGAAGGAATCCAAGTCTTGGGGAAGTTTTTGAGCAGATAGGAAATAACAAGCAGAAAAAGTCAGGCAGGAAATCCTGGGATCCAATGCCTTAAAATTAATGACTCAGAATTATTTTAAACATTTTACCCATAATAAACTAGGGAGGAGTTAGCTGGCCTCTTCTCCAAGGAACTTGGAAAAGGAGGGCAGGAAATGGTCTCAAGTTACACCAGGGGAGGGTCAGGTTGGATATTAAAGAAAATTTCTTCACTGGAAGGCCTGTCAGGCCCTTGTCGCAAGAGTCCCAAATGACGACAGAGTCCAGCGTCCGAGAGAGTAAAGTGAAGCGGAGATTTTTTATTATTTTACAAAGCGGCTTATATCTTTTAACTCGTTTGAAGTTTACAGAAATGTCAAGAGGCTATTGGACCTCTGGTCAGCCACCTACCAAATTCATTGGTTACTTCTGCCAACACCTATTCTAAAATATTTTTCTAAGCAAGAATGATAACAAACTGCAGGCCCTGGCACAGCTGCCCAGGGCAGTGGTGGAGCCCCCACTGGAAGCGTTCAAGAACCGAGCAGACGTGGAATTTCGCCATACAGTTGATTGGGCGCGGTGGGATTTGAGTGAAGTTTGGGACTGATGATCTGGGATGTCTTCTCCAACCTCAGCATGCTGTGGTTCCATGAAATCCCCACTGTTCCGGTTTGGTGATGATGCTGGGGCAGCTCCAGCTGAGGACAGACCTGGCTCAGCTCCTGGGCCGCGCTCGGAACCTCTCCCCGTGCCCAAGGACAGCCAGGACAGGTTTAACGCTGGCTGAAGGCACCTCTGACAGGCTGGGGAGGCCAGAGCGGAGAAAACAATCCTCAGGTTGGGCCAAGTCCCCGTGACAGGGCTGTGTGAGGACAGCAGGGCTGGAACCAAAGAAGAAAAGCAACTGAAGGACAAAAGTGGGACTTTCTCTGAGCTTTGAGCGTGGTCACGGCAGCGGGGCCGGAGAATGTCACTGCCATGAAAAACCTCCACACATCCCACACCTTCATTAGGGCTGCTCTTAATGGGACCTGAGGCTCCACTTTGACTTTCAACCGTTTCAGACACAAATAATAGAAAATTTCCAGCTCAAAGGGATAATCTCCTGTCAGAAAGAAAACAGCAGGGACAGTGAACACTTTAAAAGCTTTGGAGATATAAAGATGTATTGTATTTCCCAACAAGCCAGGAGCTTTGATTAAAGGTTAAAAATAGAAAATAGGGATGGAACTAAGTTGTAAAAGATCCCCCTCAAAAAAATAATTTTTATACTGTTGCTATGGTTCGAAATGTTTTCATGGTAAGTCTCATTTTCCCATTTAAAATTGATCAGAATTCATTTTGTAATAAACTCATTTAGAATTATTTTCTAGATTCAGGACAGAAGTTGCAAAAACAGGGTGGTTTTGCAGTATTATACAGAATCACAAAATAACAGAATGGCCTGGGTGGGAAGGGCCCTTTAAGCTCATTCAGCTCCACCCCCTGCCATGGGCAGGGACACCTTCCACTGTCCCAGGGTGCTCCAAGCCCGTCCAGCCTGGAGGTTTAGGAAAGCCATCCCTGAGAGAGAAGATGTGTGGGGCTCTTCCCCGCTTTGGGAGTGATCCTACAGGCACAGCACCTCCATTCCCGCTGTATTTTCCCACACACATTTTTCATTAGTGTTGGCTGGGTGCCAGTTCCTGTGGATTTGCAGTTTTACAATAACTGGAAGTGTGATTCTGGAAGTGACAGGACTTCCAGTCCACAGGCCTTGCCTAAACACACCTGTGCACAGATTGTGCTCTCAGGCTGGGTTAATCAAATGCCACAATGCTGCTTTTATTCACCAGGAGAATTGGGTGTTATCTCCCCTCAGCACAGAGGGTGTCCAACGCCATCCAGGAACAACAGAGTGAAGGGAGACAAGAGAGGAGTGAAGGGAAACAAGAGAGGAGTGAAGGGAAACAAGAGAGGAGTGAAGGGAAACAAGAGAGGAGTGAAGGGAAACAAGAGAGGAGTGAAGGGGAACAAGAGGGGAGTGAAGGGAAACAAGGGAAACTCAACAGGGCTGAACTTGTACTCAAAGGAGATAAAACAGCCTCTTCCCACGGGGTGCCAGAGACCACGGCTCTCTCCCAGCTGGTTCCCTCCCCTCTCACCTCATCACTGCCTTCTCTCCATGCTCAGCTGTTGGATTCCCGCAGCCACCAGGTCAATCCTCGTCCCTCGGAGCCCAGGAGCTGAAAGCTGCTGCAGGTGCCACCACTGCAGGATGGGTGCTCCAAGGGCTGGGGTGAGCCCTGTGCTCCCAGGGAGCCCCAGGTCCTGCTGGGTGCCAGGACAGGGGAGTCAGACCGGCGGGGATAATCCTGCTCCGTGGGGCTCAGCTGGAGGTTTACATCTGCTGGGTGTCATTCAGTGTTATTATTATCTCTTATTCCTTACAATAAAATAAACAATGGATTGCACAATCACCAACACATCCGTGCTCCCTCCCCGGGGTCCCTGTGGGCAGCACAGGGCCCCACTGCCCCTCCCACCCACACCAGTCACTGACTGGTCACTCAGCAGGGTTAGTGACTGACACCCCCAGCCCCTCAGGGTTTGGCTGTATTTTCCAGGTCCCACCTATGGATTTGCCTCCATCACAAAACTACTATTGAAAGTCTCAGACCGCTGGAGCATCTCCCCTCCCTCTGATCCCACAGAACAAACCAGGGCAGAGCCACTCCAACACAGAAAAAACTGCAGCTCCAGCACCTACAACTGCAGTAATATAATTTAATTTTTTAACCTTAGGAAAACTTTGCTAAGTTTTTAACCTTGATAAGTGAAGGAATTGTTCCCTGGGAGGGTGGGGCAGGCCCTGGCACAGGGTGCCCAGAGCAGCTGTGGCTGCCCCTGGATCCCTGGCAGTGCCCAAGGCCAGGCTGGACATTGGGGCTGGGAGCAGCCTGGGACAGTGGGAGGTGTCCCTGCCCATGGCAGGGGTGGCACTGGATGGGCTTCAAGGCTCCTTCCAACCCAAACCACTCCATGATTCTGCAACAATCAGACTGTGAAGAAGTTTATACTTGACAGGAGGTGGTGGCCAGGTGGGATCAGCCTCTTCTCCCAGGGAACAAGGGACAGGACAAGGAGAAATGGCCTCAAGCTGCCCCAGGGGAGGTTCAGGTTGGATATGAGGACAGATTTCTTCACTGAAGGGGTGGCCAGGCCTTGGAAGGGGCTGCCCAGAGTGGTGGTGGAGCCCCCATCCCTGGAGGTGCTCAAAATGAGCAGACCTGGGACTTTGTGCTATGGAGTTAGTGGGCATGGTGGGATTTGGCTGAAGGTTGAACAGGATGATCTTGGATGCCTTTCCCAAGCTTGACAATTCCATGATTCTATGAATCTGCTGCCCAGTCTTTCCTGAAGGTCTGGGGCCTTAAGCAGACACTCAAACCCAGTTTGTGTGCACAGCTCAACACAGGCCCTGTCTGTGCACATCTCACCCCTGGACAGGAGCTCATTTCCCTGCGATTCCCTGCAGAACAAATGGGGATCAAACCTGTGGATGGCCCCGGGGGCAGCACTGCAGCGAGGAGCTGGGGCTGCACCCAGGGGCTGTGTGGAGGGCCCGTGTGCTCGCGGGGAACGCTGCTCACAAAAGCTGCTAACACAGCCTGTTTTCTGCTCAGGCGAGCAAGATATCCTCACAGGAGAGGCTGGGTAGCTTGGAAATAGAAAATTTTTATGCATGATGTAATTCACTGGAAGCTTCACCGAGCTGGAAGTGCCTGACCTTTTGATCTCTGGCAAATAAATGAACAGCCCCAAGGAAGCTCGGGAGTTCTGCGCCCTCAGCACAGGACAGGGCACCTGAAGGACTGAAGAGTTGGAGCATTTTTTAAATTATTTTCACTTTAAGGAACCAAAACTCTGGGAAAAAACCAGGTAATAATGTATTTTAAGTGCTGGTCAAAAAAACCCTTCAAAATATATTTGCACAAAGGTTCAAAGAGGTGTCTTTGCAATGTGGGAAATTCATATGAACTTTGTTCAGCTATTAATTAAGACTGGAGGGAGGGGGAGAGGGGTTTTGTAGCCATCACATCTGCTTTCATCAGCCATCTAAAAAAGGTAATTCTGCTTTCAGAGTGATGCTGTGTGAGGATCTCTCTTCTTCCCAGGAGATTTCCTCGAAAAAGGAGTTGTATAAATGCTCCTGCCTCCCCCTCCAGACCTACCTATTTCAAGCTTCTAATCTGACATCTAATACTGATTGGCCCCTATTTCCTTCTCATGCATTTGAATTTGCTCCAGATATAAAAGGAGATGGAAATGAAAAAAAAGAAATCTGGTTCTGTCTAGTCAGTTCTAGGAAGCACCTGAAACGTAACTCTGGTTGCGTCTGCAGGACTGAGGGCTGTACTGTGAAGTGGCAAGTGCTGGGAAAGCCATTATCCCAAACCCCATATCCAATGGGATCAGCCACTTCTGTCCCACTGACACTGGCAAACAGAGTAAAACCTGAAGCAGGAATTCAAACTTAAAGCCTAGAAAAGGAACTAATGCTTTCAAAAATTCCCAGGAAGCAGCTCACCCCCGAATGAATAACAAATATCAGCTTTCCTCCTATCCAAGACTTCCCAACAAAGGCTTTGTGGGTCAAACCCACCCGAGAGTGAATGAAATGGCCCAAAGCAGTGCTGGGATGGTGCACAGGCCAGCAGATGAGCAGTGAGGGAGGCACAGGCTCCACACCAGATCTGGAGAACATCAGGCAATCACCAGGGTCCGTCATCCTTTCCACTGGACACCACGTCCTGCTCAACATGGAAAATCCAAGTTACTGACATAGCTCACCATCCTCAGTTTAAAAGGAAAAGCAAAATGGGCATATGGAATCAGCCTTTTGTGAGTGCTGCTGGCCCACCATGGCTCTGGCACATCGAACCTGGGGAAAGAACTTCCTCTACTGATGGGGATGGACCAAGAAAAAGGAGGGATGAAGGAAAAAAGAAGCAGATCTGAGACAATAAATCACAGGGAAAGCAAACACAAATGAGAATTTTCTCTCTTTCTGATGATCATCCTCCCTTCCCCCACCCTGCCTGAGGAATACACACTCAGTGCTTTTAAACATCAGCCAAGGCACTTTGGTGCTTAGTCCTGAATTCTTCTTATGGTTATTTAAGTTACAAACAGGGCTACTGATTCTAAACCTGAAGTGCTAAAATTATTCCAAGTAATGCATGTCCAGCTCTGAAATCCTGCAGTTAATTTTAAACATCGCTTTCAGAAATAGGTTGCCTTGTCCTGACAGATCTATGTGGGCCATATTGTGAGGAGAACTATCAATATTTGAATAAATTTTACATGCAAGCAAACTAAAATTATCTTTATATCGACTCAGCAGCAACTGCTCCAGTAGGAGCTGGATGGAATGGCCAATAAATTGACAAATCCACAAAACAGAATGGGAGAAACATAAAAAATGGAAAGCTGGCTGTTCCCTGCCATCTCCCATTTCCTGTTTAATGTGCCCAGGCTCTCTCTGAGCAGGAGGAGCTGTGGTTATTTGCAGTCCCTGCGCTCATCCCAGCCCTGCCCTGGCGCCACTGCAGGCTCAGCTCGGCCCCACAGATCTCTCCTTCCCTTCCCTTCCCAGAATGGCTCTGCTGGCCACCCCCCACCTCTGCTGCTGCTCCCCAGGGCACTGCTCCCCCTGTACCTGGGCAGGAGCACTCTGAGCTGTAAATATTCCATGTTTTCCCTCGGGGCTGGGCTCTCTCTGTGCCGGTGCTGGGCCCGTGCTGCTCCTGCCCTGGAGGGGCTGCCACCCTCACACCCCTGTGTTATAAATGCATATTATAATGTTGGCTTTTCACGAATATTAAGATAAATAGTAGATAGTGTTAGGAATGCTTTTTGCTGTGTGGATGTAGTTTTCTTTCTTTTAGCAAACCTTAGCAAGTGTGTTTCCACTGCCCGGACGGGTGAGATAACCTCCAAGTGGACGAGAGAATGGGGCCCAGAGACTATTATCAACTCTCTGCGTAAAGTACAGAGGGGCCCAGAGCTCCTATCAGTGCTCCACAGAGAGACCTGAAGCCATTATCAGCATTAATCGTGAAGGACGAAGAGGCCACGCTGTTATCAACCATCACGGTCTGGGGAATTAAAAGGACCAAGCCCGGAATCAAGACAAATAAAAACCACAAGACCAAGAAGTGCGCATGCTCTAAAAAGGCGGACCCAAGGCGCGGCCATGCAGAATATTTCCCAGAAAATATTGAATATGCATCCAGGACAGGCAGTAAAATGGTATAAAAAAGGACTACCCCGGGCATCAGGTGTGCTCTTGGCAGAGCGCCGATGCACCCGGCCATTACCTCTTTGCTTTATTTTATGTCTCTTATTGTCTCTTTATTAAACTTTAAAAATTCCACACGAGAGTGAACCTCATTTTTCACCCCTGCACGGCCGCAGGGCAGGAACGAAGCGAATGCCGTGGGTTTGTACAGGCCTGTGAGGCTGGAACTGCTCCAGGCTTCAGCCCTGCACAGGCCAGGGAATGCCAGAGCTGCAAACGGCCCAGCAAAGCCTTTTCTCTGGCCTGCTCCTCACAGCCACACTCAGCCCTGCTCCCACAGCCTCTCCTCCTCCCCTGCCCCCGAAAGGGGAGCTGAGCTCGGTGCTGGCCCCAGGCCCGGCAGGACCCGAGGCGGCTTCAGGGACAACCAGGGACCTGCCGGCTCCAGCTGACAGGGTTCGAGTCGGGAAAAGGATGAGGTGAGCCCCTACCCGAGCTCACTGCCAGGACTGCTCCTCCCCACACGTTCAGCTTTCAGTGCCAGGCACACAAATGTCACGGAGAAATTTCTTGTTACATCAAACAGTTCCGTTTTGCCTTAAAAAAACCCCCAAAAAGCCATTACTCAGTGTAAGGAGTCGCTGTGAGTAAGAGCCCTGGTTCCCCCAGCCCTGTGGGTGCTCAGTGCGAGGCACAGCCAGGGGAAGGGATCCATACTACTGAAATCACCACTTTCAACAGCAATTTTCTCATTCTTCATTAGAACTCACAAGGTCCCGGCCTGCTTTGGGTGGGAAGGGACCCTAAAGCTGATCTAGTTCCCATTCCCTGCCATGGCAGGGACACCTCCCACTGTCCCAGGCCGCTCCCTGCCCCAATGTCCAGCCTGGCCTTGGGCACTGCCAGGGATCCAGGGGCAGCCACAGCTGCTCTGGGCACCCTGTGCCAGGGCCTGCCCACCCTCCCAGGGAACAATTCCTGCCCAATATCCCACCCATCCCTGCCCTCTGGCAGTGGGAAGCCATTCCCTGTGTCCTGTCCCTCCAGCCCTTGTCCCCAGTCCCTCTCCAGCTCTCCTGGAGCCCCTTTAGGCCCTGCAAGGGGCTCTGAGCTCTCCTTGGAGCCTTCTCCTCTCCCCAGCTCTCCCAGCCTGCTGACTGCCTGGTGTGGGCTCTCTTGAGGCAGCGAAACGATTCTATAACCTCCATAAACAATGGGAGAGGCCAAGCTCTGAGCACAGCCTGGGTAAGTGGAGATACCCCACCAAGGAAACTTCATTTTGATTTTTTTTTATTTACACACTCCAATATTTCTAAATATTCAATTAAAACATACCTTTGACGAGCAAATCTCTCCATGCTAATAATCTTTAACATATCCCTGGCTTCCTAAAAGCTGAGTTTCAGGGAGAACAAACAGCACTTGCTAGAACCCGTGAAAAGTTAATTTTTTTCATGCTGCTGCCTCTTCCATTTTCCAGCCTTATTTCTATTTCTAATTAAGCAAACTTGAGAGTGATCCAGAAATACAAAGAGGAGCAGTTGAATTTGGAGACATTAAGGGAATTTTAAATGTCTTGCTTTTTGCCTCAAAACTGAATTCAGGTGAGGAAAAAGTAAGTAAGTAAAATATATATTTTTTAATCCTCCATGTATCCCTCTATTAACCACAATTACAACACTTCAAAGCACATTAATTTCCTGCTTTTAAGTTTTCTATAGCAACAGTTTGTTGAAAGGTTTGGTTTTATTATATTATACCAATACTACCCTGGTAGAAATTTCAATTTTAGACAGAAAGAAGTGCAAAAAATTACATTAACAACGAGCACAAAGAAATTGAAACTCTCAGTGCCTCTAATTTATGCCATTTTTCTGTGGGTTTTTTTTAAACCTTTTTCTACCAGCTTGATGCCGCCTCTTTAATGCAGTTTGCATTTTCCAGGGGAAGCAGCTGAACGGAGGGAAAGGAAATCCAGGAGCAGCTTCCCTCCCACTCCTGCTCCCACACAGCACACGGGGGCCGCAGGGCCAGCGGCCAGGACACGGAGACACTGGAAAAGTGGCCACAGCCATGGGTGGGGGGTGGATCCAGGGCTCCCACCTGGTCGGGTTCCTGACGGGCTTTCACGTGGCCTTGTCCACCTGGACACCTCCTTTCTGGTTCTGCATCCACGCTGCAGCCCCAAACTCAAGAAGCACATGGAGCTGCTGGAAAGAGTCCAGAGGAGCCACGGAGCTGCCCCCAAGGCTGGAGCCCCTCTGGAGCCAGGCTGGGAGAGCTGGGGGGGCTCACCTGGAGAGGAGAAGGCTCCAGGGAGAGCTCAGAGCCCCTTGCAGGGCCTAAAGGGGCTCCAGGAGAGCTGGAGAGGGACTGGGGACAAGGGCTGGAGGGACAGGACACAGGGAATGGCTTCCCACTGCCAGAGGGCAGGGATGGGTGGGATATTGGGCAGGAATTGTTCCCTGGGAGGGTGGGCAGGCCCTGGCACAGGGTGCCCAGAGCAGCTGGGGCTGCCCCTGGATCCCTGGCAGTGCCCAAGGCCAGGCTGGACATTGGGGCTGGGAGCAGCCTGGGACAGTGGGAAGTGTCCCTGCCATGGCAGGGGTGGCACTGGAGGGGCTTTTAGACCCTTTCCCACACAAACCAATCTGGGATTCTGGGATTCTCTCCCTTTTCTCCCTTCTGCAGACACTCGCTGTGACAAGAGGGACAGCAGGGACCAGGAGAGCTCTGAGCACCCAGGGGACCAACAAAGACCTGCAGCACTCGGTGCCACCTTAACTCAGCAGAGTAATTGGCAATGAGTTCTACTTAGCCACTTCTCCTGTGATAAGTTCGAAAAAAATTCAATAAAACTTGTGTTAAGCTGATTCCACGCCGCAGCACAAACAAAGTGTGGAGCAGCCTAATCCTCTTACACCAGGGAACAGGCTCCTAAAGTCATTATTTAATACGATTAAATACTGCAGGTCATAAAAATTAATTTATACAGCTACCACGATTTAAAAACTACATGTCTGCAGAGTGGGACAAATTCCTTTCCTGCAGAGAGGCAAAGGTGAGCACAACCTGTGGCTGCCCCTGGATCCCTGGACGTGTCCAAGGCCAGGTTGGACAGGGCTTGGAGCACCCTGGGATAGTGGGAGGTGTCCCTGCCCATGGCACAGCATTGAAACCTCCTCTTTGAATGCACACATTCACTTAAAATTGTTTAAAAATTCTTTTTAAAAATCCCTTTCAGGCACAGAGCTCCTGAAGCCCCTCCCAGCCATGTTCATTTCACCAAAAAGGAGAAAATGAACGGCTTGGACTTCATGAGGCCTTTTCTCTTCTTTGCCCAAGCCTTGCCTAAACTTGTTGTTCCTTGCCCCAATTTACCAAATTTTGCTCCTGAGGGAGCAAAGAGGGAGGGAAGAGAGGATAAAGACACCCATCAGCACTCTTCTGCTCACTTGTGAAACCTCAGATACTGAGGTTTTTGAATCCAGAAAGAACAAAAGTGTTTCTTACATTAAAAAGGGAAGAAATACAAATATATATAAATAAAATTTTATCTATATGTAAAGCCCTGCTTACAATACCTCTGTTTGCATTTGGAGACACTGAGCCTAACCCGAATCCCTAAAACTTTAACCCTAACCAAGCCTAACCCTGCCCCAGTGGTGCCAGGTGCTGTTACCTGGGGGAACATCAGCCACACCACAGGCAGTGCCTTGGCTGCTGCTGCATTCCCTGTCTTGGAATCAGGGAATTGTGAGGTTGGAAAAGCCCTCTCAGACCATCAAATCCAACCATTCCCAGCAGTGCCAAGGCCACTACTGACCATGTCCCCAGGTGCCACATCCGCACAGCTCTGAAATCCCTCCAGAGATGGGCACTGCAGCACTGCCCTGGGCAGCTGTGCCAGGGCTGGACACCCCTTCCCATGGAGAAATAATTCCAAATCCAGACCTCTCCTGGCCCAACTTGAGTCTGTGTCCATCCTCTAACCCACCCTAAAGAGAAATGCAGCAATCTCTCCAATTAAAACAATCCATCATCGTTTGGGCACTGTACATGAAAGAGCAGAAGCTGCAGAAGCAAAGGATTCTCACCACTGGCATTTTCTGAAGCAATATTTCAACAAAAGGAAAAACCCTTCCATCACCTCCTGGAAACGCCAGCTTGCAGAGAAATAAATATCTCTTTTGTATCAAAGCGATTCCCAATCCCTTTGATAAATCTTACCACTGTGCAGTTGAAACAACCCCATGAAGGGCTGGAAGAATCATCTAAATGCATCTGAACAACTCTGTTTATTTTGTATTCCGGAGCGCATCGCACCAGCCCGCAGAGCTCTTCCATTAGTCTTTAAAAATAGTATTAAAGGACATTTCCGTCTATTTAAATTATGTCTATTTTCATTTAAATGAGTTGCTAAATAACAAGCTCCATGCCAGCATTATGCTGGAGTGTGTGACTGCGAGAAATACACTTCAAACAAAACAAATTAGGGAACCTGGAAATTGCTACAGCAGAGCAAGGACATATTTTTGGGCAAAAGTAAACAGAGAACAACGGCAAGTCATCAAAAATATGATAATAAACCCCCTGTGCTCCGCGCATGAGGAACGGCACATATGGAGCAGCTCATTCCACTCCTGTGAGGGCTTTATTTATAAAACAATGCTCCAAATTGGCAGTTTCCTTCCTTAACTGGAGAGGGACTAATTACGTTCCCCTGGCCTGGTTTCTCACTCCTAGCACCTCACTGGGGATTCCTGCTCAGAGCAGGACAGCGGGAGCACATCCCACCCACCATCCATCACCCGGCACAGCACTCCTGGGACAGCCCAGGGCTCCCCAGCCCAGCCCACTGCAAAGCCAGGGCTCCAACTGGCACAACAGAGCCTCCCTGGCAGGCTCAGGGACAGCATGGACAGCTCTCCTAGAGCTCTCCACCCTGGAGGTGCAGGATTTACAGGAGCTGAGTGGAATAAAACAGAAACAACAAACCCAAAGCAATGCTGGCATCAAGGCTGGGACTCCCAGAGGTCACCTCCTGTGCTGCTGTCACACACTCTTCTCCAGCTCGTAAAAAATATTGGAATTGACTTCTATAGGACTGAAACCTCATGGGAATAAAGTCTGGCTCTACTGGTTTAGAATCAGATTTATGGAAACACAGAATCATGGGATCCCAGCCTAGCTTAGGTTGGAAGGGACCTCAAAGTCCACCCAGTGCCACCCCTGCCAGGGCAGGGACACCTCCCACTGTCCCAGGCTGCTCCAAGCCCCAATGTCCAGCCTGGCCTTGGGCACTGCCAGGGATCCAGGGGCAGCCCCAGCTGCTCTGGGCACCCTGTGCCAGGGCCTGCCCACCCTCCCAGGGAGGAATTTCCCTGCTTACCAAAGTTAAAGAATTATCAAAGTTTGCCTTAAACTAAAGCCCCCCTTCAATTATACATCAGAAATTTGTACATTATCAGATACATCAAGAGCACATTAGAGAAGAAATGCTTCATGTGAGACACAGTTAATCAAACACCAGGACTGGAAACCTCGTGGGGAAACGTGCCTGGAATTTTAAGCTTCCAGAGCAAGTTGGGCACATCCACCCCCAGCGCAAGGAGACCGTGACTCTGCTGGCTACCACTGACACTTTGATTTTTAATCACTGCCAAATTAATACAGCTCCTCGTGTTCTGCAGAAAGTTGAGGCCAGGGTCTTATTCAGCCACCTACTACGTGTTGCTTGGATATGGATTATTATTTCCCAAGCAGGATGTGGAATATTTTATTTTTGTACCAACGGATCTTGCTCACACGCAATCATTTGCATTCTTAAGAAGCCAACCCAGTCTGCTTTGTAACTCCTGTAAGCCCAGAAAAAGCATCCCCCCACTCCCTCTGTCTTGGGAACGGAATTTTCACAGCACACTAAGTATCTTCTGATTAGAATTTTGGGGTTCTTTTAAAAATACAGCTTTGACATGCCAAGGCACATTAGGCAAGACAAGGAACAAAGTCACACAGTAACAATGAACGTCATAAATAATTAATAAATATGAATACATGAACTGAGAACAGGGATCAGAGCATGTCTGAGTATTTGGGCTCAGTACAACATAAAAAGTAACTCACACATAAAACCACCGTCTACTGTGGCTGTAAAGCTGCCCCTCTCCCATTCTGCCACTCTGGAATGGTTTCTCAAAACTGGAAAGATTTGGGTCTTTTCGGTGATATATTTCCAAGGGAATAAATCCATCTCCTGTAAACGGAAAGTGTCGGAAGTTTTCTCAATATAGGTAATTTGCATACATATTTACCCTCTAGAATATTCCCAGCTCCAATGAGAAGTAAAGAAATAATTCAATGTATACATTTGGTGCTCAAGCCATGCCACAAATCATGTGCACTTAATTCAACAGGGCCATAAACCCCAGAACTACAGGAGTAATCAAGAACCTACTTAACCTTTCTCCAAGCAACACTGAAAAACTTAGTGTGAAATATGTGACAATCCCCGAAAATTATAACGAAAGGGCAGCGAGCAAGGTGTGCTGTAAAACACAATCGGCATGAAGGCAAGAAAAAACTGGGGAAATAGAAGAAAAATTAGTTCTGGAGTCACGCTCAGTAATAGCTGATGTATGCTCACAATAAAATGAGATGCAGAATGCAAAACTCCTCAAAAATAAAAGCATAATTTCAACACTATTCAGCCAGCAGGTCTAAGAGTTAAAGAATTCCTGTGGGTTGGAGGAAAAAAAAAACAAAAAACCCAACCAAAAAACCAACTCAGAGTCCCAGAACCTTTAAGGTTGCAAAAGCCCCCTCAAGGTCATCGAGCCCAAGCTGTGCCCCATCCCCACCCTGTCCCCAGCCCAGAGCTCTGAGTGCCACCTCCAGGGGTGGGGACTCCAAACCTCCCTGGGCAGCCCCTGCCAAGGCCTGACCCCCCTTTCCATGGGAAAATTCCTCCTGAAACACAAAAAGGTTTTTTAAACCCAAGGTCATAAAAAAAGTCCAAATGAAGGCTCAGGTATCTTCCGTTGGCTTGATGTAATTGCAAGACAGAGAAAGGAAACCCAGGGCAATTGGGAAGAGTTTTCCTGCAGATCCGACCTTGGTTCAGTCAGTTATGGAAGCTCAGATAGACACAGACATATTTCAGTTCTTATATATATATACCTACAATATCTACATATCTGGATTCTTGCAGAAAGCTCAGAAGTTTTACTTTCTCCAAGATAACCCGGAGCCAAGTGCAGACTTTCCCCACACAAAGTCCTGAAGGCTTTCACCAGCAGTGTGGTGCTGTCCCTGCAAGCACTTGTAAAATAAAGAAATAATGTAATATTCAAAACTTCAGCTCCTCAAAGTCAGACCTCGAATCTACACTTAGAAAATTAAATAGTTTGGCTGATCACAGAAGTCCCAAATGGTGAATAATTTCTGTCAGCTCACACGTCTCTTTTGTGGAAGGGGAGAATTAAAACATTCATAGGTATTCGTAAAGTGAAATACAGATTTACTTCAAAAAAATCCATGGTACAGCATGGTTGGAAGTGGCACTTCAAGGTGATTACTGCAATTTCTTCTACAATTCCACAGCCAGGTCAGGGAACCTGTGCATCATCTGGTACATTTAACGTGGGAAATGTGTCCTGCTCTCAGAGCCGTGGAGCCTCAGGACAATCCTGCAGCCAGTGTGGAGCCCAGGGCAGAGATCCCTGAGCATCCCAGCCCCACTGCCAGGACCAGAGCCCTGTGCCACGGGAAGTGTGGAAGGGGAAAAGCCACGCTCAGGACAGCACCTGCCTGTGAGGCTTTGCCAGCAGGCTTCCCAAGCAGTCAGTCATGGAATCACAGAATGTCCTGAGCCGGAGGGACCCACAGGGATCATCCAGGCCAACTCCTGGCCCTGCTCCTGTCAGTTCTTCTGAGCCAATTTACTTTGACGTGCCCTGAAAGGTTTAACCTGGAATGGACAATGTATTCCTGTACAATGACAGGAAAGAGTGTGAGAAACAAATAACTCATGGTCTGGTGTTTGTGTCTCGTCTTTGAGATACTTCTCTTCTGAGAAGTCTTTTAATTTCCCAGCCTTTCAAATTTTATCTCTACAAATCTCTCCCAAACCTTCAGCGGCGACGATTAAAATCTACTTGTTAGAAGCAACATTAGCTACAAAAAGAAATAGGAAAGGTCAGGGACGAGGAGCTCGTGCAGACTCCCCCAGAGCAGGTAAGGAGGTGTTTTGACAGGAGGCTTCATTTGAACTAAATAATACGTTCAGTTCTTGAGTTGGGTGCAAACGGAACCGTGTTGAGCTCTGAGTCTGGAGGTGGGTGGCTTTGGGCTGTAATTTTAATTAAGTGCTCATCCCCGTATGCAACACTTGGTATTTCTCTGCTGTTAGAAGGCAGATTTGGGGTGGTTTTGCTGCCATGCCAACCCCGCTGCTGGGAAGCACCGAGCAGGGCTGAACAGAAAATCGGGAAGGAAAACCTGGAAACCAGCACTGACCTCCCATGTCGGTGATCACCCGTGGTCTGTTGTCCCAGGGCATCATTTTGGGATGGAATTCCTTCAGAGCAGTGGAGCCTGCAGCTGGTGGCCCTTCAGCCCCAGTGGCACCAGCACCTCCAGCTCCTTCAACACATCCATGGATGTGATGTGTGTGCTCCTTCAGCACATCTCAGTGTGGAGCAGGCCAAGGGCCGTGGCAGACACAGGCTTGGCCTCCCATGGCTTCCTCCAGCAGCAACACTTCTGTGGTCCCTGGTGTCTCCAAACCCAGAAGGAGCCTCCACACCCGGTCAGGGCCGGGGAATGACCTCGGCCTTCCCAGAGAGCCAGAACCCAGCCTGGGCAACATCTTGCCAGGCAATCATCCATTGCCACTCCTTCATTAAAAGGGGTCTGGTGGATCCTCAGTACAAGCCCTTCCTACCTAAAATATCCTCTCTTCCAGAGCCAAACCCTCTCCTGAGCAGAGCAGCGATGGGGGAGCCAGGCCGGGGCACTCGGCTCCGGGAGCAGCTGTGGCACAGCTGCCTGAAGCGGCCGAGGGCTGCGGGCGCTGTGCCCCTCCTGCAGCAATGCAGGATGCAGGCACACGTTAGGGCAGAAATTAGGGATGTTGGCTGTGCCGTTACACTTCCAGGAGAGGCAGAACATGCAGTGTTCTGCCACAGCTATTGTGACCCAGCCAGCTTTCCATAAATCACAGCAGTGGGAAGCGGCGCCGAGAGCCGCGGCTCAGGGACGGGCACACGGCAAAGCTGCTCTCGGAGTAAGGGTAAAGCAAAGCCCAGGCTCCCCGTGATGCAATATATTACACTGACAGCAGAGCTGGAAAGCCCATAAATAAAATGGATTTTATCATCTCCTATCAGTCTCTCGTGGATAATATGGGCTATTTCAAGAATACCTTCTCTGGCATCAAGGATAATTCAGCGGGAAAATGGACTGGAGCTGCTCACAGCAGAGCAGAGCAGCAGCTGCCACGCTGCACTTCCAGTAATGAATGAAGAGATCCAAGGGCTCCCCACGCTTCAGGGAGGGGCAGCCCAGCCCAGTGCCCATCTTGTCCCCTGAGCAATAAACTGCAACAGCAGAACAACACAAGTTATTTCTATAATGCACACAGCCTTTCCTCTTCAAAAGATAGCCAGAAAAAACCCCACTTTGTTTCTCTTCTCAACAGAAATCACTCATTTTCCAACTCCAGAGACATGAATATTCATGGCTATTGTTCGCATAGGGGGGGGAATCTCCTCAACTCCATCCCAATTTCTGAAGTAAAATCTAAATTTCTGCTAAATTGCAGAACTCCAATGGATACTTTGCTTTTAATTACTTTCAGAAGTGTTTGCTGTCTGACACTGAGGGATGCATTCTTCAGCTGGGTGATACATTTATTTACTCCACTGTGCTTTTGGAATGTGCAGAATGTTTATAATTAGGCTGTGTAGCCATGCGAGCCTTCATCTGGTGTTTGCTGGGTTTAAAGCAGGTTTGTTCTGCATTTCCAAAGCAGGAAAAGCCACAACGCACCGTGAACATTATGCACTAATCTTTATCCTTCCAGGGTAGGAAAAAAAACCACTCAAAAATTCTAATTGTGGTGTTTGAAATGCGGCTGAGGCGCAGGGCAGAGCGATGATTCCAGTTCTGGGCAGGGAGCTGCGTCACTTTTAGAGCTGTGACAAACAATGACACCTGAGCACAGCCTGCAAAGCCCCTGGGAGGGCACCCAGCAGCTCCAGCTCCCCCTGGAACTGGGACAGGAGCCTGGGGTGGGAAAAGCTCTTCCCTTGGCATCAGGAGCAGGAGCAGAGTCACCTTGACCGACCTGGGCTATGCAAGGGGTCCCTGCCGGGGCCTTTAAGGTCCCTTCCAAGAGCAAAAACCCTGTGATTCCCAAGTGGAGCCTTTCCAAGCCACCCCCAGGCCGAGCCTGGCTGGTGACAGCGGTGGCCGGCAGTGACAACGCTCCAGCCCAGCGAGGAGGCTCTCTCTGCTCCCACCTGCCAAGGTCCCCCCAGGCAGAGCCCAGCTCAGGTGTTTCACAAAGCTCTGCACCTTTCTGAGCCCTGAAAAAGCCATTTCAGGCCCTGAGGTGGCTCTGGCTGGTGCCCTGCCCTTGGGGCCAGCCTGACACTATCTGTGCAGCTCCTGAGGCCACAGCATTTCAAACCAGACAATTCCTTTCCAATGAGGTAATTCATAACCCAGGATTAAAGTAGGGGTCATTTTCTTCATTATTTCACAGAAACATGATTTTTAAATTGTTCTTGATAGTTTCTGCACTAAGAAATTCACATTTGGTGTCAGGTTTAACCATCTGTTAACACACATGTGATTTCAAAATTCTCCCTCATGTCATCCTCCAGCACAGTCCCCACCCATATGTGATTATCTCCACCACACAAATGTTCACTTACATCTTCCCAGTTCTCCATACAAATTTCCTGGTGAGTGCTCTCAAACTGTATTATCTTCCCTTAGAACACTGGAAAAAGTTTAAACCGGGCCACAGAACACACAAATACAAAGCAGTTGCCACCTTCCCGTGCCACTGTTACAGCTGGAGCCAAAGAGTTATGCAATATGTGAGCTTTCTGCTCAGGAGCTCAAAAATTAATAATGGAATATCAGCTTCACTAAGAAAATAACTTTTCCTCCTTTCTTGTCCCCCCAGAACAACCTCACAAACTCCCATTTTCTTTCCCACAAAGTTTCAGTCATTATCAACCAAATCAACAGAAAATGCAGATTACGCACTGCTGTCGTTGCCCATGGAAGGGGAATTGGATCTAGAAGGGCTTTGAGGTCTCTTCCAGCCCAAAGCAGTCTGTGATTCTGTGATGTGAGAGCAGCAGGTGGGCAAAGGAGTGGGTCCCTCCAACCCCCACTGCAACCCAGCAGGATCCTTCCTTTGCTGGGGCAGCAGCTTTGCCCCTCCTGGGACAGAGTTACTGCACTGAACACCCTCACACGGATGGCACAGAATCCCAGCCTGCTTTGGGTGGGAAGGAACCTTTGAGATCAGCCCATTCCACCCCTGCCATGGGCAGGGACACCTCCCTCTGTCCCAGGCTGCTCCCAGCCCCAATGTCCAGCCTGGCCTTGGGCACTGCCAGGGATCCAGGGGCAGCCACAGCTGCTCTGGGCACCCTGTGCCAGGGCCTGCCCACCTACTCTAAACCCCCCCTTTCACTTTAAAGCCATGAGCCCCTGCCCTATCCCGTTGCATCTCCAGTCTGATCTGAAACACAAGCTGTGGAAATCTCCAGGATTTACCCCAAGCCATGTGGCAGCACATGGAGGAACTGCTCAGAACCCAGTGACTTTGGGAAGAGGTTTGTCTCCTCAGAGCTCCCTGTGGCAGGAACACGGTGAGCTCAGGGGTGTGGGGAGGTCTGGTCTCGGTGCCAGCCCCAGAGGCCGCGGAGCCTCACGGGAACAGCCCCAGCCAGGAGTAATTTTTACAAGTCCACAGGCTCCTGGTGCAGAGGACAACACACCGTCGTTTTCTTTCTCTCCTTCTGAGATTTAAATAGGTCAAGTCCCTCACTCGGTGCAGTGCAGGAAATTGTACATTCCCACAATTGCATTTCAGCATGGATAATGGGCCCATTTAAGTGTTATCATTAGAGAAACGACAGCAAAATACAGCTGGGCGAGTCCTCCCCCTTCCCCACGCGCTCCTGTGCTGCGATGCCTCTGAGTTATTCCAATCTTCAGCTCCTCGCTTCCCATCACTGCCTTTCAAACACAAGGAAGAGAAATTGGATTAAATAATGTGCTGAAGAGAACACTTTGCTCGGTGCAGACGTGCTGAGCCTGGCAGCTGCTGGGCTGCACGTGGCCAGGTGAGCTCCTGAGGCTCAGGGCTCGGAGTGCTCAGGGACGAGGAGAGAAAATCTGACACTGCAACAGCTTTCCAACACCACCACGGTGATCTCAGCAACTCAGAGCAGTGCATTCCCTTAGCAAAAATAACGAGGGAGAGGAGGGAAAGGAGGAGACAGCAGAAAGAGGAGCAGAACTAAATCCACACTTGGTCTGGGGCAATTACCCTTCTTAAATTCTGTGTCCGTTCCATCCATCCAAATAAGCTGCTCACACACAATTCTGTCACAAGTGCGGTAGGAAAGAGTGGAAGATTACAAGACAGTTGAGAATATGAGAACAAAAACTATTAAACAGAGAAACTGAAAGGCAGAACTTTGTCACCACAAGGCCTGGCAGGCAAAGGGCGGTGGACTGACAACTGGAAGTGCTGGAGGGCGTGGAAACAGCCCAGAGCCACGAGATGGTCCCTAAGACCCCTTCCATCCCAAGCCATTCCCTGATTCTGTGATTTCATGCCACCCCTGCCATGGCAGGGACACCTCCCACTGTCCCAGGCTGCTCCCAGCCCCAGTGTCCAGCCTGGCCTTGGGCACTGCCAGGGATCCAGGGGCAGCCCCAGCTGCTCTGGGCACCCTGTGCCAGGGCCTGCCCACCCTCCCAGGGAACAATTCCTTCCCAATATCCCATCCAGCCCTGCCCTCTGGCACTGGGAAGCCATTCCCTGTGTCCTGTCCCTCCATCCCTTGTCCCCAGTCCCTCTCCAGCTCTCCTGGAGCCCCTTCAGGCCCTGCAAGGGACTCTGAGCTCTCCTTGGAGCTTCTCCTCTCCAGGTGAGCCCCCCCAGCTCTCCCAGCCTGACTCCAGGGCAGAGGGGCTCCAGCCTGAAGGACCAAGGTCAGGGAATGTCCAGCCCTGTGGAAATTACAGAAAACACGGAGAGAGCTGAACTCCGAGCCTGCTGCACCTCCCCCAGCAGGAGGATGCAAACCCACCCCAGCAGGGCCTTCCTTCCTCCCAACCTGTGGCCCCCAGCACAGGGTGCCGCAGCTCTTCCAGAACGTGCCAGCCTCTGGAAGGCACATTCCAGGAGCATGGATCGATGGAATGCTTTGGCAGCTCGCCCAAACCCCGAGGCCGCAGCCCCAGCCCTGGCAGGGGCTCGATGGCAGGGGAGGCAGAGGGAGCCCCAGGACACCGCGCCCCAGAGCCTCCCCTGCACATCCCCGCAGCCCTGCTCCAGCAGGAACATCCCTGGGGGAGCACGGGGCCTGCAGGGTGGGCTGGGGGCTCCCCCAGCTCCCTCAGGGACGGTGCCACCCCAGGAACTTGTCCCTCTGTAAGCACTGGGGCTGTGGGGAGCCCGCAGCTCACCCTGCAGCTCTGCCGGCACTGCCCGCTCCGTGGCACTCAGCAGATGTACACAGAGCTGCAGCAAACTGTGAAATGAACTGTCAGTCAGCAGAGCTCAGCTTCGAATCACGTCTGCCTGCTCATACTCATTGCCATCAGCTCCCAAAACACAAAATCCTGCTCAAAATCAATAGGTCTTTCAGAAAATTTAATTGTGGAGCAGATTTTGAAACCTGCGGATTTGACTTTGCCGCTCCCTGCCAAAGAGAGGTGTCCATGAGTGCTCAAGTCAAATCCTTCCCGCTGATCCTAATGGAAAATGCTAAAAAAGAGAAAATGAGCATGTTAAACCCTACTAAAAGGATCCAGATGATTTACCGTGCAATGGGGTTTATTCTTTAGTGATATTTTTCCTGACTGAATAAAATTAAGATGCTTAGAGGCTGCATCCCAGTGATCCTGATTAGCTGTGTGACTTGAGGGCTGTCTGAGGGATTCAGATAACCAGCACTTGGGATTACATTTAAATTCTGGGTGAATTTTGGATTCAGGAAAAACGTATGAATTTCAGATTATCCACAGCTCGGATAGCAAGGCAGCACATGTTCAAGGCTTGCCTACGTTAAGGAGCTGCCCAAGAGCTAATTCTGCATTTTCTGTGTAATACATCAACAAATGAAAGAAAGGTTTAGCAGGCGGTTAATAATGCTGGGCAGTAAGCAAGAGAGCACCTCTAATGAAGTACGTTTTGCTTGCAATTCAGAAGCAAGAGAAGCACATTAACCTGCTGGGCCAGAGCGCTTCCCAATCCCCCCCAATTGGGCTCCAACCGGAGGCACTCCTGTGCCTGCATCAGCAGGGATTCCACTCCACAGGTAAAGCAGCTCCCCTGGAAAGAGCAGGGAGGAGGCTTCATGGGAAGATGCTGGAGCTGTTTGATTTCCTGCCCGCTCACACGTGCAGGGAGACACTTCCAGAGGGACCTAAATGGCCAGAAAGGCTCAGCCCTGTCCGGTGTGTTCCAGGGAACACAGCCCTGCGTAAAGGTGTGGGGCCAGGGCAGCCTCATCATGGGATTTCATGGGAAAAGGACACAAAATCTACTCCAAGAGCTACTCCTGTGTGAGGAACTCCACAGAGCACGGAATCGCAGGCTGGGAGAGCCCTCTCAAACCATTGGGTCCAACCATTCCCCAGCACTGCCAAGGCCACCCCTGGCCCAGGTCCCAAGGGGAAGCAGCCACTTCCTGACCTTCAGAGTACTGGCACTGTATTAAAAATAACCTTAGAGAGCAGATCACAGAACTGAAACCCACAAACCAATGGAATTACAGAGCCACAGGACCAAGCTCAGAGCAGAGAAGGGTGCACACAAACGTGGCAGGGGTGACAGGGACAGCCCCGGGTGACACAGCACCACCACCCCACCCTGTGTGTCCTGGGCAGGGGGACACATGACCTGGCCAGCCCGGCCTGGCAGCAGGGCAGGCACCCTCAGGAGAGCCCCCAAACTCAGGGTGAGGGCCTTTGGAGCGGTTTGTTTGGTCTGAGTAAAACCAGCCCAGGTACAGACAAGGACAACTCATTTCCACCAGCCAAACACCCCTGGAGCTGCTACAGCTTTTAAGAGAAAGAAAAACAAATCCCCAGAGACCAATCCAGAGCAGGATTCAGATCCATATTGATAAAAAACGCTGGCTTTCAGTACACCTGGGAGATTCCCTCCTCACACCCAAAGTTTATTTCCCAAGGTGTACTGAGAATATGCATTTCCATGACTGGGAATTACCCTGTTTCAGAGGTTAAAGACATCGTTTTGCCAGCATTTACTTACTCCAGGTGGTGCCAGCTTTTGATATTTTTATCAACTTACAATATTACATGTTTTCACCTCTCACTACCAAACAAATGCATCATCTTCAACACCATCACTTCTCACTCCACCACGACATCCAAGACCATGCAGGCCAAATAAAAACCTGTTAAATCCCCTTGGTAAAGAAAGAGAGGAAAGGAGAAGGTGATTTTAAATGAGATGAAATTATTTTCTCATTAAGTAAATAGATGGGGCGTGTCAAACCAGGAGTAATTGTGGTTCCATGGGATGGAGGTTGAGCTCGAGTGACTGAAAGACCGGCCATGAGGAGGAGCTGAAGCCCCAGGTCCCTGTTTGCCCCGCTGCCACCTGTGCTGCCCAGGGAGCAACCAGATGGGGACAACACGGCTGCTGCAGAGCCCAGGCAACCTCACAGGTGGGCAACAGGGGGAACACAAAGGGAAAATGTGCTGTCAGTATGAACAGAACATCAAACTCCCAGGAACATCGACACCAGCTCATCAAACCAAACCACCAACCAAAACCCTGTCAGGGCAGGAGCCGCAATAAATGCGAGGAGCAGCAGCAGCAGGTACTGATCCCAGCCTGGCCGGGGAGCAGCTGGAACAGCACGGGCTGGGAAACACAGCCTGAGACAAATCCAGAGCCACAGGAGCGGCTCCAAGAGCCGGAACACCAGGGAGCAGCCAGGCACGGCTCTCCGGAGCCACGGGCAGGGGACAGGTCCCTGCTCCCTCAGCATGGGGACAGAGACAGGGACAGCACAGCCGCTGTCTCTGGGACTCCACGGCTCTGCTTCACTGCTGGTTCACTCCCACTGCAGCTGGATTCAGTGAAATGGGGCTGGGGAAGGGCACGAGCACAATCAGAGCTGAAAATCACTGCCTGAGTTTTACCAGGCGGTTACTGCTGGAAAGGGGCGAGTTTATGGCAGACATACAGGGGGTTATTGGGTTTATTTCTGCCTGTGCCACAAAAACCCAACAGTAAAACTCCAGTGTTTTATCCCACCCTTGTGAACACTCAAGAAGAAAAAAACTGAACTTACAGAAACAAGTGAATCCAGTCAGGTGGGAGGGCAACACGAAGCCTCTGAACATCACAGCCTCTGCTCCTAGCCCAGGAGTGGGGATGGACCCACTGAGCCCCAAACACAGCTCCTCGCCCTAAAGCCACCTAAATAAGAGTCAGAGTCCCAGAATATCCTGAGCTGGGACCCACAGGGACCATCCAGCCCAGCTCCTGGCCCTGCCCAGGACACCCCAACGCTGTCCCCCAGGCTGGGGACAGTGCCTGCTGAGCTGCAGCCAATGTGAGAACCACTCCTGAACTTCCCTGTCCCCTCTCGTGCCCCACGAAGACACAAGCACCTGCTGGATTTGTCCCAAACACAGCGAGAAAATAAACCTACTCCTGCTGGATTAATTTGGACAGGATATCCGTGCAGCTCCCTTGATGTTCAGGCTGGGAAGAGTGTCCTGTCAGAAGCGGTCAGCGTTTCCCTCACGGAAACCACGGGCACTGCGCACTGCTGACGGCCAGCGCTGCCTCGGGCCCAGGGGAATCCCAGCTGGACCCCAGTCCTGCCCTGCTGCCACAGCACACGCACGATTTTAGCTCCATTGCATTATGTAAGAGCCAGGAGAATACTCTGCTGCTGGCAAGGAGAGGCACAAATGTACCTTTACATTATTAGGGAGCAAAACTGAATAAACACAAGGAAATTCGGGGAGAGGCGTGAACAATGCAGGCACTGCTCAGGAGGCAGCTGAGTTAAGGAGTTCTTCCAGTGCCAAGTGCATCGAGTCCTGGGGCACACAGGACAGGGGATGTGCCACCATTTTAAGAGCCAGGGGAATATTTAACACAGGCCTTTAGTGCATGGCCAACATCAAGCAGCCTAAACAAGTCAAGGGTCAGAGTCCTGGAGAATCACAGAATTGTTCAGGTTGGAAAAGCCCCTCAGACCTGAGTCCAACCACTCCCAGCACTGCCAAGGCAACCACTGCCCCATGGCCCCAAGTGCCACCTGCACAGGGCTGTGAAATCCCTCCAGGGATGGGCACTCACCCCTGCCCTGGCAGAAGGGGGACACAGCCACACTCTCCCAACGCCAAAACTCCTCTTGCATTCATCACAGTTTTCCATACCCTCTGACAAGGAAAGGCTCTGCACACAAAGGTAATTTAGGTCAGTCAGATGAACTCATGTCACAGCAGAGATCGGTTTCCAAAGTCTGGATCCAAAAGCCAAAGTATAAATGAAATGCTTGAGGAAATATTATTTACACATTGTGTTCTCAGAGAGCAGCAAAACATTGTTTTAAAATGATGTTTCTAACCCCTTTTGATAAACTGTGTATACAAAAAATAAATTTAAAGTCAGGTTCGTGATGGCTGTCAAATCTACAGCATTTATTTACAGGAAAGAGGAACAATATTTTGATTTCTCCCGAGCAGCCTTTCAGGAAGGGGAGCTTTTTGTGACTTAAATGTACAAAGAAATGCCACATTAGTCAAAGGTCTATTTCCCCAGTACAGCAGGAGCATTATTTGGCAGTGACCCCCGAATGGCCTCTATCTTTCAGTGGAGTCGGACCAAGGGTAGAGTTAAAGCCAACAGCAGGCCTCACAAGTCCTGTCTAAACAGCATTTCAGAGGTGCTTTTTTGCTGCTGAAAGATGAGATCAGCCACGCTCTGGGATCCTGCAATTACAGATCTGCCTGCCTTGGGGTGGCACAGAACCCCTCCTGTAAATGCAGCGATTTTCTGTCTTGAGAAGCAGCCAGGGAGCTGACAGAGAAACACAGGGAGCGAGGCAGGAAGGGCCTCCTGCAGCCAGGGCCATCACTGCACCAACAACTCCAAGAACAAAGCCTCCAGAAGCCAGGAAGGGCCATCCCTGCTCAACAGGACAAACCCACACCCGAGAGCCAGGCAGAGCTCTCCAAAATATACAGAGGCCCTTTTGCTGCCTCAGTGTTCCCCTGTCCCCTCATCAGAGCAAATCTTCACCGAGGGTCCTGCTCGGAAATCACAAAGCAATACAGAGCAGAGAGCACCTGCAGGGAGGGAGACTTCGATGTGCTCGTTGTGGTACCAGGGCCGAGCTGCTTTTACAGCCCCTGAGGGGTCAGTTTGGGGGACTCTGTCACCTTTGTGAGGCCAGCCCTGAGACACCTCAGCCGGATTTTGTGTCTCTCCTGTGCTGAGCAGCCCCCTGCAGCCTCACGGCAGGCCTGCGGAGAGCTGTGGCTGTCACCCGAGCCCATCCCTGCCCCACGCCCTCCCTGCCCGGCCTGGTGCCGCAGCCCGGGCTACCCGCGGTCTCCTGGAGCCGCGTTCGAGTCAGGGACGGGCGGCCTGGCCCCGGCTGCAAGCACGGCCACACACAGACATAACTCACCCGCTTTTCTCCTCCAGAAGAGTAAATTCTATCTCGCCTGAAAAGCGTGAGCCTTCCCCTTCCCTTCCCTTCCCATTTTTCAGCTCAGCAGCCACCGCGAGTCCCGCAGGTGCAGTTAGCGCAGCTCGGCGGGGTGCCCGTGCCGCAGGGGGTGTGACGGGCACAGGGGATGCCTGGGGAGCATCTGGTGAGCTGTGCCAGGGAACCCCAGCCCCCCTTCCCCGGCGGGTTGGCTCAAGTTTCAAGCACTGCTGAGATCAAGGTTTTCATCTTTAGGCGAGAGCTCAGCAGCCGCAGCGCCGAGATTGGGTTTTGAATGAGCTCTTTGGAAGGACTTTAATTTTACCTTTCAAGAGTTGAGTAGAAAACACCCCTGTGATTCAGGAGCATTAGCACTCACCAGTGGAGCCCGATAATCTATCTTCAGTAATGGCCCACCCCACCGCTCTCCTCCCTGCCCAGGTAATGTGTTTATTGCAGCTTGTGGAGCGCTGTGATTTATTTGTTGTGACCCCGGTTCTAATGGAAACGAACGAGCCCCTCCTGATGGGATCTCCTGGGCAGCGCTGGCTGCAGCCCCCCACCCTCGGATGCTACGGACAGCTCAGCTGCTGCACTGCCATTATTGGGGAAATAATGCTTTTCTCAGCTCCTCTGCCCCTTGGAATTTACCGTAAAGTGAACTTTCAATTCTCTCCGGCAGACTCAGACTCCCCACAGCAATCCCCAGCTGGCTGCTGGAGACAAAGTCCCAGAAGGGACTCTGCAGACAGGACATCTCTGGGAGAAGTGTGAAGGGAGCCCATACTTGTTTCTCCAATATTTGTCAAAATTCAAAACATCTGTCAGGAAAATACTTGTCAGATAGACAGGGCTGGGAGTGCTGCTCTCCTGCCTGTCCTCAGCAGGAGAAGGTTGTGTGACCAAGGATCTGAGCACGGGAAGGTCTCTATAACATCTCTGATGGAGGGCAAACTCTCCTGGGAGTTTTCAGAGGACTGGCAGGGTATGGGATGGGGCTGGGAGAGAGGCAGGTACCCAACTCCCCACTGAGCCCAACTCTTCCTCCTTTTAGGACTCTCACAGGTTTCACAGACAGTCTGAGCTGTCCAGGATTGAGCCCTTTGGGATCGTTCACGATAATTTTATCCCAGGATCCCAGAGGTTGGAAAAGTCCTCCCAGCCCATCGAGCCCAAGCTGTGCCCCATCCCCACCCTGTCCCCAGCCCAGAGCCCCAAGTGCCACCTCCAGCACTGGGCACCTCCAGGCATGGGGACTCCAAACCTCCCTGGGCAGCCCCTGCCAAGGCCTGACCCCCCCTTTCCATGGGGAAATTCCTGCTGGTGTCCACCCTGAGCCTCCCCTGGCCCAGCCTGAGGCCGTTCCCTCTCCTCCTGTCCCTGTTCCCTGGGAATTACAGAGTGGCACTTGCACATCAGAGGCTTTCCCCCTGCAGCAGTCCCACACCAGCCCCGACAAAACACAGCACACAGAAAGGTGCCAGGGCATGCCAGCCTGGCACTGGCTCAGCAGGAGGAAATCCTGGGGCTCAGGCTCTGTGGGTGGGACTCAACCACGTTTGGGTTTTGGCTACTAAAGCACAGAATAATTAATGGGGAACGAAACATTTATTTCTTTAACACAGCATGACCTCATCAGGTGATTGTACAAAATAATTCAGGCTCCGTTCCTTTGTCCCTTGACACTTGATTTTGTACCACACAGCACGTTCCGCTCCTCACACAACTCTCAGCACTGGCTAAAGTGAAATATGACTGAAGCCGAAAATAAATCGGTATAAATTAATCATTATCAAATGCCCAGAATATTTGTCACCTTTTTATGTCACAAATTATAAGTTTCATTGCCACAGCCACTCTTATTATTCCATCTGCTCAAGCTTGAAAACCACTAAGAGGGCTCTGAGCTCTCCAGTGCAAGGACAGTAAGAAATGAACCTGAAATTATCAACAGCCTCACAACATCTGAACCCAGGGGGGCTGTACAAGCTGCAAAACATTTGCTCCACTTCAGCAAAGACTTATTTTATGTCCTTTGGTTGTAAAGCTCACAAGCAAGAAATCAGCTCAATTCCCAGTCCAGTTAAACATGCAGGAAATCCGAGCAGCAGCTCGAGCCTGCAGCCCCGAGGACATCCCAAAAAGCTCCGTGCAGGAGCGTCCTGCCCAGAGCCCAGCGCAGGACAGGGATCTGCTGCTGCTGGGGGGGGGCAGGTTCACGGGGCTGGGAGAGCACAGAGCTCGGGGAGAGGCAGAGGGAGAAGCTAAAGGGATAAGGTCATGGTTTGTACAGGGAATGGGGTTTTCTCCTGTGTTGCCTTCTCACAGCCAGAATGTTTCATTTCAGAAGGCCCAGGGAGGTCACAGGAAAGGGCAGAGCAACCATTTGGGGCAGATTTCTTCACTGTACGCAGGTCCCAGAAAGGGGAATTCGCACCTACTCAGAGCTACCTTTGAACACACTCCAAAAGAGCAGTGCAGCAGCCAAGCACCTTTTTTCACAGGATTGTTAATATATCTTATATGTAAATGGACCAGAACCCCCAAACTCCCTGCTCCCCATTACAGCAACGTTTCCTCCTTTTGCATCTCGTTTTTGCACCTTTCCCACACCAGGGTGGGTGGTTGGGGGTCCCTTTCCCAGTATCCAGCAGGTGGAAAATCAGGCACATCCCAAAGGAGGGAGATGTGTCTAGCTGAGGCTTCTCAGGCAGAAGAGATTTAAACCCTGCCCTTCCATATTTCATCTCAGCAATTTGCCACCAAACTGTTTTGCAATGAAGAGGATGAATTGAAGGAAAATAAGTAACACATCCTCTTGAGGGGTCATGTTTTCTGGGTCACATCTCACAGGTTTTGATGAAATATATTTTGAGAATAGCTCAAGCTCAAGCCTGGTGGGTAAGGGGCTCGTTGCTGGGTCACTCTGCTCAAAGCACAGCTCCAGGAGCTGGGAGAAGAAAGCCAAAGCAACAGAGACCTCTCTGCAGTTTAATGGAGCTGGGTCTAGGTTTTCAGAATTCATATACAAATACATGAAATGTGTGTGTGCTCAGCTGTGTGCACTGCAGTTCAGTGTGGCTCCCACAGGCTGCCTGCTCCCTGAACCTCCCTGCAGGTGAATTCCTCCCCTGGAGCAGAGCTGCCCCAGCCCCCTGTGGGTGCTGCCTGCTCAGCCCCAGATCCCAGGGATGCTCAGAGCCAGCCCAGCTCTCCTGACCACCTCTCGCCCAGCGTGGGCTGTGCCACTGCTCTGGCACCAGAGCCCTTCCTGGGCTGCCACTCCAACAAGGAAAAGGCACCTCCCTCCTCCCAGGGGTTTGGCAGCCACTCGGGTTTCCCTCCCACAGGCTGTGTGGGAGCACAGGGCCCCTGCCACAAATTTCTGCTGAAAGAGTAAAACCAGAGAGCAGAGCAAGGCCATGCCCCAGGGCAGAAGAGCAGGGGGGTTCCTGGAAGGGTTTGTCCCGAACAAGCACATGGATAAATTCCAGCTGATGGGACAGCACAGCAACCCCCATCCCACAAACCCCACACACCCAGGGCCACGGGAGATGGAACACCAGCTCCAAACCTGCAGCCCCTGGACAATCCCAGCCCTGCCGGGGCAGGGAGAGGCACAGCCAGCACATCACTGACAAAAGCACTCAGAGGCTGAGAAGTGACTTCCTTTAGGAAAAAAATATGGACAAGGCAGGAGAGGTGCTCCCGGACAGATGCTTTAAGAGCCCCTTTTGCCTCATCTCTTATTGCATTGCTGACTTCCCTGATCCTGACAGGGCCTCGTGTTCTGTGCCTTTAGAAGAATGTCATATTTCACAGTTAATCTGTTCCCACTCCTTCCTGGACCTCTAATAAGCTCTTTCTTGCCTTCTGCACTGCAGTACAACTTGAAGGCAAGCCCCTCTTTCCTTCCTCGTGTCTCTCTCTGTTCAGTGCTGTGACAGGCACACTGGATTTTTCCCACGAGCATCATTAGGTGCCCTGAGATCTGCCAAAGCTGGGACAAGTCTAACAGCTTCCCACTTACACTCTGCTTCCTGCACCTGGAAATGTCTTTTCTAGGTGGGGTTTTGGAGGTTTTATTTGCCTGGTTGTTTTGGGGTGGAGTTTTTACACATTATTTCACACCTTTTCTTTTTCCCCACGATCACATAGGTCCCTAATAAATCCCAGGGTCCCTGATCTGCCACCCCAGATGCTCTCTCAGTAGGTTTGAGCTGCTCCCAGTGTTGGACAAGAAGGGAGCACTCACAGCATGGCTTTGAGTTTACACAGCAGCTGTGCACTCACACACACGTATATTGTACCTACATAGAGATACATAAATATATGAAATCCCTGGATCATGTCTGGAACCAGCCTGCCATTTCCTTTGGAAAAACTGCTGCTCTCCAGGAACAGGCATCATAAAACTGAAGTAGTGCAGTAGGTGGGCAAAGGGAAACACAATTTAGCTGTATTTGCTGCACCATTTAAATGGGTGTGCTACCTTTATGACTGCTCCAGCTCCCCCCACCATCTCGAGGTTCTGGAACCATCTTCTCACAGAATAAACCCAAACAGTCTCCTCACACCCCAGCAACGCCAAAACAAGGTGTTGGCAGCCTGGGCTGCCTGCGTGTGAGAGCAGAGCTCCCAAAGGACAGCTGGCACTGTTTGCTGTGCCCATGAACCCAGAGCTCCCAGACGCCTCTGTTTGAGCCTTCCGTTTCCCTGGGCAAGGCAGGCAAACTCCACGTGCCAGTCACTGCCCTTCACCGAGGGAAACAGCCCTGTGCAAACACAGGGGGCTCGGCAAGGCTGCTGGGGGACTGTGCAGTGCTGGGATAGAAGGATACAGGCTCTGCAGGCTTCCCAGTGCCAGAGGGCAGGGCTGGATGGGATATTGGGAAGGAATTGTTCCCTGGGAGGGTGGGCAGGCCCTGGCACAGGGTGCCCAGAGCAGCTGGGGCTGCCCCTGGATCCCTGGCAGTGCCCAAGGCCAGGCTGGACATTGGGGCTGGGAGCAGCCTGGGACAGTGGGAGGTGTCCTTGCCATGGCACTGGGTGGGCTTTGGGGTCCCTTCCCACCCAAACCAGGCTGGGATTCTGTGATTCATCTGCAAATGGTTTTACTGGCCAGCAGCAGCAGTAAGATTATTTTGCAAACCAGATGGAGATTACTCTGGTTATCGCTGGCTCTTAGTCATAGTTCAGAATATTTTCTGTGCTGCTCCTCTGAAGTCTATTCCTGCAAAACAACCACATTTAAAACCCTCCTACAGTAAAGAGTAAGAATTTGGTGTTAACCCAAAAGTGCTTTCCAGGAACTGATGGATGAAGCTGATTTTAACTCTCACTACTCCAGTTTGTAGCTGAAAGGACACAAAGAGGTGGGTTCCTACTCTAGGGTAAAATAAAAGGCTGAAAGAGGGGAGCAGACACAACTCCCACACAGTGCTGGGCAGACAGGAGTTTGCCCACGCTCCTTTAGGAGCTCAGAGCACATGGGGAAGCAGGAGAGATTTTGGTGGCAGAAAATCCTGTGCTGCACACAGCCAAGAGATGTAACATTAAGCAGGGGCCTTTCCCTCTGCCCCAGGACCTGCTCACAGGGCATCCACCTGAACACCCAAACCCTCAGGAGGGCTGGATACACCTGGGCATACAGAAAAAATAAATTCTGCCTGAAAAAGTTGACACAGACATGGGGGAAACAAAGATTAACAGGGAAGGGCAGGAAGATTGCAATGACATTTTAGGCCTCCAGTCTGCAAAATGCACTTGCAGTGAATCCACGTTAGGGTTGGTTTTTAAAGGAAGATTTATGCAAACTGATGGTGCCCCAGGACCAGGGTGCCAGGGAGCAGCAAACAGTAGAGGGCAGCTTGTGGAAAAGTGCTCTTGATGATTGTACCTGTGCCTTTCACTGCAGGAGCCGAGGCACCAGGAACAGGCTCTTGCCCACACAAATATCATCTGCAGAAACAAACACCAGCACAGACCCAGCACTCGGAGAGGGGCTGGAGAAGGCGCTCCCTGGGCATGGGGATGTGCTTTGGAGGAGCAGCTGGAACGTGTTTTATGTTAATTCATAAATGTGTCCTTTTTTTGGAGGCTGGAAAAGGAGAGCAAAGATGGCACTGGAACGAATCCTGGGAGTGTGGGAGACAGGAGCAGGGAGAGCAAAGGAGAACAACGGGGAGAGGTGCAGAGGAAGGGACTGCAGCCTGAGGACCAGCAGGGAGGGGCAAGGTGGGAAGGGCAGACGGGACACCTTACAGAGGCAGGGATGGAACAGAGCCAGAGCAAGGGAGGAGCTGTGTGACACCAGCACAGGGCAGGGATTGGAGACACGACCACTAAAACACCAAACAGCTGCTCCTAACATTCGCTTAACAAGAACCACATGTGCCAAGTTATCCCTCAGCCTGTGGTCGCAAAACTTGTTGGGAAGGATGGAGGTAAAGAGAGGCAGGAGAAACAGGACCAGGAACATCTCAGGCTGCACGGCCCCTACTCCAACCACACCAGTCCTGGCTGCCAGAATCCTTCATCCTGAGCTCTGCAACCCCACTTGTAATTCTGCTCGGAAATCTGCTCACATTGACCCTGCAGCCTTCTGAAGCTTGAATACAAATTAATCCAGCTGCATGGAGAGGCCAAAATCCACTCTGCTCTAGAGAAAGCCCCCACCTGACAACAGTCTGGGTATCCTGTCCTGTAAAACAGTGGTTGCCCAAGTAATTGAATTTTCCTGATGGCACAGGCTAAAACAGAGACAAAACCGTGTCACTCTCTTAGAAATTAGGTTCTTGGAACGAGAGTGAGACATGCCCCAGGCTGGGGTCTCGCTGGCCAAGGCTGAGCAGTCCAGCACGGGCAGGCACTCACCTGAGCCTCATGTGTGGGGCAGGGCCAGGGCCCTGGCCATGGCAGCTCCCAGGGGCGAGGGAAGGTCCTGCCTGGGGAGGGATGGGTGCTCAAACAAGCTCTGCCAGCTCTCCTGCTCTACAGCTGGCTAATTCTTTACAAAAAACCCCCTCACGCTTACAATAAGAACAACAAATCAGACCAGGAGCAGCCACCGAAATTATGTCAGTTTGAAAGATAATTCAAGTGGGGCAAAGTTCAGGTGTGTCAGATTTTGTCCCAGACTGATCTCAGCACTGCCAAGGAAGCCCCAGCCATGGCTTTGCACGCAGCTTCCCAAGAGAGCAGCATCTGCCACAGAGCCTCCAGGGCAGAGCCCACCAGGCCTGGGCTCCAAATAACTCTGGGTATTTGGGAACACCTCTCTTTACACCAACTGATTTATCTGTTTCCCTAGAAACAGCCTCAGCACCCGCTA
Source organism: Oriolus oriolus (assembly GCA_013400235.1). Classification (NCBI taxonomy): domain Eukaryota; kingdom Metazoa; phylum Chordata; class Aves; order Passeriformes; family Corvidae; genus Oriolus; species Oriolus oriolus. The sequence goes on from VXBT01006099.1 coordinate 297,945, forward strand.
GTAAAGGAGCTGGAACTTGTCTTAATTTTAGCTGCTGCTTTTTGTTCCAACTTCATCTCCACTCCCAAAGGAGCAGGCACAGAACCCTGTGGAATGTCACACCCCGCAGGCCTGGCTTGGGGCCTCGTTCAGCTCCAGGTTTGTTTGGAACCTGCTCCGTGCTGAGCCCGGCTCAAACAGCCTCACACAGCCCTGGCTGGGATGGAGCCAGCAGTGGGACCCAGGAGGAGAACGTGGGCTGGGCTTTCGTCAGGACCAGGTTAAGCAGGGCTTTGTCATGGCTGAGTCGGGGCAAAACACACACCTCAGCCTCAGGCAGGTGGAAAACATCCCTGGAACTTCTGCAGAGAGAGCAGAGCCTGGGCAACCCCTGGTTTGTCACCCTCTGGACAATTTTAGGATAACCATGGATATATTCCCTCAGGAACAGGCCTGGATTAAGTCATGGCTTTTAATCAAGATCGCTGACATTTCCCTGTGTGCAGCACCCCAGAGCTGGTCCCCCTGGAATTCCACCTCCCCAGTACATCACAGCTGTTCCCTGGTGCAGAACCAACACCCTCCAGGAACTGAGGGCACAAAACGTCCCTATTTTTACTGTGACCAGGTCTCCTTTTCTGATGGTTTTGCACTAATTACAAGCCCCGGCCAGTGCTGGCAGAAAGCCATTGTTTATTTTGCCTTTGTTTTTGTTAGTGTTCCGGGGAAGTTTTCAGCCCATTTTGTGTTGCTGACCAGGCACCACCTGAGCCTTCAAGGCACAGGAGATTTCTTTGCTCCTTTCCTCTCCCTGTCCTGATCAGGGCACACTTCAGGCTGTGCTGGACATGTCACCTGGCTGGAATTTTTCAGCCCTTCCCCTTTTCCTTTGCTGCTCCATCCCTGCCAGTTTGTGCTTTCAGTTGCAGGAATTGGAAGAAAAATGGGATGTCAAAGGAGCACAACCCAGAGACCCCTTCTTGCCTCGGCTATAGACGGGGAGAACAGAAAATACAGAGATGCCACTTCTGCTCTACTTCCACCACAACAGCAAAAAAGTTCCTGTCTCTGGTAGTCTTGCAGTTTGTGCCTGACACAGATGAGAAGTGATGAGCAGATAGACTGGGAACACTTCCACCACAGACCAAATGTTATTTAGCGATCAACTGAATAACAACAGCCTGGCCAGGCCACAGGAAAAAAAAAAAAGCAAAGAGGCACAAAAAAAACCGATATGAGCTTGCGAAGAATGACAAGGAAGGGGAATGCAGCTCACTAACAGAAACCACAAACCCTGTTTGGAGGGCATCACTGTGATCTTGGGCAGGGCTGCATGACCCTCAGCAGCACATAACTGAATAAAAATCCTGGAAACGTTAATTTCTAATAATAACTCAGTACAGAGAGACAGCAAAGCAGAGCAGAAGCACCTGCTGGGGTTTTCTGCAGCATTCACGTGGAGTATTTTTGCAAAGCTAAATAAGACCTCAGAAAAATCAAGCTCCATCTCTACAAGATTGTTACATGGGCTTTTCTGTGTGCCTGGGAGACCCAGGCACTTTGTAAGAAGAGGAAAATTGAGTTGACTTCTCTTTAAACAGGAACGGATTGCTGAGCCTATGCAGTCATTTTAAATTTACAGAAATGTGAGCAAGGCAAACACGGGCCCAAGGAGTTTTCCTGACAGGAGTGAACTGCACAGCAAGCACAGGCTCAGCCAGAAAGGTTAAAGTGACCTAACATGGCTGGCAGGGAAGGAACGGGGGGGATTTTGCCGACCAGAAACACCAAGTGTTTGCTAAAGCACTCTGGGGGTGAGAGCAAGGGGTGGGTGACAACAGAAATCACCCAATAAATGGCAGAGTCGCCAATAGGAACAATCAATACCAAACACACTCACAGCCCTAGTGCACAACATGGACTGACAAATACATCCAAGGGCTAAAATAAGTCATAAAGAGCAACTGGAGAGGGATTGGGAACCCCAACTCTTCCCCAGCACAGCCCTTCCAGAGCCCCCTTTGGCTCCTGTGAAGCTTATTCATGCAAATAAGAAAGACTGGTTTGATTTCAAATTAGAAAAAAAAAAAAATTAACATTCTTAATCGTGGATTCTCTCATTATGCAGCTTTGCAGTGTAATTCTGGAGTAGCTGGTCAAGTGGCAATTAACAGCAAACTAAAGAGATGTTAATTCAGCCGTTGTCTCATTTTAGCTTAGCCAGATAATCTACAGGAAAATTAAACCCTCGAGGTAAAAGGGGGCCTGACAGTAAAGTGGAGGGGAGGAAAAGGCTACAGAGAAAAATAAACACAGACTGACAGAGAGGACTTCGGGGGCAGGAGATTGGCACCACGAGCTCCGCAGCTGCTCAAGGCCCAGGAGCCAGCACCCAAAACCCATTCACGTGGGGCAGCAATTCCCGTGGTCTGGCCGGGCAGAGCAGAGACCCACCCGGGGAGATGGCAGTGCCAGGATCCGCGTGCAGGGCGGGCCACCGGGAAGGGAACATCCCTGAGACGCACTGGGGCAGCTCCCCGGGGGCGGGCAGCGGCACCCGGCTCTGGGTGCAGCCCCGGATGGGGCACAGGGCCCCAGCCTGCCCTGCCAGGGACAGCAGCACCCGGCTCTGGGTGCAGCCCCGGATGGGGCACAGGGCCCCAGCCTGCCCTGCCAGGGACAGCAGCACCCGGCTCTGGGTGCAGCCCCGGATGGGGCACAGGGCCCCAGGCTGCCCTGCCAGGCACAGCAGCACCCGGCTCTGGGTGTGCCCCTGGATGGGGCACAGGGCCCCAGCCTGCCCTGCCAGGGACAGCAGCACCCGGCTCTGGGTGCAGCCCCGGATGGGGCACAGGGCCCCAGGCTGCCCTGCCAGGGACAGCAGGACCCCTCACTCTGCCTGTGGCTTCCAGACTCTCCCGCCGGGTTTCTCCTTTTCCAGCCCAGCTTTGCACATCGCCCACCTTCCTCCCAAGCCTTCTCACTGCCTGAGCCCCCGGCACCCCAAAGCACAGCCCCGGCCCTGGCATCTGGCTCGGAGCCACGCAGAGGTCGTGGTGCCCTCAGCCTCAGCTCCACCCCACCCACTGGAGCCAGAAGGACTTTTCGGAAACAGTTTCAAGGGTTTTGTACACAAAAATGAGCTGAATTCTCCACATTCTCAGACGGCTTGCTTTTAAATTATCAGATTCGTTAACGAAAAGTACCTGTCCTGCTGAGCTGCTCCTCAGGCCAGCCAGGGACTCCATCCCCAGGGACTCCACACATATCCAGTACACAGGAAGGAGCTGGGCCCTCTCCTCCTCTAAAACCCCACAACAAACCCTCCCTTCAGCCCCCTCCTTTAAATACTCCCTTAATGCTGCACTTGCTGCAGCTGCTTCTCCCGATCCGCTCCCAGCTGTGGGGACAAGCACAGACCCCACTCAGGGGGATTTTCCTGCCAGAGGCCCCAGAGGAACGGTGACAGCAGAACTTGGCTGCTCCGGGAGCGACTTTCCCGTTAAACAGAAGCACAGGGAAAAACTCTGGGAGGATTTTACCTCCTAAATTAAACATGCAAATGGGAATTATGCTGCTCTGTGCCCTGTACTTGTGCCTCTTGGAGCACAAAAAGGAAATCAAGAACTAATTAAAAAAACAACGGTGCACTGTCTAAAACCTTCCCTTGGCAGTGACCTTGGCACGAGGAAATTCTTGTAGAATACCTGGTTTGGAATGAAATCTCTCCATTTACCTGCGATACAGGAACATTTGAGTGTTGATTCAAATAAAACCAAAATGAGATTTTTGAGTCAGAATCTGTTAAAACAAATCCTTGTAAATTCCATTTAACACTTTTCTTTACTGTTTGCAATGTTGACACATAATGATGCCCTCCTGAAAAGATGTTTTAATAGAAGAAAATAACAAGTTAAGATAGATTAGAAATCATTTTCCCTTGCTTTCCTCTAAGCTCTGACTTGTACCTATAAACTTCAAAGTCTGTGGCCGTAAGAACCTTGGACCACTAAAACCACAGGCACAGAGAACTCTACCCATAGTATTTGTAACTTCAAAAAGTAAAGAAAAAGGATAAAATAATACCATCTTGAAGAAAATGTAAGGTTTTTCTGTAAGTTTTAAGAGTTTTCTAAAGGTATCAAAATATTTTGTTCTTAGGAAATTGATAAATTACTTCATAGAACTTTATAAGGTTGGCTGTGGTAAAGAAAAGATCAGGATGAAAAATGGTTTCTATTTGCTTCGTCTACACCTTTACTGAAAAGTTTTCCCCCTCTAAATCCACAGGAACTGGAATTTCGTGATGGCTCTGAAAGAACATGGATCACAAGGCAGGGATTAGAGGTTGAGGCCAATTTTGTGGCCCCTCTGGCTCCATCAGTGAATCTCAGCACTGGAATTCCACTGCAAACGCTGCTGGTGGGTTTTAGGTGACAGGAAACCCTCAGCGGGAATGGGAGACACCAAAAGCTGGGACATCAGGAAAATCCTCCCCCTGGGAGCTGGGGGGGACAGGGCACACGGGACACCCACAGGGGTGGCACTGAGGGGGGTGTCAGCAGCTCCGTGGAATCCTGGAATCCCATCTGGGCCGGGTTTGGAGGGACCTCGAAGCTCACCCCTTCCCACCCCTGCCCTGGGCAGGGACCCCTCCCACTCCAGGGGCTTCCCAGTGCAGAAACCCCCCAATTTCTGTGCCACAGCTTGTCCCCTCCCAGCTGTCACCCTCTGCTCGCTCTCAGCACCATCAGCATCAGGAATAACGACCTGCTCCTCATCCAGCACAGCCTTGGATGCACATCCATGAACTCGACTCCATTTGTGCCACGGGTTTTTAAGGGATGTTACAGGGAGGAAATAAAAAAAAATCATCCTCACTACCGGTGTTAATTTAAAGCAAACCTTTTATTTCGCCTGCCAACAGCTCCCTTCTATCAGCTCGCATTTACTTTTTAATTATGTATATTGCTTTTTTTCCATGTGAAACTCCAGACTAGAAATATGTATCTCATTATATTTTACGTTATTCAATTGACCTAAACACAAAGGCATTTTTCTTGAATACTGAGTGCTGATGTACCTTTTTAATTAAAGCTTAAAAAGCTTTTAATTAAAACAATAAATCACAGACAGCAGGCTCTATCCACATTGTCTTCTGGCCTGGGTATATTTCTCCTTTTGTGATCTGATTGACCCAAAAGGTAAAAAACAGGTGAAAGGGCTTTCACATTTAATGGATGCAGTGTAAAACACTCTGCTCTCACACAGCCTGAGCCCAGGAGCACTGCTGGGACCCGCCTGCAATCTCTGCAGGCCATGGAGATCCCTTTTCCCGTGCTCTCCCCTAAATCTGCACGTGTGGCAGCGATAAAGCCCCAGGTACCGGGTACATCTTCCCAGCTCTGTCTGCCCAAACCCACCCTGCACCAGTGCAGACACTACATTTAACTTTTTTTGTGTCATTTTGTTGTCCCTCCCGTGCAGAGCTGAGGTTTTGCAGAACCCAGTGGTCTTTACACCACAGCACGGAGCTGCTGGTGCCTCCCAGCCCGCACCCCCTGCCCTGCGCATCCCAGACCAGCGGGATCCAGGCGGGAGAGCGATGAAGCAGCTCCGGGAGCTGCTGTTCTGAATTTGGGCAGAACTGCTGTGAACCTGTGCCAGTCTGGGCAACTGCATTGCTTTGTGAAACTTGGTTTAGTTCAGAAGCTCATTAGAAATGCATTTGGTCCCTCAGAATAAAACTGTACCATAGGTAAGACATTTTTGGCCCCGTAGTAATATGACAATTACTTCTCAAAATCATTAATTCCATGTGTTCTAAACATCCAGAACTCCTAACAGTCAAGGTTTGGGCTTACACAACAAAGACCTTTTCAATTATCATTTTTAAAGTAACAAGGGGATCCAGTGAATCATTCCCTCAACTGAAAATAAAAGTTCTGTTGCCCCCATGTTTCTCACGACCATTGGCTAAAGGAACTTGCATTCCTCAGGTTGGAAATAGAAATATTTGTGTTGCCCCCAAACTGGGGCAGATAGAAAAGCAACTGCTTCAGAAAGGAGGGAGCAGAGGGGCGGGGGGGACAAGTTGGTGCGAGGTGGAATTCCCTTTCTTCTTCTTCTTCAAAAGAACAGCGGCAATATTTAACAGCAGCGTGCCCATATAGAACACGTGCAGCTCTCCAGATGAGCCTGCTGTGCCCTGGAATCTTCCCGGTTCTGGAAATCTCACTCTACCCAAGGATAAATGAAAAGCAAAATCGCAGGGAAAAGAAAAAAAGAAAAAAGAAAAGAACGCTGGGTGACTTCAAGGAGAAACAAAATCTCCCAATAAAGTCGGCAGTAAACTCCAAGTGCTCGCCTGAAACTGCCGAGCAGTAAAAGCACAGAACGCTCGGCTCGTGCTGCCTGAGGCTCCCTTCCCTGGGGGTCAAGCGCAGGGAGGCACAGCCCGAGGCGCGGGGCAGAGTCCTCCCTGCCCTCTCAAAATGTCCCTGCCCTCCCAAAATGTCCCTGCCCGCTCGGCACGGGGCCGGCGAGGAGCTGTCCTGCGGCTCCTGCGGGATGCTCCCTCCTCCAGCCCCGGTGCAGCTCCGGCTCCTCATTCTGCACGGCGAAGGTGGAGGGGTTCTGTGTTCCCTTTCCAAAATCACACCGTTCCCTCGCTATTATCCTTCTTTGAGCCCTTTTCCTGTCTTTTCAGCTCTCAGTCTTTAGCTCACCTCCTTTGGGTTTCTGTATCCATCCCTGTTTATTTTCCCGTTCCCAGCCTAGAGGAGGGGCAGCCTCGTGTTTCCTTCCCTGGCTGGGGCTCAGCCCCTCCTGAGGGCCGGGAAGGGGCTGGCCGGGCCTGGGGGCAGCGGGGCCGGGGGAGCTGCTGGGAGCGGCCAGTCCGGGGCGAGGACCTGCGGTAAACCTCTGCTCCCCCTGCCCAGTGCTGTTCCCAGCCCATCCCAGTCCCTGCTCAGCCCCGCTCCCAGCTCCCAGCCCATCCCAGTCCCTGCCCAGCCCCGCTCCCAGCTCCCAGCCCATCCCAGTCCCTGCCCAGCCCCGTTCCCAGCTCCCAGCCCATCCCAGTCCCTGCCGAGCCCGAGCTGGCAGCATATGCTGCGAGTAATGAGACATTCCCAGAGAGATCGTGGGATCACGCCCGGAAAACAGGCAGGAGCTCTGAGGAACATGATACAGCGCTGTTGAGAGAGGAAAATAAGCCAAACACAATTTCACCTCCTACAGCTGAGGGGACTTTGGGCCTTTCTCATCTTTCTGAACACGAGAACAAAGACAATACTTTCTACTGCTTTCGGTTTGGGGAGGATTGTTTCATCTCAGACCTGAGGGATGGAGAGACATTGTCAGACCAGAGGCTTTAATTAAGTCTGCCACGCTCAGCTCCCGAGCTTTCAAACCCTTCCCCAGAAGAAAGGGAACAGCAGATGGAGAGCAGGTGTCAGGAGCACTCTGGAAGTCTCCTGGCTGTGATGGATGTGGGGTACAGAGGTGGAGTATGAAACTCTGTCACTGCTCACGTGTGGGTACCACCGTCCTCATCCGGAATTTTAAGCAGTCTCAGGCTTGCAGGGCTAGGGCAGACACGCTGTGCCTCCAGGAACGCTGCCACCAGGTCTGCAGGCAGTGCTGCCGGCCCAGCTGGTCCTGGGAAAGCTGTGCAGGACCCCCAGGGCTCCCGGAGGATGGGCACGGCTGTGGTCAGTGAGTGTTGAACACGGGGCACACGGAGCGTGGGGTGGCCTGGGCAGACGTTTGAGTCCCCTCTGTCCCTGCCCCTGCTTCATTAAAGTTTGTGTGATGGCCCAGAAGTGCCTCTGCTTCTCACCTGGATGGATGATGTGCAGGACAATTATGGATCTTAAAAATGAGTTGATTTTTCTGGTTGAATACAGCCTGATACAAAACTCACGTATTAATTGGATTATTTCCCCTGACTTCAGCGCTCTCCGAGGCGAAGCGTCACCTCCGGGGAGCAGTGATCCCTGCAGGAGCCTTTTGCAGGGAATTTCTGGCCATCTTATAGTGCTTCCCAAGCAGGAACCAGGCCCCCCAGGGCAAACCCTCCATTTCAATTCTAAAGGTTGATTCTGTGTTACTTTTGCAAGAACCTGATTGAATTTTTAGGAAGAATAACACCGTGTTACCATAACTGCACGTGTGGTTAAAAATATCCGTGCACAGCCACTAGACAGAGCAGCAGAACATTCCTGAAATAACAAAATACCCCATGTATCCACTGCTGATAAAAAGGCAGCATTTCTGTCTCTGTAGAGGAAAAAACATTTATTCCTCTGTCCTAAGAAGAGAGATGAACACCTGGATCAGAGCAGAGCCATAAATCACAGGGAGGTTGTTAATGAAAGAGTCTCATCAGTCTCTGTTGATGAGGAGGAGCCTGGAAGGTTCCCGGTTGCAGGGATGCTTTAGTGATGGAGCAGGAGGAGAGGAGAAGCCACTTTGCTGCTTGGAAGGAGTCCTGTGCATGGAGCACGTTTGCTTTTCCAGCCTTTTCCAGCCCAAGGCAGCTGCGGAGGGGCCAGGCAGAGCCTCCCCAGCACCGGGAATGTCACCCCAGGGCGAGCGAGGCAGAGGGAAAACACTGAGACAATGAATTTTATAACAAGTTCCACAATTCATTCTGTTTGGGAACACTTCTTACGGTTCCAATGCTCCACAAAACACAGAGCTGAACCCAAAGGCTGCAGATTCCCCCAGGAGTGGAGTCATTTGTCAGTTACAGGCATTATCCGTATTTCCATCGGCTCTCCTGCTCACACAGATCCATCAGGATTCTCTCTCCAACCAGCTATTTATTTGTGCTCCTTTTGATGGTCACAGATGGCTTTTTCCCTTTTACATACATGGGCTGCAAAGTAGCATTTCTCCCTCAGAATAATTGGTGTGAAATGAAAACCCCCAGTGTTTGGTTGTTTGGTAAAGGATTAGGCGGCCAATCAGGCAATGTTTGTCCACCAGCAGTTATTCCATCTAAAGCACAACAATCACAAAAGAAAGGAAATTACTGGATCCTATCTAAGCCCCTAAATAGCAGCAAAAGAGGGTTTGTATTGACAATCAAAAAAATATTGGTGGAGAGCTAATTTTTATTCCATCCCTTGAATAGAGAAGATGTAAAAGCTTTGAAGGAATTCAGAGCCAATTTCTTCATTGGGATCTGTGATAAATAAGCAGCACAGCCAGCTCCTGTTCAGACACAAACTCACATTCCCACAGCTCCAGGCATTCAGCTCCTGGAGTGAATCTCCCCACACAACTCATCATGCTCACAGGAGGATGTCTGGGGTTTGGCTTTTAACGTTCAGTACACCTCTTAATGTATCAAGCATATGGAAAATTTATACCTTCCAGAGGATGAGAGACAAATAATATTTCTGCAGTAAATAAATGTCATTCAAGTGCTGCGAACTGCCTTTGGTTGGAGCTGGGAGGAGGCGGCTCAGACAACAAACACACACATTTCTCCTGCCTCCTTAAAAAGGGTAATGAAAGAAAGTCTCCAGAGTGCCAGGAGCACGAGGAAATGTATTTTTAACTATGCAATTGTCTTTTACAGGGATTTAAATCTCATTTCCACCTGGTGCTGAGCAGCTAATAGCTCTCCTCTGAGTGAAACCAAAGTGCTGGGAATTGGCTCTCCCAAAGCTGCTGTGACAGGAACACCCTGGATCCCACTGTGTGACAGGAACACCCAGGATCCCACTGTGTGACAGGAACACCCAGGATCCCATTGTGTGACAGGAACACCCTGGATCCCATCACTGTGACAGGAACACCCTGGATCCCACTGTGTGACAGGAACACCCTGGATCCCATTGCTGTGACAGGAACACCCTGGATCCCATCACTGTGACAGGAACACCCAGGATCCCACTGTGTGACAGGAACACCCAGGATCCCATCACTGTGACAGGAACACCCTGGATCCCATCACTGTGACAGGAACACCCGGGATCCCACTGTGTGACAGGAACACCCTGGATCCCATTGTGTGACAGGAACACCCTGGATCCCATTGTGTGACAGGAACACCCTGGATCCTGTGCTGGGGCCTGAGGAGGTACCAGATCTGAGCCATTCTCCCCGTGGGGTTTTTTTGTTCCCTTGCAAGGGCTGAAAGCAGGATCCACATCCACAAATCCCTGTCTCCCTGTCCAAAGGAAGAGCTGTGTCAGTCTGCTGGAGCAGCCTGCCTTGTGTGGCCCTATTAGAACCCACTAATAATTAACATCTAACCAGGCTGGAAGGGGCTGGGAGCAACCTGGGGTAGGGGAAGGTGTCCCTGCCCATGGCAGGGGTGGGACAAGATGAACTTCAAGGTCCCTTCCAACCCAAACCATTCCATGATTCTGTGTTTCCAGGAACTTTCCCACCGCTGGAATCACCAGGTGCTGGGAGTCCTGAAGCATGAAAGGATCCTCCAGTGCCCAAGTGCCCACAAAAGTGTGTCTCCAACATAAACAGGAGCACAAAATGTCACTGCATGTGAAGTTTTAATCCCTTTCTTGACATGAAAGGAGCTCTCCAGCCAGGGGGACTCCTCGCTCCGGGTGATCCATCACTCCATGGCCATGGCTCTGTGAACCCTTGACTCCAGGTCTCGGGATAAACCCACCTGAACTTCCTGCTTGGCTGTTTCTGGCAGCTTTGGCTCCAGGGTTGTTGGCTGTGCCATTGAGTGGTGCAGGTTTTATTCAAGAAATGTTAAACAGAGAAAATGAAGCGTGTGCAGCCTCCACGGGCGAGCCGAGCTGGCAGAGACAGCCCAACCACTGCCACGAGTAACAGCTGCTAATGAACCTTTAAAGGATGGTGCATAATTCACTGTGCTCTCAGATGTGGTTCAGCAGCACTTTTAAATGCCTTCCCCTTCCAATCTTCCTCTGCTTCCTTGTATTTATCTTTCTGAGAATAATGAAGTGTGAACAAGATAAATTTATGGAAGAAACCGCATAGCTCTATCTATGCAGTGAATAAACAAGCATTTTAAACTATCATTTTCCTGCTAACTCATAAAAGCAGCGTTATCTGCTTCATGTTGGCCTGTTTTCCACTTGGGTGAATTCCTCATTCTGTTCCTGGAAACAGCATGTTCAGGACAGAAAGGAACCATGAATATTGCAGTTGGCTGCTTTTTCCCCTCCTTGCTTTCCCAGCACGTTGGATAGCTGCAGATATAAGGCAGGACAGCACCACGGCCCTGTCCCAGCCGTGTATCCCCAGGGAGTCCTCGGTGTGGGCAGCGACCCCAAAGCAGCCTCTGTATCCAGGGACCCCCCAGGCCCTGCAGGGGCTCTGCCACAGGACACATCCCTGGGCCCTCTGCTCAGTGATGGGCACAGAGCTTCTATTGGACCACCCAGAAATGGAGAGGTGCTGATTTCACCCTCTCTTCACACCTGAATTCCGCCTCACTGGTGTTTAAACATCGCTGAGCAGCAAAGGTTTGAAAAAATCCTCAGCAAAAGCTGTGGCTGCCCCTGGATCCCTGGCAGTGTCCCAGGCTGGATGGGGCTTGGAGCAGCCTGGGACAGTGGAAGGTGTCCCTGCCATGGCAGGGCTGGGGTGGGATGGTCCTTACGGTCCTTTCTAACCCAAACCAGTCTGGGATTCTGATTCTAAAAGTGCTTCAGCTGTTTCTATAACCTGAGATAACACTGGTATCATTTAAACTGATATTCACACACAACATTTAATCTTTGCTGTGGAAGCAAAACTCCTCTTCTGATGCGGCGTTCTTGGAAAATGCCATCAGTGCAATGAAAATGCAGTTGTAAGTAATGGCAAAATATTCTTAACCTATGGAAGAAGGGGTATAACTTTCTATTGCCTTAATGACAGGCACTAAAACTCTGCCATAAAGCCTTCCACGAGCTCCACACCACCTCTTTTACAGCGTTAAAAATGCATTAAAACAGAGTTGTTAGCATCCTGTAGTACTTGCTCAGGCTGTCAGCCCTGTTCTCCTGATCACAGGATCAAAGCAGTCCCCAGCAAACAGGGGTTGTGTCAGAGCTGCAGTTTGCTGCTCAAACCCACCTCCCCACACCAGGGTGGGCAGAGGGGTCGAACCCCGTATCTGCCATGACTGATGTATTTAGTATGAAAATATTTCTCACACTTTAAACATTTGAAAAAATATCATTAGAATTGTTTTATTCAACACTTTGCTCTTATCCGTATTCGTGGTTTGACTGTGCAACGATGACATTTGGCTGTTAGGCAGAGGTCATGCTTTAGGTATTTTCATTTATTCTGGGTAGCAGTAAAGCTGCAAACCCCGCTGTGTGTTAGGGAAAAAAGTCATGGAAAGGGTTGTAAAGCATTAGAACAAACTGCCCAGGGCAGGGGTGGAGCCCCCACCCCTGAAAGTGCTCAGGAAATGTGTGGCTGTGGCACCTGGGGACAGGGACAGTGCTGGTGCTGAGGTGAGGGCTGGGCTGGATGAACCCAGAAGTCCTTTTCGACTTTAATGATTCTGTCATCGACTGAGGGCAGTTCCTAGAAACAGCAAATCTTACATCAGCAGCAAAGATGACAAATAGATACTCCATATTTTGTCCTTCCTGTCCCAGGAGCCCCCTGTGCCCCCTCAGCAGTGAGGTGGGAAGAGCAGGGCCCTGCAGGTCCTCACTGCCCTCTCACACATCCCATCATCAACAACCCACCTGGGAAAATCCTTCCAGTCAGGCTGGATGTGCACTCACCGCAGCTTCACAACACTAAGATACATATTTATAAAGTTAAAAGAACTGAAATAGCATTCACGCCTTTCCATCAGCACAAAGAGGCAGCAAACATTGCGCTATTAATCTGCTTTTCCCTTCCCCTAAACAAAGGCTGAGATCAAGCACAGCGCTCTGCCTCACTTAGTCTGCAAAATCTTCTCCTTCCCCTTCTGACAAGAACAACAGAGCATTTTATTGTCTCAGATAAATCAGGCACAGCTCCCAAGAATAACCAGGGCCCTCGGTGCCAGGAAACACAAAGTCCCTTCATTATGAAATTTCAGTTTTGAATATAAACTCCATTAGCTGAGCTGCTCGTGGACACACCGTGGCTGTGCTCCAATGGCACATGGAATTTATGGAATCCTGGGATGGGTTGGGCTGGAGGGGACCCCAAAGCCCACCCAGTGCCCCCCCTGCCATGGCAGGGACACCTCCCACTGTCCCAGGCTGCTCCCAGCCCCAATGTCCAGCCTGGCCTTGGGCACTGCCAGGGATCCAGGGGCAGCCCCAGCTGCTCTGGGCACCCTGTGCCAGGGCCTGCCCACCCTCCCAGGGAACAATTCCTGCCCAATATCCCATCCAGCCCTGCCCTCTGGCAGTGGGAAGCCATTCCCCTTGTCCCCTCAATGTTCCCTATTAGCTCTCAGCACCCTCAGTCCTGTCCAAACCAATAAATTTGGTGACTGGCAAAATCCAGAGGAGAGTTAAAAAGCTGTGACAGGACTAAAGCTTGTGGCATAACAACAACAGCAAGTCTGGTGGCTGTGAATAGAAATTATCCCACAAAGGACATGAAAAAAGGAAGATATTTATGTATCAGTTAGGATTTATCTCCCTGAAAGAAAAATAGTGTCATAATCATTAGTGGGAATGGTGCTAGAGTGTAAAATAAATTTGCATCAAGCCTCCATTTCCCTCAGTGCAGATTTTCCTCTTGCCTTCACTTCAGAGAACTTTAAAGGAGGCTCTGCGGGTGGATGAGCTGTTTATTAGAGACACAATTCTGCAGCAGCTCAGCTTGAGGATGCAAAAACCCCAACTCACAAATTCCACCCGACGCAGCTGTGAGAGGAGCTTTTACGAAAGAGTTCCTGAGTGGTGTTTGAAATTAAGACATAGCCACGATGAAATCACATTCCAAGCTTTAATATTAAAATTCATGATTTTAAATAAATAAAGGGCTTGACATTTTCCCTACCTGGTACCCCAGAGTTTATTACACCCAGGGCAGGGGGAATTACTGACTGACCTGATCTCCCTTGCTGTGGTTCCAACCCAGGTTTATACAGGGGGAGGTGTGTCCTGCTCTTAAAGCCCTGCAGCTGAGCTGGCAGATTTTGAGGGATATTGCCCAAAGTAGCTGCATCAAATAAATTAACTTTATTGTTTATATATTGTTTATATATATATGTGTGTGTATATATATTGTTTATATATTGTTTATATATTCATGTGCATGCAAATGGGCATATTGTACATATTCGTGTTTAACCTGCCAAAAGGTTTTCCTGTTACTTTAATAAAGGTATTTTCACTTACAATCCAAAGACAGTTTTTTGTACAGATTTCATGTTTTCCCTTTCCTCAGCTGAGGAATGGTCAAAGCTTTATAGTTTAATATTTTCCTTCATAGGCGGCCAAGTGCCAGCAATTATTGCAGATGTTGCAAGTATTTAAATATACACACTGTAGAAATTAGTAGAAGCACTACACGTTCATTAGTGAGTATCCCGGGGTGCTCTGTACTCCAGTTTTTCTACTGACATAAAACTTCTCACAGTGATTCTTTGGGAAAATTTTCCTTCCTGTGTGCAAACCAAAGAAGACACCAATGAAAGGGCACATTCAGCTGCCCGGGCTGTGCTGTTTAACACCAATTTCTCCTCCAGCACAGTTAAATTTGCCCCCAAGTGTGAGAGGAGCTGTCGGGCCAGGCAGGAGTGTCCCTGCACAGCCCAGGGCAGGGCCAAACTGGCACCTTGGGCCCCACCGACTCAAACCCTTCATTCTCCCCACAAATGCAGCTATCTAGTGGAGTGGAGCTATTTGGATGTGCCCAACATTAGAACAGCTATCACAGAGTGCCAGCTCGGCTCCCAGGAGCGCCCTGGCCCATCCTGGCTCCGGCCGCGCTGCTGCTGCCAGACCCCGCGGGAAAGGCAGGGCAAGGGCGGCATTTGGGGACAGGAAAAGGGACTTTGGGAAAGCAAAGGTGTCCTGTTCCCCTGGGCAGGGATCAGCTGCTCTGGGGAAGCAGCTCCAGGGCCCATCTCCGTGGGGAGGCTGTGCTGGAGACGTGCTGGGGGTGGCTGAGCCACAGGGCCTGGAGCCGGGGAGCCACAGGGCCCAGAGCCCTCCCAGGCCGGCACTTCTGAGAGTCCTGGAGTCCTCCAGGGGCAAAAACCCTCTGGGAACATTGAGTCCAACCATCCCAGCACTGCCCAGGCTGCCACTGCCCCGTGTCCCCAAGTGCCACATCCACACGGCTTTTACATCACCTCAGGGATGGGGACTCCACCCTGTACCTGGGCCAGGCCTGGGCAGCGTTTCCTTGAAGGAATTTTCCCAGTACCCACCCTGAGCCTCCCCTGGCCCAGCCTGAGGCCGTTCCCTCTCCTCCTGTCCCTGTTCCCTGGGAGCAGAGCCCGACCCCCCCGGCTGCCCCCTCCTGTCAGGGAGTTGTGCAGAGCCACAAGGTCCCCCCTGAGCCTCCTTTGCTCCAGGCTGAGCCCCTTTCCCAGCTCCCTCAGCCGCTCCTGGGGCTCCAGACCCTTCCCCAGCCCTGAACACACTCCATCCCACACTCCAAATGTAGATTTTGTGCCTCCTGGGTGGATGGAGGAGATCCCTGCTGTATTTTGCTCATGGACCGTCTCACCTGGGCTCACCATTTATGGGAGTTCTGTGCTGGAAATCCTACAGTCTTGGAGCACAGCTGTTTGTGCCCCTCTGCGCTGACCCTCATGAATTCCATGTGGAAGGTCCAATATGCTGCTCAGGTGCAGCCCTCCCTTTTAAGAACAGGGTTCTCCAGTGATCCCTAAACCACTGTCTTTTTCTTTGACTTTAATAAAGGCTAAAAATTCAAATTACATCCCACACTTGCAATCCCAACAGCAAACACACCCCACGACTGCCAAGGAGAGATGGAATGTGGACATTCTGGATAACGGCATGTTGCCTTCACCTGCCATTCCAGGCTGCTCTGTGTCACAGTAATCTGTGCTAATAATGATAATAATTTCATCCCAAATGACATCTTTCACCCAAAGATCCCAAAGTGGTGTTTATAAACTTCAACTTGGCCTCAAAACACACCAGGATAGCTCAGCACGACCATGGATGTCCACACTTACTGATTTTCTTCCTCTTTTGGGGGGAAACTTGTGTTCCTCACTACAACCAGGAAAACTCCTACTCCAACTTACTGTGCCTTCACATCTCTCTGCCCACAGGAAAATGGAAAGAGACCCTTCCCCCCCAGCCTCCCCACCCTGCAGAGGAAATGCTCCCTCCTCTCCTCCCCTTGGCCGGGTTCCCCAGGCTCCCATCCTGCACATGCAGCAGGCACAGGGAGGCAACCTGCCCTGGGGATCAAAGTTACACTCCTCAACATCTTCTCTCATGGAAAAATATCGGTTAAGGATGTAAATTACTGGAAAAACCAGGATACTTTGGGGAGGAAAGAGTGAGGAAGTTCTCCCCCCCCATCTCCCAGTCACCAGTTCTTTGCCAGAGGGTCACTCCTGCAGCTCCTGTCCCAGGGCTGGGCTGCTCAGGCACTGTCGCTGCACAAAAAAAGGAATTCTTGTTTTGGTGTGCTCTGGGAGAAAACACATCAGCACTGGTAGAAAAACTTCTGAGACTTTTCCCAAAAGAAAGCTCTTACAAACCGATTTTCCAATATTTCTGACAGAGGGAGAGATTTGGAGGCTGAGGAATTAGCACGAGTGCAGTGCTCCAGAAGGATGAATGGACAAGGAGTTATTGAGGGCTGCTGTGGATCTATTGATGTTTGCTGAGTGTGTGTGTGCACACCATCCCTGGGGACAGCTCTAAGCCAGTCCCAGTGTGTGATCCACACCCCCAAACAGGGGATTAAACACCGAGCCAGGAGCTCAGCGTGCAGGGGCAACCTCCAAACAAGCAGTCCCTGAACACTCCCACTTCCCTGCCTCACCTCCCAGGAAATGAGAATGACCCTGCGTGGCCTTTGGCTGCTCCAGCTCTGCTCTGGAAGGGCAGGTTCCCCTTGCTGTGCGGCTCAGGGAGGATCCATCCCGCTCTCCTCGGCCGGGCATTCCCCATGCAGAGTCCCACCTGCAGTGACACTGCTGCAGCTCCTGCAAAGCTGCTTCACTTCCAGCAAGCATTTCAAGAATCTGTCAGAGTCACAGACTGCTTGGAAGGGGCCTCAAAGCCCATCCAGCGCCAAGCTCCAAGCTCCGTCCAACCTGGCCTTGGGCACTGCCAGGGATCCAGGGGCAGCCGCAGCTGCTCTGGGCACCCTGTGCCAGTTTGCTCGTTTGAACAGTGATATTAAACCTCATCACTTGCCAGTGCTGCTCAAACCAGATGCCAAGAAATCTGTTTGGACACTTGGCTGTGTGACCCACGCCGTGTTCCGTGTGTCCCAGGCTCCAGCCCTCACTGCTCTTGCCCTGAGATCCCTTCTTTCCCTGTGTAGGATGGTGAAGAGTGCCTGACACAAATACAAAAGTGCCCATGGTGTTGTAACAATTCTAAGAGTGATCAGTGCAGCCAAAGGCCAACGGTATGTTTTACTAAACCTGCTGAAAAGTTTATGGGCTCACTCCAAACCAGGCTTTCCGCTCTCACCACATCCCATCGCCTCTCCTGAGCACACACTGCCACTTACGGGGTGTTCCAGAGAGAAAGGATGGTTATGGGCCATCTTTTTGTTGTATCATTAATATAACAAAATAGTGCCAATGGCTTCGTGCACTCACACAGCTGAACAGTGAGGAATCCCAAAAGCACCTCTAATTAAATAGGAATTTCTTAAGAGATTCCATTAATCAAGAAGGCAAGTGATGCCTGAAAATAAAGTGTCTCCATGTTTAACAGAGGATTTTTTAGGCTGAGGCTTCTAATGGAACACTTTCAGCATGTTTTACAAGGGGAACAAACGCATTTGGCACAGACCTGCAACTCACACTGCCAGGAGCTCTGCCTGCACCCCAGAGCGCAGCAGGAGCTGTGCGGGGCAAACAGGGCTTGGGATCCTGAGCAGTGCTGCTCTCCATGTCCCAGCCCCTTCCCTGGGTTTCCATCCTGCTCCCTGGACACCCTGTGCTGCCTGTGAGCTCCAGCTGCTCCCACAGGCTGCAGCGAGCAGCTCCGGGAGCAGCAGATTCCTGGATGCCGCTCTCCAGCTGCATCCTGCGCTGCCTCTGAGCGCCCAGGCTCTCTGTAATCCCAGATCTTCAAAGCTGTTGTGTTTTCCCTAATCCGTTTATCGTGGGCTGGGAGCTGCTGCCTGTGCTCTCACATCCCTGGCTGTGTACCAGGTGTGATATTCCCCAAATCCTCTGGAGAATGTCAGCATCTCCGCGGGAATCTGCTCCCACCTGGGTGTGAGGATCCTTCAGCCGGCATGGCACAGAGCAGGATTGTTGTGCTGAACCAAGGCCGAAACCCGTTCACATGCAGTAACCAACTCTCCAGGGCCATTTGGGCAATTCCATGATCCAGGAACTCTGGGGCAGCCAGCACAGCAAACTGGGGAACAAGGACCAGGAGTGGTGGGGGCAGCCCAGCTCCCGTTCTGAGTGCTGGCTCCGCTTCCAGTTCCGCTTGTTTTGCTCCTTTGTTCCTTTTATTCTCCAGGTGCTTTGACTCCGGGAAAGTGAAAATCCACACACAAATAAGGTGATCCATAATGGACTCCAGTGGGAAGGAGAAGCAGGGTGAAGCAGCCTAAAGCAGAAAGAGCTTTGAAACAATAATGTTTATGATGGGAATAGATAATTTCATTTTGCTGGGATTGCCACAGGCACAAGAAGGAAGGGGTTTGCCTGCATTTCCCTGTTCCGAGCTGCCAACAAGGAAAGGCATTCCCAGCTCTCCTGTGTCGCAGGAGAACCCTGGGATCCGTTCCCTCCATCCCTCCCTCCACAAACCCCTCTTTCAATGTCACCCAACACGAGGAGCGGGGCTCAGACCCCAGGAGTTTGCCCTGCACGGAAATCAAACATCTCCTCACGGTACAATCCCGGTTTTAGCGCAGGGCTTTGGGGCTCACGGGCGCCTGGCTGGGCTGTGCTGATTGAAATGTGCCTCGTTAGGTGCGATTTGATTGAACGTGAGGACCATCACTCCGCTTCCCTCTCCCAGAAGGGAACTCAGGCTCACACCCATCAAGTTAAGAAAGCAGGAGGAATTGAAATTGGTTTGCTGAGCAGCTGCCGCCGCGCTGCATCCCGCGGGGCCGGTGATTTCCCGGGATTAATCCACTCCTGGAATGCCACGGCGCTGTGCCTCCGGGGAGAGGCTCTGATTGCAGGCGGGAGTGATGTGACAAAGAGGTTAAAAACCCTTAAGCCCCAGCTCATGACTACAAACGAGCTCCGATGGAAACAGTTTTTCTCTGCCGAACGGGGGTTTGGTTGGGAAACGTTCCTTAGTCAAATAGAGCTGGTTTATTAACAATTCCCTCTGCCACACACGCGGAGTGCGAGCTCCCACAGCCTCCTCTCCCCACTGGGCACGGCAGGCCGAGTTGCTGCTTCACATCAAGGATCATTTTAGGGTTTTGCTGATACTGCTCCAAAAAGTGAAGTGTCCTCAATTCCCATCCCCTCAAGAGCCCCTTTGGTGCTGACCAGAGCTGCCAGTGGGGCCCAGGCAGGCCTGAGTGACTCCTTTGGGACCAGGACATCACTTTGTCCCCACCAAACGCCACCTGGGCAGAGAGTGGAGCGCAGGAAGGAGCGCCCAGCATGTCACACCTGGAGGAGACACGGGGGGCTGGGGGCTGCCCTGGTCACCCCCCACATTTACCTTGGTGTTAATAAACCACACCCCAGGAGGGCTCGGGAACAGCCCCTCATCTGCATATGTAACGACTGGTGACATCATACATCGGGCAGCCCCCAGTTAAGTTACAAATGGGTTCAATTTTCATTTTCCCTTTGGAAATGCCATTGCCTGTTTGGGAGGAGTGTCTGAGCAGTGGCAGGGGAGAGCAGCTGGGAATGGCTCTAAGGGAGGAGCTCAGTAACACTGCAAAGAATTTCTCATCCAGAATTTCCCCACAAAGTGCTTTTTCCACAAAAAAATGCTCACCCATCAAAGTACAAAGTTTCCATAGAAGCACTTCAGCTCAGTGAAGCATTTCTGTGAGTTGGTCCCAAGGCCAGGGTGGGATTTTTGGGCAGACTCTGCAGAGTGGAGATCGATCAACTCCACACTTCCATAGAGGCACAGAATGGTTTGGGGTGGATGGGACCTTCAAGATCATCTCCTTCATGGCCAGGGACACCTTCCACTAGGCCAGGCTGCCCAGGGAACTCTGCTGTCCCTCAGCAGCCCCCGGGATGGAGATATCTCAGCCTTTTCCAGGACTGCTCCACACAGGGCATCCCACATCCCTGCACTGCGGGTGTGCCATGCTCACCCCCACCTCACCCAGCACCCAAACCAGCCCCAGCCCTCCTCCTCTTCCATAAAAGGGTCAGGAGGTTAATCCCCACCAGAGGAAGGTATGTTGTGAAATCTTTCATTTTTGGCACAACAAAACCCACTCCAATTATATTCTAAAGGGAAAAGGAAACAAAGCTGGGCAGGGCTGTGACCCACATGTCGCAGGTTTTTGGTCAAGATCACTCATTTTTGCCCTGGGCTCAGTCTCCTGTCACAGCAGTTTTATGTCCCTGCAGTTCCACTGGCACCGCTGAAATCGCCCGTGAAGGCGTGCCCTGCCAGTGAACCTGTAATCAGCCTCCACGTGGGCAGCCCAGCGTTCCTCCACGGCGGCATTATGCTCTTCAAATCCTTTAAATTGTTATTTTTCCAGCAAAAGTCAGGCTGCTGTAAAGTCAAAGAGTGCACGATGACCTTGGGGCGCCCTGGCCCGCGCCCGGCTGTGGAGAATTCCTGTGGAGCACCGTGGGGTGCCCAGCCTGGGAACTGCCCGGTGTGGAACCAGAACAAAGCTCCCCGAGCCTGTCCCCTCCTGCAGGGCACCACCCCTCCCTGAGGGGCACACGGACACCCCGCAGCAAACCACACATCCCCAGAGGCCCACACTGGTTTGGGCTGGAAGGGACCCCAAAGCCCACCCAGTGCCACCCCTGCCATGGCAGGGACACCTCCCACTGTCCCAGGCTGCTCCCAGCCCCATCCAGCCTGGCCTTGGGCACTGCCAGGGATCCAGGGGCAGCCACAGCTGCTCTGGGCACCCTGTGCCAGGGCCTGCCCACCCTCACAGGGAGGGTGGCAGTGCCCAAATCCCCCACAGACTCTCCCTTTTTGGGAGATACAGAGAGATGCTGTAGCAATGCATTCACACACCTCAGGCAGAGGAAATGTTTAAACCCAGATGTAAAAACATCTTGGTTAAGGGTCAACAAATGATTAAAAAATGGATTACTGAGAAATAAGCATGGGAAAGCTGTAGGGGGTTTGTTGGGGTTTTTTGATAGTTTTTAAGCTCAGAATTTCCCTTTCACTGATTTGCGTCTTTCCTTGAAATGCTGCAAAAGAGAAAAAAAAAGATACAACGTTTGTTTTGTTTCTGCAAGAAACTCAACCCATTTCCTCTTGGGCCAGCCTGAACCATGATTTAATTTCATTGTTTTGCTATTTGTAGAGTAAACCAGGAACAATCAGAGTTTCTCGTGGCCTCAGGTGGGGTGTTAGGAACTGTTCCTGCATCCATCAGGTTGCTTCCATGGATTGTGGGGTCCCTGATGCTGATCTCTATTTCCAGCAGTGCAGAAGGACCCACCCAAAGGGAATTGATGACCATCAGACAAGAAACCCTGACTTTCTTTGCCATTTGATTTTTCTAAGTTCCTACACCAAATACAATTTTAGGGATTGAGAGCTGAATATGGTTCTTGTATTGTCCCTGTTCTAGATAGCAGCAGAGAAAAAAAATACAGTTCAAATTATGAGCTTCCTCCATCTTTTTCACTTGTAAATCTGTGTATTTTAAATCAAGTTTTATTTCTGTCCATTATAGACATTCAATAAATCTTTGATTTATACAACTAAACACATTGTGGTATAAAAACATCCATTTAATTAACATTCCACAGTCTTTGGGGCCTGCACTCTCCTCCTGCTTGGGTGAATCATTAGGGGCTCATCTGTCATTTAAACTAAAATATTCTTTAAATTGAGATACAATATTTAAGGCTGTTCACTGTAAACCCAACCCTGAAATATGTCTGTGCTCAGAAGCCTTTTGTTCACAAAGCCCTGACAATTAAAATGTGCTAATGACATGCAGATTATTACAAATTCATCATGCTGAATTTGTGTTGATGAGAGTTTGAATAGACACTGAACCATCACCCAGACGCAGGGGTGGGGGAGCTGCGTTGTGAGATTCCCGACTTCCTGGGGTGCCAAAGCACTGTGGGGCATGGAGCCCTGGGCTGAGGGAAACCACGAGGGCAAAATGTTGTATTAAAGACAAGAGAGGGCAAAGCCAAAGCCAAGAGGGGCTGCAGGAGTCGCTGAGGCAGCAGAGGGACCCAGCCCCTGCAGGGATCCCTTGTCCCCAGTCCCTCTCCAGCTCTCCTGGAGCCCCTTTAGGCCCTGCAAGGGGCTCTGAGCTCTCCCTGGAGCTTCTCCTCTCCAGGTGAGCCCCCCCAGCTCTCCCAGCCTGTCAGACACACCCAGTGCACCCAGAGCTCCGGCCAGCCCTTGCTGCCCTTCACACCCGCGGTTTCCCAGCCTGCAGTCCCTGCACAGGTCCCTCGCTTGCAGCGAGCTCTGCAGCCCTGTGGTAAAAGAGCTGCACAGATCCCCTGGCAGCACTGCCCAGACCCTCTCGCTGTGCCTTCATCTCTGCCCTGATCCTTTCTCTGGGAGGAAATGAGATCGACCCTATCAGAAATGTGAATTTTCCTCGCATCATTTTTGCTGCCTCAGAAATTGTTTCCGTTCTCCTGCAGGCGAGAGTGGCTCGGCACAGAGACAGTGGCTCGCACTGAACGGGCAGCTGTGGCCGAGGCTGCCCCAGCCACAGCCCTTCCCTCGGATCCTCTCCCTGGATCCTGCTCCTTCCCTCCCTGTGTGCCTGTGGCTCACAGCAGCAGCCTGGGATGGAGCTCCCGAGGCAGCTCCGCAGAGCGGGGCCTTGGCCTGGGCATCTCGGCCTCCCACAGCACAGCCCTCACCCGGCCCGGCCCCACGAGAGCACAGCCTGAACCTCCTCCTTGGCAGGGCCTTCTCCCTCCCCACACCTCCCTGACAGGAGGGGGCAGCCGGGGGGGTCGGGCTCTGCTCCCAGGGAACAGGGACAGGAGGAGAGGGAACGGCCTCAGGCTGGGCCAGGGGAGGCTCAGGGTGGATATTGGGAAAATTCCATCACCAAAAGGGCTGTCCAGGCCTGGCACAGCTGCCCAGGGCAGTGCTGGAGTCCCCATCCCTGGGGGGATTTAAAGCCCTGTGGAGGTGGCACTTGGGGACGTGGGGCAGTGGTGGCCTTGGCACTGCTGGGAATGGTTGGACTTGATGGGCTGAGAGGGCTTTTCCAGCCTAAAATATTCTGTGATTCCATGAACTCGGGGCCCCTCACTGCTCCACCAACACCTCCCATTCCACTGCCACCACGCAGGCAGGACACTTTTTGGGGAAATCTATAGGGCCAAGGTCCACCTCAGCCTCCCCTCCTGGCCGAAGGAAGGACCTTCCCTGCTAACTGGTTTCTTGGACTGAAGCATGAAGTCACTCTATTTTCTCTCTATAATTCTAACTCATGAGCCTGAGAATTTCTGTGTTAATCTTCGCTGCAGAACAGACAGCCCACTTCCTTCACCGAGCTGTGATCTACCCAAACAAACCCGCAGCAAACTGCACAAGGATGAGTCAGAGCACAGCAGCCTGGACCCAGGGCACAGGCCTGGCACTTCTCTCCAACTGCTACCACAGCTCATATAACCTGATTCCTTTCTAGGGAGCACCCAGGAAATGAAAAGTCTTACACAACATGGGAGAGGGAATAAGTGAAAAATTTGCACGCTTCAGGCTCTGGCAGCCAAAATATTACTTTGAAAAGTATTTGCAGTTGAGCTGATTAAGAAGCAATTTGTTTCCCTAATTATTTGTGACTAATAAATGGTTAAATACCTCATTTTGTAATAAAGCAGTTAATTTTCTGAGTTCTTTGCTCGATTTGTAGATTAACAGATTTGTTTGAAGTAGTACATCAATGTTGTACTCTCAATAAATAATGTTACACGTTCTGTCTCCTTCAAAGGGCTGGGCTGCATTTCCAGGTGTTTGTGGGGCAGAACCATCTGCACCTCACCCTGTGGAGAGAATCCAGCACCACCAGGGCAAGGAGAAACCAGTAAAGCCCCAGGAAGGGACATCCCAAGCAGGGGCAGATCAGTGCAGCTCCCCCAGGATAATGGATTTACTGAGGTCAGGACCCGACCCAGCAGAGGCACTGATTTGTGCACTTTTCTTTAATTTCCCCCAGATTTCTGATGAGCTCTCAGACCAGGAGAGGAGGCAGCGCTCCAGCTCCACATTGCAGGGCTGGATCCCAGGAAGGGGCAATGTGGAATGATGGACAGCAGCTGCTTTCAACAGAAACCTTCCCTGTGTGCAGACACGGGGGCCCTACAGGTGTCAGAAATCCTCTCCACCGGGGCCCTGCAGTTCACCAGCTCCGAGCTCCCCATTAACTCTCCTTGACAGGAGGATCCAGTTATGGGGCTTGGAGGAGGAAAGCAAAGCCAAGCCCCAAATCCTGGCCTTGCTCATGCCCCTGTGTGATGGACAGGAGTGGGAAGGGCTTTGCAGGGTCTGAGGCACTGGGGAATTACAAATTTTACTCACCATTACTGCTAAAAATATTTATCACCGAGCCTGTACTAAAAAGAGACCAAATGAAGAACAACATTTGGCTTTTTTGGGAAGCACTGACCAGAGCACAGGGATCGGGCCTTGCTCTG
The DNA here is from genome assembly GCA_013400235.1 of Oriolus oriolus. Classification (NCBI taxonomy): domain Eukaryota; kingdom Metazoa; phylum Chordata; class Aves; order Passeriformes; family Corvidae; genus Oriolus; species Oriolus oriolus. Next base: position 322,849 of record VXBT01006099.1, read on the forward strand.
TGGCAGCTCAGAATGGGATTGCAGGGAGCAGAGGTCTAAAAATACAATACATGGAATTAAAATTGAAGAAGAATATCCAAACACATGGCCCGGGGAAAGCAAGCACGGAGTTTTCTATCTCAGACACTTTATTTGAGCAATATTGCCTAGCAAAGAGTCTGCACTGGGAGAAATCTACTTGGTATATTTCTAGATTTACTAGAAGGCGATCTTTGAGAACTCTGAATTTTGGTAGATTTGTTCCTTGTTTGCTGCTAATCATCTCCTGCTGGAGAGTGGTGAGCCTGCAGCAGGGTCACCACAAACTGTCTGAATCCCAAAACAAGAGGCTGAGTCACACCAGCAGCCTGTAAAGCCGTAACGCCCCCACAGAGATGCCAGGACGACTAACGTGGGTTTGTGTTCTCAAAAGAAACCGCTCCCAATTTGCCTCTAAATTGGCAGGATGACAGTGATGTTTGGAAACTTGAAATCTTGATATTTAAGGTGTATTTTGCTGCCATGTCTCCATGCCAGGAGCACAATGTGTGCTGGGTTAGAACTGGATTTGAAAGGTCAAGTCGAACCCAAGCCGAAGGTTTAACTCTGAGTGGGGACTCTAAATGATTCATTCATCTTAAATTACACATTAGGCCAACATTTTATTACATTAATGTAATGGCCACCCACTCACCCTATTACCAGCAGGACCTGCCTCTGACATCAATATTACCCATGGGTCTTCCACACTAATGTACAACTGCATCTATATTTCAACACTTGGGGAGGGAAAAGCCAAACTAGACCTGTGTGGAATTCCGATTCCCTGCCAAAACCTGTTTCAATTGGCAGCATGCAACTTTAATGAGGGGTTTTGTGATAGTTGGGAGCCTGGCACTCTGAGCAAGCCTGAATTTTAATTTTGAGTTATTCAGCAACAGAGCAAGGCACACATTAACAAAAAAGCAATTACTCCTGACATCCCAGCACTTCCCCCATGTCGTTCCAGAGCAGAAATGGGAGATGAATGGGGACTTCAAGTTACAGAATGAAAACTGAGGAGAGTCAAAGTGCTGCTTTTCATTCCAAAAAAGGGGGATTCAAGGTTTCAAAGCACAGGAGACTCAAGGACAGTTAACGTTAAGCAAAGTTTAGGCTCCCACTTGTCCAATCAGTGAATTTTCCAAAGGCAGAATTAATGACAAACTGGCTGGGACAGGCACTGACAGAGACCTTGGACACGTGAAATAATGTCCCTTCTCTTCCTGTACCTCTGTGCACAGAGCAGGGAAAAGGCTTGAGCAGGGAATGGGAGGTGGAGATGGGATGGGACGGGACAGGACGGGACGGGACGGGACGGGACGGGATGGGATGG
>VXBT01006099.1:324214-360771 GCA_013400235.1 Oriolus oriolus
ACGGGATGGGATGGGATGGGATGGGATGGGATGGGATGGGACGGGACGGGATGGGACGGGATGGGATGGGGGAGCGAGGCTGTGGTGCCAGGGAGTGCTCATCCCCCAGTCTGCTCCAGACACTCCAAAGTGTCCACAGGAGTGCCATCAATGGGATGAATTAATGGGATCTCCCTCTGATGTAGCATCTGGAGGAGCTGAACTCCTGCAAGGACCTCCCAATTACAGGTGTATTCCTGGAAGCTTCAAAGGCCCTGCTTTTGAAAAGGGAAGATTTGATCATTTCCAGGGCAGATCCCGAGATGAGAAGGAGCTGGGCTCGGTGGCACCTCACCACACAGACCTCCAGAGGAGGCTGCTATATTTAGATCTGCTATCTGCATGTATGCATAATCAAGTGGCTCGCTACATTATTCACAGAAATATGCAAACGAGATTTACGTGCCATGCATTTCCTAGGCTCTAATTTGAGAAATACGTTTGGGCAAATTCCGAGCGGGTTCTGGGAGGAAAATGAGCCAACCTGTAAACTGGAACAAACTACAAAAGTAATTCTCCGGGAATTGTTACAGCCTCAGACTCACACACAACTGGAGCTGAGAGGACGCTGAGGGAATAACCAGCACGTTACTCACAGACTTAAAAGTTTATTCTCCTCACATTGGCCTGGCTTAGCACAAGAATCACCTAATTGTCTGATAAGTACATGCAAAATTACTTCTAGTGGGTGCCGTGTCATATGCAAATTGAGCCTGTTAGTGGCTTTTCAGTGATAGCAGTCAAAATAATTATATTTGCTGCTCACAGGAACAGCCACCGAACACCACTGGGCAAAATGAGTTTTTATGAACAAGAAAAAAACCGGCAAAAAAATAAAATTCCGTGTTTTCTTCGCTGTTCAATCTGCATAAAAGTACCTGCAGGAATATTGTGCTAAAAATCTGCCGTGCAGCCCCACAGAGCACACTTTTAATAACAATTGTATCATCACCCACTAATCCAAAACTGACACTGTTTGTCCTCAGGTATTTGCAGAATTCTGCTTTATCGCTCATGATTGGAAGAACGCAAATTATGCTTTTTTCCTTCTATTTTCTGTTCACATAGCAAGTGAGAAAGCCTAACTCATTAAAAAGCTCATTTGTCACATTCCTTTTCAATTAACTTTGCCCCTTTGTTTTCCATGTTTAATCCATTTCTGAAAGGCATTGCTTCCCACTGGCTCCAAGCCCGTGCCTGCCAGAGAAGGGACCAATCCTGACCCACTGGTGTCACACAGAGCCAAACTTTCCTACTCCCATCCCCCTCCGTTCTCCACTCTTCTGGAGAGAGTCCAGAGGAGGCTCCGGGATGATCCGAGGGATGGAGCAGCTCTGCTGGGAGGGTTGGCTGGGAGAGCTGGGATTGTTCAGCCTGGAGAGGAGAAGCTCTGGGGTGACCTCAGTGTGGCCTCACAGTGCCTGAAGGAGCTACAAGAAACAGGGAGATTGACTGTTTCCAAGGGCTGGAGTGAAGGACACAGGGAATGGCTTCCCACTGCCAGAGGGCAGGGATGGGTGGGATACTGGGAAGGAATTGTTCCCTGGGAGGGTGGGCAGGCCCTGGCACAGGGTGCCCAGAGCAGCTGGGGCTGCCCCATCCCTGATCTGGCCAAGGTATCCTCCTCCTCCTCCTCCTCGAGGATTTTTGGCAGCAGAGACATGTCCCACATAGACATTCCAGACACCTCATTAAGAAATTGATATTTTAACACTGGTGGAAATTGGCTTTGTACATTCCTCCCCTACTGGGCTTGTGCAGAAAAGGTCAAAGTTTCATTTGAACGTTTATGAAATGTTTGGTAGCCTTGGATGGAGAATGTCCTTCACACAGAAATGCCATAATTAACCCCAAATCACTGAGCATACCTAGAATTTGTTAAAAGGGAAATAACATCAGCAGGAAGCTATAAATTTTTGAACTTCCGCTGTCTCCAAGCTGCTGGAAATACCAATGGCATTAAAAACAAGGTTTGGTGTTCAGGTAGCTCTAGTGCTAAATAAAGAAATCTCATTGCATCCACACTTTACTATTACTGCTTTTAGATAACTCCTCTTTCTCTTCTCTGTTTCTCTGCCTTTTTCCATCCACCTGCAGAATTGCCATGTCAAGACTAAACCAGGAGAAATTTGTCTCTTGCTGAGAGTTTGTGTGAAATTGCCTGTGAGATCAGCAGAATGAGGGACACTTGTGTCTCCTCTGTCAGTGCACATAAAGCTCTGCACAGAAGCCACAAGTGGAAGTAGGAAATTATTATTATGGGACCACTCCGAAATGTTGGTTGAAACCTGGATGAGAAAATATTTTGTTCCTGTTCTTCCAGGATTTTTCCCCCAAAAAGCTCAGTACAAAGCTGTTTATGGAAATTAATTCTAATGGCTTCATAGGATCTTCTGTTCCCACTGTAACACTTCACATTACACAAGTCTTGCCACAAAGGAGATAATAAGCATGGGATATATTGAATTAGTAGATAAAGTTCTTATCTGTTCCTCTACATTACTTCCCTGGGTCTGAAATGACAAGTCATAGTTATTAAAACCATGGCAAATTGCCTGTGATTAACAAGGAAATAAATATATTATCCTAATAGAATTATCTCCTCTATCTGAAGCCCATGACAATTCCTGACAACCGTCCCTGAAAAACACTTTGCATTCCAGAGGTCTGAGGAGAACATCCTGAGCCATTAATGAACTGACCTTGCAATTAAAGCACATTCTATGGAGCTGGACCCCTCGTGCTGTGGGGGCCTGGTGGGACAGAGGGGGAACTTGAGGTGTCTCCTGAAGGGAAACGGGAGCTCACCAGTGAGGGACTGGGGATGAACAGCTGCACATTTTCACTAAAGAGTGCTATAAATGAAATATGAGCTGAAGGAGGGCAGATTTAGATGGGATATTGGGAAGGAATTGTTCCCTGGGAGGGTGGGCAGGCCCTGGCACAGGGTGCCCAGAGCAGCTGGGGCTGCCCCTGGATCCCTGGCAGTGCCCAAGGCCAGGCTGGACACTGGGGCTGGGAGCAGCCTGGGACAGTGGGAGGTGTCCCTGCCATGGCAGGGGTGGCACTGGAGGGGCTTTGGGGTCCCTCCCAGCCCAAACCATTCCAGGATTCTGTGAAATATTGAGAACTCCTGGATTTTCTAAAACAACAGTAAACATTCCAAATTGAAAATTAAGTGTTTTTCTAAGTAGAGCATTTCTTAACCACGGGAGGTTTGTAAACTGCTCTCCCACACACAAATGATCTCTGAATCCCCTGGGCAGAACCTCCCCCCAGCACAGAGCAGAAGGCTCCAGCTGTGCCTCCTTAACCCAGGCCGGGCTGAGGCTAAAGCCAAGCGACACAGGCAGAGATGGAGCCAGCAAACGGTGAGCGCTGGGCCCATTTCAGAGCCAGTCCCCGGCCCTGCCCAAGGCTGGCTATCCCCGTGCCTTGGCCTTCCAAGCTTTTGGGTGGAGATAGGCTCAGCCCAGCCCAGCCTGAGCAGGCTGGGCACACCCACAAGCTGCCCCCCAGCCCTCAGGGGGAACACCGACACACAGCTCTCCTCCTCAGAGCACCCAGCCCAACCCGGCTGGCACCCTGGGGTGCTCAGGGAGCAAAGCCCATCCAGGAAGAGTCTACGCAGGGGGATCAGCCATGATTTCGGTTGTGCCAGGTAAGTGTAAAAGCCAACTCAACATTCAGATCTTGTTCTCCCACCCTTATCAAGACAGGCGACCTGAAATGCTCCCCAGCACGGCCCTGGGAAAGGGGAGGCAGCAATGCTTCAGATGCACTTGTTCAGAGCAGAGATTCCACAGAGGACGTTCCCTCTGAAAAAGCTAAAACAAAACTGCGTTATGACTTGGAGGGAAGCGCTCTTGTCTCCAGCCAGGCCTGCTGAGGGATTTATGAGCAGCAATCACAGAATTTGTTTCACAGAAGCACGAGGAGTATTTTGGAAATGATTGTCGGGATGGGAATCCTGTTTCTCTTGGCACTAAACAAACACACAGCAATGAGTATTTTCCTAATAACAGGAGATTGAAGCTGGAAATGGGAACTGCAGAGAGAGATGAACAGCATCCAGCCCCAAATTCCAGCAGGGCCAGAGTGACTGGGTCAGGCAGCAGCAGGAGCCAGCGGAGGATGTGTGGACCACTCTCATTTCAGTTTTACCACTGGCAGTGACAGCTGGACAGGCAATAAAAAGAAAATGAGGCCTGGGTGAGCCATGGCTTTAGAGTGCATGGGATCAGGAATCAGGATGCTGCCACATCCCAGCACCCCAGGGTCTTACAGCACCTTTGCCCTCCTGGTACTGCTCAGGTTTCCCATTTGGGTGTGAGAACCATCAGTGCCACCAATGCACAAACATTGCTTTGTGTTTAAATACTTCCTAAGTACAACCAAAGCTCTTGCAGAAACTTCTTACTCTGACAAATTCGGCTTTCCTGCAGTCAGCCAGCCTAAAAAACAGCCTCTGCCTTCCTTTAATGAGGCTTCCTTTAATATTTAGACCAAAATATTATGATTGTAGTTATTAATTAGGCATTCCCTAAGTACTGTTTATCTTTGTATTTGAGTCATTTCCTGAGAGTATCTTCATGAAAGCACCTGCCAATTCGGCTCCAGAAATCACACACAAAACCAATCTGCATTTTCCAGTCACACCCCTTCTGTTCTGAGTAATGACAGCTTAAATCAGTCACCAGCAATGCCGGGCTCGCGGTGGCACAGGCAGCAGCGCTGACATGGAAATCGATGCTCGCACTCGCGAATCAATGAGGGAGTGGGGAGGGACCCTTTGAAGGCTTCACCCAACAGCTGTGCCCTGACACAGCCACGGGCTGCAATTACAGCAACAGGCACTACAGAACAAACAAGACTGAGAAATCTAGTAAAAAAAACCACAAACAACAATTAAAAAGAACCCCAACACAACTCCCTAAACTCAGCAGAGAAAGGAATAATCCTGAATCTAATTTATCCCCTCTAAGTGCCACCCACCAGCACATTACTGAGCCAATGCACCAAGTAACCTTTGTAATCAAAGCTAGTAAGGAGAATAAATGATCTAAAGAACAGATCCAAGATTAATAATAATAATAATAATAAAAAAAACGTTCTAAGCAGATGTTTTCGTTCTTTTATTTCTGTGTCTCACTACCAAAGCAGCTCTGAACTGGAATGCCTTCCAGATCAGCTGGCACTCATGGTTTAAAAACATTCCTGTGATAACACAAGTGTAAAATGGTTGTTGTAACTGTTTAATTACCCACGAGAGAGGTTATGCTACTGTATCTTATGATTACCGGTGTTGAAGTCCTAGGCCATGAGCCTCAGCACAAAGGTGGAGCAAAGGAGGCTCAGGGGGGACCTTGTGGCTCTGCACAACTCCCTGACAGGAGGGGGCAGCCGGGGGGGTCGGGCTCTGCTCCCAGGGAACAGGGACAGGAGGAGAGGGAACAGCCTCAGGCTGGGCCAGGGGAGGTTTAGGTTATACATTGGGAAAATTTCCTCCTGGAAAGGGCTGCCCAGCTCTGGCACAGCTGCCCAGGGCAGGGGTGGAGTCCCCATCCCTGGAGGGGTTTAAAAGCACTGTGGAGGTGGCTCTTGGGGACACGGGGCAGGGGTGGCCTTGGCAGTGCTGGGAATGGTTGGACTCGATGTTCCCAGAGGGCTTTTCCAAGCCCAACCCTTCTGCAGCTCTGTGATTTCCAAAGCACGCTGGGGTCCCTCTGGATTCACACGGGAGGACACGGGCAGAAGGACCAGGGAGGCAGATCAGAGCCACAGAAGTGTCAGGGGGAAGGGACCTCTGGAGATCACCTCATCCAGCCCCCCAGATCTATTTATAGATGGATCTACTTGTAGATGGATCTATTTGTAGATGGATCTATTTGTAGATGGATCTCTGTCTCTGCAGCTCTCAGACATTCTACAGCAGGTGGGAGACTGACAGAGCCCTGCTGAATCCCAGCATTAATTCCCTGTGCCCCGCTGAGCTCTCACGTTTCAGGTCAGGCTCTAACCCAGCCCCGCTGGCTCTCAGCAAGGCTGGGCTGTGACAGGGTGCCCAGCAGGGGCTGGGGGTGGCACAGCCCCGGGGGCAGCACCTGCCCCAGCACAGGACGGACACACCGTGGGACACAGGGATGAGCTCCGGGCAGAGCGGGATAGACCGAGCACATCCTACAGCCGAGAGACAATGAGACTGGATCAGCACCTGCTCAGCCAGGGAAAGCATGAGGAAAAACAGATTATCCAACACCTAGATTTCATCTCTTTACCTCCATGCACCTGAATTCCGAACGCACTTGGGATGAACTTATAAACTGTTTAAGGCAATTAATTCCATCCCATACTCGGGAGAGGGGCAGCACGGGTCAGCTGGGCTCTTGCAATGAGGAGGATCATGCAGCACACACAGTGTGCCCGGCACAAAGAACATCCCAACCAGCTCAAGGTGGCACCTGCGGCTCCAAAACATCACATTTGTATTGGATTTGTCAGTTATCCATCTTCCAATCAATACTTCAAACACAAGTTTACTGAAATTCATTTCTGTAGCAAATCCAAATATCATGTACACTGCAAAGTGGTTTTTCGAAACAAAACATGATGTACACTGTTTGGAAAAAATTCTTAGTTTTAGAGGAAATTGTATTGTGTGAGAGAGGAAAATTAATATTACTGAAAACCTTTCCATTGTGAGTTCTCTGGTTTTGAACAGCAGCTTCGAGCAAGGCGCCAAGGGAACACTCACAGAATTCGAAGTATTATTTCAGTTCTGGGTGTGACTCAGTTTCTACCTAAACTGAAATGACATTGGATGGCCTCGGCCATGGACACCCCACCTGCTCATCCAACCCCTCAGTGGCTGAAAAAATCCAGATATTAGCATAAAGTGGTATTTTTAAATTTCCATTTGCATGAAGGATCACTCATCGGGGGGACAAAAGGACGTTTGTGTGCATAGGCTGGGGCAGGGGCTGAGGCAGCATCCTGGCAAAGCTGGAGCAGAAAACCTCTGGGTTAACCACCATCAGTGCTTTGGCTGAGATAGGCTTTGAGAGAGGGGCGTGGGCCTAAACTGTGGGGGTTTTGGTCAAAAATAAAGATATATCTGGGCGAGGAAGGGGGAGATGAAAAGACTGAGATAATCTGGTCTCCAAATTAGAGGTGCTGGAAGAGAAGTCAGTGTGGGTACTGGTGAGAGGCTGAGGGTACATTAGCTCTTCACCTCTGTTGTAATGCACAGCATCTTCTGATTTCGGGTTTTATTCATGGGGTTCTTCTCTATCTGAAGGAACTATTTCCTTTCTGACCTGAGAAAAAAGACTTAGAACTTTCCTATTTAAGCACCCACCTGATAAAAACCTTAATTTGCATTTGCAACGTGAATGTTTTCCCCCACACAGAGCAACTGGAAGGAGCAGAGGTTCCGCAGCGAGCGCACTTCACCTGCCCTTCAACCAGCCCCGAGGGCCCTGTTCACAGGGTTTGCCTGAGCACAGCCCTCGGGCCTGGGCTCAAGGACAAACCTGCTTCAAGGCTGAACTACTTTCTGCTGTCCTGTCTGGCTTTTGATGCTCTTGTAGTGGCAGCTGGCACGGGGAGTGCGGATCTGGCCTGGCCGGGGCTCTCCCCAGCACAGAGGGGCTGCTCTGAGCGCCGGTCCTGCAGCAGGAAGGGCCTGGGTGCTGCAGGGCACTGGACAAGAGCAACACGTTCCCGAGAAGGAACGGGAGCATGGGGACGTGTCACCTGCCCCGGGACAGGGCCCTGAGCGTGTCCCAGAGCTGTCTGTCGCTCCTCTGCCCGAGCTAGGCCGGGCCCGAGGGGAACAGAACCGACTCCTCCCACACCTTAACATTTCAATCGTAGAATCATGGAACGGTTTGGATGGGGGAATTCACAGGATCTCAGACTGGTGTGGGTTGGAAAGGACCTTAAACCCCGTCTCATTCCAACCCTGCTGTAGGCAGGGACACCTTCCACTAGCCCCAGTTCCTCAGAGAAGAATTTAACTTCATTTTCATGAACGCTTATCTTTCAATTTATCACTCAGACCTCCTTATTATGGCCTATTAAGATCTGAGCTTTTTATAATTACCAGTTTTTAAGCACAGTTCTGTCTCTTTTCCCCTCAGCTCAGATAAGCACTTATCTCCCTCAAGCAGACGGGGAACATCCCTGGCCAGCAGAGCCCACGGCTCAGTGCGAGTTTCCCAGCCCAGGTAGCCCTGGCTGGTGCAGGGGCTCAGCCTCCAGCCCAGAGCCCTGGTGCCCTGCTCCCCTCCCAACAAACAGTGCTTCCTCCATCTGCAGCTGCTTTTTCTCAATCTGTCCTTCCTTCCAACCTCTTCAATGTCTCCATCTCCTCCCAGTGCTGCTCCCTCCACTTGTTTCTCCTCAGAGCGATGTGATCGACCTTCTCACCCTTTCTCAAAGCCTCCACCTCCTGTGCCAGGCTCCCCCAGCTCCCCCAGGGGACAGTTCAGCCCTGACCCTCTGCTCGTGGCTCCCACTGGCCCCAAAGCCCAGCAGCACCAAAGCAGCAGCAGCCTCAGCTCCTGTTCCACGTCTGCCAGCCATGGGAGGCACCGCAGGGGCTGAATCCTGCCCAGTTTAGTTCTGCTTGTTAAATAACAACCCTTTGTTTTTCACACCAGTAACCCTCCAGGCTCTGTAACAAAGGCTATGGGTGTGGGCAAGTTATTGTCTTCAGAAAAGCACATCTCTCAACCCCACTATTCCCTGTGCTGCTGTGTTCACCCCCCTTGCAGTGGTTTTTAAGTGGTGTAACGGATTAATCAGTTTGTGGCTTACTCTCCAGTCTGACTTTTTTGATTTTTAAGGGCTTTTATAAATGTTTAAGGTTGGATTGTGCAGAGGTGCAAAGCACACAACATAGCAATAAGAAAACCTGTAAAAAGAGTAGTTCACACAAGTCAAACAAATACAGCATGGCGAGAGCAAGGTTAGAATCAGCACTTTAGGTAAACCTGGGAAAAGATGAGATTTTAGATGGATTTTTGAAAAGGGCAAATTTTGAAATGGCAGCGCGGCGGAGGGAGGAAATTGTTGTGCTCGCTGCAAGTGTCACCTTCCAAAGGCAAGCGGGGATGGTTCACTCTCCTTTAACCACGGAAATGTTCCCTCCATTCAGCAGTTTAATGCCAGCTATGAAGGCATAAAGTCAGGTTTCTTACAGGTTGTTACTGAAAAAAGGGCAATTGGTATCACAGCGCGTGTTGGGTGCTGTTTCGGGATGCAGATTTAAACATCCAGGAACAGAAGCAGGGAGGAAGGAATTGTTCCCTGGGAGGGTGGGCAGGCCCTGGCACAGGGTGCCCAGAGCAGCTGGGGCTGCCCCTGGATCCCTGGCAGTGCCCAAGGCCAGGCTGGACATTGGGGCTGGGAGCAGCCTGGGACAGTGGGAGGTGTCCCTGCCCTGGCAGGGGTGGCACTGGGTGGGCTTTGGGGTCCCTTCCCACCCAACCCACCTGGGACTCTCTGCCTGTCCCCAAGGGAGCCGTGGCACCACACCAGGGGCACAGTGAGACAGCAGCTCCCCAAGGCCCAGCAGGCCGGACTCCAGACGTGGAGCTCTGCCCTCCCTGCAGAAAATATTCCTGAAATTCCTTAAAGATTAATTCTTGAAATCTCACCAATTCAGCCTCTGATCCACTGCTGGCTTACATTGAATCAAAATGCTTTTTTCTTGTGTTCAGAACTGTACTGGTTAAAAGCAGCTCTGCATTTTATCCCACTATTGAAACTGTTTGATAGGATCAGCTTTATTGGCTTGTCTTTGCTATTTTAAATTAGATTTGTTTTCCACACACTCTCTGATCCCTCAGAGCTTGCTCAGAGTGTTCCAAGTTAAATCTTTAAAGAGACATTTCTTGCATAACCCAATTCTATTACCTCTTGGTGCTTTGGTGTTTGGGCACTTTTAACCCGCAAAGGAAGCACCTTAACTCAAATATTCTCCCTTTTTCCTAAATTAATCCTGTTAGCCAGTATGAAGGTAGGAGCATCAAGTTTCCACAGGACCCTGCAAATCAAGGCACCAGTTGGACAGAAATCCATTTTTTAAAAGCCACAGGAAACATCCCAGGCTGGGCTCCATTTGATCTGCCATCCCTGCCCACAGCTAAGAGCTCCCTCCACAGCCATCACAGCACTCCTGGCCACTTCTTCCTCTTATTTTTCACCGTGCAAAGCTGAAATTTCCCTTCTAGATCCCTTTTGATGAACCGATGATCTTTAGTAATATTTCTCTGCAAGTTATTTTTGCTGCAAGTTTAAAGACATCTTTTATTTTTAATGCCTCTGCAATTCTCAATATGTTCACTGGCATTTAAACTCCAAAAAGCCGGTGGGAAAATGAGATGTGCTTTAAATGAGGCAGCGCTGGCCATCTGTGTGCGAGAGGTTTGTTTTGAAACAGCAGCTCTGGGTGGTTCAACAACTGCTCAGAGCCAAGGGTGCCTCAGCTGCGAGTGTGGCTCTGCCAGCCTGGGAGGAGGCAGCCTGCGATCCTGCCTGGCTGGGACAGCTGCAGGCGGCTTCGGATGAATTCAGCTCGAACCGAGTGGCGCAGCCCTGGCCAGGCTCTGCACCCAAACCATGGCCCCTGGCCAGGCTCTGCACCCAAACCATGGCCCCTGGCCAGGCTCTGCACCCAAACCATGGCCCCGGGCCGGGCTCTGCACCCAAACCATGGCCCCTGGCCAGGCTCTGCACCCAAACCATGGCCCCTGGCCGGGCTCTGCACCCAAACCATGGCCCCTGGCCGGGCTCTGCACCCAAACCATGGCCCCGGGCCGGGCTCTGCACCCAAACCGTGGCCCCGGGCCGGGCTCTGCACCCAAACCATGGCCCCCGGCCGGGCTCTGCACCCAAACCATGGCCCCTGGCTGTGCCCTGGGCACAGGAGCCATCCCCACACGCTTGGGCAGGAGGGGTTTTTTCAGGGTCTCCCCCATTATTTTCACCACACCTCTGTTTCTGTGGGATTTTTCCCCCAGAAGTGAATCCCTAATGATATGAAGCAAACCCAGGGGCATGACCTTGAGGTGGGATTCTAAAATAAGTCAGATATCTGCATTTTTCGGTAAAATAACACCATCCCCTTCTCCATTCTTCTGGACTGTCCAGCTACAACAGTTCAATTGCAGCTGGTTTGAGTTTTGCCCCCATCACAACCATAAAAGATGAATTTTTGAAGAAGTGGCTGTGGCTCGACTCCACTGACACCTGAAAGCTGCAGAGTTTGACTGAAACAGGAGCTGTGGGAGCGCTGGAATCAAACCAATTTGGGAAAATAAGGAAATTAAGGGAAAAAAGGTCAGACTCCCCTTAAGAGGTTATTACCTTGTATCAGTTGTACTTGCAGGGCTACAAATCCAGGCTGCAGCAGCACCTGGGATCACACACCAAGCCCGGTTCTGTTGCTGCAGAGATGGAGATTTGTCGGCCCAGTGAAGCGTTAGCGCTCAAATAAATGAGCAGTTTATTGACCTTTCAGTGATTGAGACAAAACTAAAAGGCAGAAATACTCCTGGAGCAGGCAGGCACCGGGGCCAGCACTCAGGAGGCTCCGGCTCGCGCTGGGAGCGCAGCCCTGAAGGTCACAGGGAGCACAGGGACTCGCTCACAGCCCCTGCCAAGCACCCCAAGGGCTCTGCCTTTCCCTCACTTAACTCCTCACCCACTGCTTGTGTATCTCGTCCTTTGTCTTCTCTGCAGTACAAGGACTGCCAGAATTTGGGGTGGGGAGAAGGAAAGGCCGTTATCTTCCCATCCTGAAAGTATTTCTGATCTTTCAGTGGAGTCCCCATCCCTGGAAGAGTCCCAAACACGCGTGGATGTGGCACCTGGCAATGTGGCTGGTGGTCACTGTGGTGCTGCTGGGTCATGGTGGGACTGGGCGAACTTAAAGGTCTCTTCCAGCCTTAAGGATTCGGGGATTCCAAGGTGCCCAAAGCAGAGACAAGGAAAACACCCACAGGCAGCACTTTTGGAATTTCCAAATCCATATTATGAGTTAATAAAACAAAGGGGAAATGACTCCTTCTAAATAGTCCATTTCTCCAGGGTACAGCTGGTACCAGGCCAGTAACGCTGGATTCCTGGAATGCTCGACTGATTCAGTAGCTAAACATATAAAAATGGGTGAGTACATCTTTCTGTATGTTGTGTAATATATATAAGGAATATAAGTCTGATTCAGAAAGCTGGACCAAGAAAACAGCTGCTGCTGTGTCTGTTGGACAACAACAAAGAGCAAAATGCTTCATAATTTGCAAATTAAAAATTGAAATATAAGGGGAGAGCTTAAGGAAAGTAAGAGTGCTTCATGAAAGTAGCACAGAAATACAGCTGGAACAAGGATCCTGATTTGCACTCAGGAATCCACAGCACTAATCCTGCAGTTTAAGTACATTAAGTCCTGTTAATGACCTTGCCCTTACCCACAGTTTGGGACTCAACACCTCTTCTCACCCCACTCCCAGGGAACCTGGGCTTTGCAGGAGGGATGGAACTCTGTATCCTCTGCCATGAAAATCACACCTGAGCATTCCGGGAACTGCTCACCTGGTGACTCAGGTACCTGCAGCTGAGCCTGGCTTAGGTCCTGACCTGCTGCCAGCCATGGAGAGGCAGAGACTGTGGTTTTCCAGAGTGGAAGAACCGAGCCCAGAGTCAGAGCCGCGTCACCTGGCACGGACAGCCGGTGCCACCCAGCCCTGCCAGGTGTGGAATGATGCCTTAGGTTTTAGCTTTTATATTTTACAAATTCTGTATTCTCTGTATTCCCGGTGTGTGACTCTGAGCTGCCTCGCAGCCTGTCAGCTGCTGCTCTCTCATGCTCACACAGACATAACAAAGCCTCTCCAGGCCTGCTCTGCAAGGACACCCAGCCCGTCCCAGGCCCAAAATGTGTAACCCAGCACCTTGAGAAGGGGGCCGAGCTGAGGGGGTGGTTACACTGTTAGCTAAAGTTTAATTGGCGAATTTATGCTGATCTGCAAATGGACCAAACCCATAACAGTGTGAAGAACTCGTGACTTGCTGTCCATCTTGGGTGTAGCATTTGGCCTGCCCAGGGTGTACCTTTGAAGGCCTCTTTTTTAAAATAAATATCACCTTTATTCCCTTACCCTGTCTAGTCTCTGTTTCCAGGTTGGCCTTTTGAGGCATTAGGGGAACGAGGAGCTGCAGGAGTCCCCCCGCAAGGCTCGGGGAGGCCGGGGAAGAGGCAGGGAGCAGCCAGGGACCGCGGCAGGAGAGGCCGTTCCATTCAATGGCTTATACTGCCACCGCCTGAGAGCTTCCCCGCGCAGCCTCCTCCAGGATCCATCCCCGCGTTCCGGGACGGCCCCATCGCTGCCGGCCCCGAGGAGGCAAAGGCAGGAGGAAACCCAGCCCGGGCTGCGAGGGCAGGGCCCGTCCCCTCGCTGCCATGCCCCGCACGGGCCATCAGGCACGGACACATGTCGGTGTGCCCGTCGCTGCTGCGGCTGCGGAGCTCGTTCCCCATAAAAGCCGATTAAACAGGCAGGGGCTCACCCACGGCTCACTGACCCAGCCGAGGCCGCTCGCTGCCGGGCACGGGCAGCGCTGCCTGCTGCACAGAGCTCACCACAGCCCTTCCTGAGAACAGGAAAAGCTGGGTGCAAACATCTGAACGCTCCCCAAAAATGACCCTGTCAGAGACAGTGGAGGAGCTGCGAACAGGGGGCTGAGGCACCATTCTCTGCTCAGCCCCAGGGGAGCTGACCAGCGGCCCCAGCACTGCCCTTGCCTGGCTCAGGCCCTTTGCACCCCCAGGACGGGCTCTGGTCCCAGGAACCCCCCCAAGCTTGAGCTGAGTCGCAGTGTGGGTTGAGCTGGCTGGGAAAACCCTTCTGCGTGAGCATCACTGGGAAAGAACCGTGGGGAAGGGTCTCCCCAGCTGAGACAGCTCCCACCCACCCTCACATGAGCAGCAGAGAGGTCAAACCCCTGTCCCCAGGGATGGAGGGGGATGTCACAACCTGTCCCTGCTCCCTCGCTGCTTTCATGGAACCACAGCATGGTCTGGGCTGGAAGGGACCTCAAAGCCCACCCAGTGCCATGGGCAGGGACACCTCCCACTGTCCCAGGCTGCTCCCAGCCCCAGTGTCCAGCCTGGCCTTGGGCACTGCCAGGGATCCAGGGGCAGCCACAGCTGCTCTGGGCACCCTGTGCCAGGGCCTCCCCACCCTCCCAGGGAAGGATTTCTCCCCAAAATCCAGTCCAGATCAACCCTCCTCCACTTAAAGCCATTCCCCCTTTTCCTGGCACTGTTTTGGACAGGAGCTGCACCAAAGTTCCCAGGTTTGCCCCCAGCAGTGACATTTCCCATCCCACAGTCACTGCTTTGATTACCAATGTCACCTTAATTTCTCTTTCACAACACAAGTCTCTCTTGCTTGGGGATATTTCAAGATTGCCTTCAATAAATATGAATGCAAATTTATTCCTTCATGATTTGTCATTCACTGCATTACCACTGCCATGGAGCAAGAGAGACCTTCATCTCCAAACTCCTTGATAGGGATTTCTCCAAAGACAGATACTTGATCTTCCAGTACACCTTTTTGGCTTTTATAAAATAAATACATCAAAGAAGATATTATTCAGGCTTATTTTATGTTCAGTGAGAAGTCATCCACACCACGGGAAGATACAAGCTACCAATCTGCCTCCTCAGCCAAAAAGAGGAATTAAACCCTCCTTCCTGGCAATCCTTTAAATTTTTTTTTAAATTTTTAAATGATTTTCAGAGCAGCAAATGCCATCAGGACCCTTTCCATCAGGGACTTCATCACAAGGGCTCCCTGCTCCCAGCTTAGAGAGGACTGGACCTAGAGACTCATTTATTCTCTTGAATCCCAGCTCTTGACCCTTTCCAACGCCCCCATCCCAAGCCCTTGCCCTTGGGGGAGGCTCTTGCCCTGCCAGGGAGGGAGGTGCAGCAGAGCCACCCCTCGGTGATCACTCTTCCCTCCAGCCCAAATCCTCCTTAAAGCAGGTACGGACCCAAAATGTCCCCAGATCGGGGCAGGTGGCCAGTCTTGGCTGCCATTACCTACTGGACTGATTCTGCCAAGTTTTTCCCCAAGTGTAAGGAAATATCAGTAGTTTTGTTATCTATCATAGCTGAAGCTGTGTGCTGAGCACGCAGGGTAACGCTGAAACTCAGGATGCCACGAGATGTCACTTCTGCTTACACTCAACAGACTTTCTGGAGATAATCCTCATTTTCTAAGGGGCTAAAGAGGGTTTGAATTTTGGCTGGAGACAAGGAAGGAGGGAACCCCGGGAAGAATGGCACAATTCTGCACTAAAGCCCTTATGAATATTGGTGGAGCCAACACAAAAGAAGCTGCAGCATTAATATGAGTAGCATGATAAAATAGACTTGAGCTTGTGACATGTTCAATCGCTCATTTAATTTTTATAGGAGTTGATTAAGATGCCTTTGCTTGAATTTTTATACTGTTTACTATAAAACATTATCATTTTCTTCAAAATCTATCGAGACAGACAAACCACACATTTGCCAAGCTGTTAAATAAATAGTATTAAATCAACAATACCCAGGGTCCCCAAATGCGAGTCATTTCCATGTATATTGATTTTAGTTCCATTTGCTGCAATAAAAGTTTTGTCTCTAAGCAGAAGGCAAAAAAGCCAACTATTTCATCAAATTGTTTTGGTTTTATTTCTTGAGATAATGCAGCTCTGCAGTCACTGCACGGGGCAAACCGGCCCTAAGTGCTCTCAGAGAGAGCTCAGGGAGTTCAGAGATGGACAACACCAGGCCCGAGCTGCTCCTGCCCCAGAGACAGCAGGGACGGCCATGAAGTTGGTAAGGAGCAAATCCCGCATGGAAACGGGCTGGGATAGCTGGGGGTGCTCAGCCTGGAGAGGAGGGGGTGGTGTGGAGCCCTCACAGCTCCTTCCAGGGACTGAAGGGATCCCAGGGAACTGGAGAGGGACCTGCATCAGGAACTGATGGGACAAGGAGCAGTGGGTACAAACGGAGAGAGGGGAAATTGAGCTGGATCTTGGGAAGGAATTGTTCCCTGGGAGGGTGGGCAGGCCCTGGCACAGGGTGCCCAGAGCAGCTGGGGCTGCCCCTGGATCCCTGGCAGTGCCCAAGGCCAGGCTGGACATTGGGGCTGGGAGCAGCCTGGGACAGTGGGAGATGTCCCTGCCATGGCAGGGGGGTACAGGATGGGCTTTGGGGTCCCTTCCCATCCAGGCCAATCCATGGTGATTCCCTGGCTCCCAGCAGAAGCTGCTGCTCAAGCAGCTGACAGGGATCTTGAGTGTTTTGCCGCACTCAGTGACATCCTGAACTCTGAATTTTAGCAGTTTAATTCTGGCACAGCAAATCTGCAGCACATTTTACAAGAGACAGCGAGTGTAACTCAACACAGGAAGCTGCACCAAAGCTGTGAAAGAGGAAGGAAAGCACAAACACTGAGAGGATAAACTGGGAAGCAGCTCCTGGGGCCAAGGAGTGGGCAAGTGGCAGCAGGGGAGAGCTTGCCCTGCCCAGCAGGAACCACAGTGGCTGCTCTGCAGCAGCCAGAGCAACTATTTTGTCTAATTTCTCCCAGCAAAATAATTCCACCAAAATACAGACTCAACATAAATCAGATAAATCAGCACACAAAATCAGATTCCACAGAAACCACCGAGTCTTCACCTCTGTTCTAAGTACAAAGAAATTATGAGGAAAATATATTTACTCCGGCATTTTTCTACCTCCAAAAGCCAAGTTTTTGAAACACTTTTGTCTGGGAAAGAAGGGAAATCCCCACCTTCAGACAGAGATATCTATAGGCAGAGATATCTATACCTGACAGAGAGCAGCCCCCCCACCTCCCCGTGTGTCGAGGACACGGGTGTTTGCCAGCGCTGGAACTCTCTGGGAGAGTGCTCTGGGCAGGATGAGTGCCTGGCAGAGATGAAAGCCCCACACTGCTGCCTCCCAAAGCCTCTCAGGCTCTGTTGAATGGGAAGATCCCAATCCCACCAGGGCACAGCTGGGATCCATGGGTCACTGTCCCAGCCCTGGGAGCAGCAGGCAGAGCCTGCCCGCGTTCAC
The DNA here is from genome assembly GCA_013400235.1 of Oriolus oriolus. Classification (NCBI taxonomy): domain Eukaryota; kingdom Metazoa; phylum Chordata; class Aves; order Passeriformes; family Corvidae; genus Oriolus; species Oriolus oriolus. The sequence continues at coordinate 341,400 of VXBT01006099.1, forward strand.
TCCCCCTCCGCAGGGCACAGATGGTGCCCTGGCAGCCCCCGGCCTCGCAGGGAGGCAGAGCCTGCCTTTCCAGAGCTGGGCTTACCACAGAGCTTCTCTTTAAACAGGTTACAGCCCCGGGGTGTCTCAGACACTCCTGCACGACTGTGATACACAAAAGCTGCTGAACACAGAATGGGAAGAGGGCTTTAGAGAACCAAAGTTCACCTTGTTAAAAATCCACTCCCTAGAGAGACCTCCACATCCCCACATCCATCATCACGTCAGGCTCAGGCAGTCTAGGAGCAGCAGAGAGCAGGAGCCCAGACTCTTTTCCAGAGCAGAAATGACTCCAACACCCACAGCGCCCAGCGAGGCTCCCGGGAACAGGCCCCAGGAAAAGGGCTCCCAACAGACTGCTCCAGAGGCTGGCTTTGTATCTGTGTCCGTGTCCACATCCACAGGGCATCCTCCTGCCCCTCTCACCCAGCTGCTTACAGCTCCCTTGCCCAGAGCACCTCTGAGCACCCCCGAAGGTTGTGCTCCATCAGATCCCAGGCTTGATCCAAAACGACTGCAGCTGCTTCCTGCCAAGCTCATCCCGCTGCACCACATCAAAGCTAACCCCGAGCTGAGGGCCCTGACCCGAGCACATCCTCGCTCATTTCCAGCCTGCAGGCAGAGCTGATCAGAGCCCACCCACCTGCAGCTGAATCCCCTTCCACCCCACCCCTGCCCCTTCAGCAGCGCTCCAAACACAATCCAGCTGGAGCAGGGCACTTAGCCTGAGGATTCCACAGGCCTTGAAGAGATCTCGTGGTGGGGAATAACCAGATTAGTGCAGGCTGATTGACAGCAGAGCAGCAGCACGAGCAAAGGGTGTTCTGAGAAATGTCTGACTTCTCGCCTGTTCAGAGCAGTGTGTTAAATCCAAAGAGAACGTCAGTAATTACTGCTGGCTGTAACCAAACCCTCTCTAAATCCAGGGCAGAGAACCGCCTCACCTGAGCCTGGCAGCACGGCGATGCCTCCTCTCTGGCATAGGCAGCAAAGCGCTGATATTTTCCGTGCCAGCGATTTGTTTCCTGCTCGTTGTCACCCCGCGGCGCCGTGCGTGAGCATTTCGCATTTCAGGAACAGCCTGGTTAGAGAGGTGCCAGCAAGCTCCCTGTTTCTCACCGTGTGACGGCGCCGGGAGGCTTCACAGGCCCGTGTGCCTCAGCTCCCTTTCGCAGGTTGTCACAGGAGCTGCGGGAGCCGGGGTGCAGCGGGAAGGCAGCTCCCGGCCCGGCACAGAGGGACGACCCCGGAATGCCCCGTGACGGTGGCCCTAAAGCTGCACAGCCCTCCCCGAAACTTCCTGGGAGGGGCTGGGGGGGCAGGTGCCGGTGAGGGAGAGGGAGGGCCGGGGAGCTGTGGCGGGTGGCCGTGCCGTGGGTCCTGTGCCGGTGACAGCCGTGAATCATCGTTCCCTGCGCTGGCAGCAGGGATGGGAAAGCTGATTTAAAATCTGGGGAAAGCGGCCAAAAAGCAGGGAAGTCTAAATTAACAGAAGGTGCCCGGGGTGTGAGCTGTGCCGCAGCCCCCCCGGGCTGTGCAGGGCCGGAGCTGGGCCCAGGCTGGGCTGCACACCCCGCTCCGGGTGCCCACCCGCGACCCCTCCCTGGGGCTCCGACCCCGACGGCTCCGGCTCCTGCGGGGAGCAGCCCCGGGCTCCCCCGGCGCTCGGGCTCAGTGTGCTTTTCAAACTGTGTTTCACAGCATCCCAAAGTCGCAGAACTGTTCGGGGGGGAAACTCCTGCTGAGCCCATCGAGTCCAACCATCCCAGCCCTGCCCCACATCCACAGGGCTGTGGAATCCCTCCAGGGATGGGGACTCCCCCCCTGCCCTGGGCAGCTGTGCCAGGGCTGGGCAGCCCTTTCCGTGAAGGAATTCCCAGATATCCAACCTGAGCCTCCCCTGGCACAGCTTGAGGCCGTTTCCCTTGTCCTGTCCCTGTTTCCCTGTTACCTGGGCAAAGGCACCGACCCCACTGGCTGCACCCCTGTCACCTTCCTTCCCCACCCCAAATCCAGAGGGCACCAGCTGGGCTGTCCAAGGTGTAGGAGCAGAGAGAAACCACAGGCACTAAAGCTCACGTGTGGCTTTTCAGGGGAAGGACAGGATGGGGATAATGAGGTTTTAAGTAGGCACTGTGGTTTATTACAAATTTATCTTTACTCATAAAACGTCCCACTAGTAATATTCCTGTCTGAAGCGGAGAATGAAATACCAAATTAAGATCCAAATACTTCAGTACAGCCTAACCACTTTGACAAAGTGATCTGATAAAATTCATCCCTCTTTTAATAAAACAAAGTGAATCCTTCAATAACACTGGATCATCTTGTCAGACATGCTGGATATCCTGAGGTGTTGTGACGGGACTGTGATGTCTGTCACCACTAGAATTTCACTTTTGGTACATGAAGTTTGTGAATTGATTTCAAGTTGGGGTGGTGAGTGAGGGGGAGGCAGCAGGGATGGGGAAACATGTCAGGATGGGCTGCTCAGGGCTTCCCACCTGGGTACAGAATCACCAGAAAAGGTGAACAGAAAAGCCATTAATGCACATTTATGTCCCACGTCCCTCGTGGCATCCAGGCCTCAGTGGGAGCCCAGGACATGGCTGGGTCAGAGGATGAGCCAGGGGCTGAGCTCCCAGGCAAGTCCAAAAAGGAACCAAAACCTGTTCCTTTCCAGTGGCTGGGGGAAAACAAGCACATTATTTGAGAAAAGATGTGGGGAGTTCTCAGGAATATTTCCCAGGTGTGCCTTCAGTTTCTGTGGTTCACATTTGCACAGCTCTGAGCTCCCAAGAACCTGAAATCCCCTGCAGCACTTGGGGTGTGTGATCCCTGCAGGCAGGTGAGCGGCTGTGCTCCCTCTCCCACAGCACAAACACATCTGAGGGAGTAAAACCCACTCAGTTACTCAGCAGCAGCTTTGTATGGAGAGAAGGAATTGTGGTTTAGGATGTGTCAGACACTGACACTGACAGCTCCTCACCTGACTCCTTTTCTCTCTCCTTTGTGAACAGCACCCTGGGCTGGGAGCTGGAGCCCTTTCAGCCACCCCGGAGGGAAGGGCAGCGCTGTCACCCCTGCTCCCTGGAGAGGAAGGGGTGGGGAATTCTGTGTGACACCATTTATTTCACAGCAGTCAGGATAATTACCCAGAGGGACATGGCAATCTCATTAGCCACCCACTCTCTTCATGTGCCCACTCCACAGTTTCCCTGCTTTATTCTGTCATTTGTAATAACTGGAGAGGAGTGGGAATGGCCCTTCCATCCATCCTGGCCCCCTCAGCCCCTGCTGATGCCTCTCATGAGGCCGCTCAAGGAAAACGAGGATTCAGGCCCTGGATGCTCCCGTGAGACTGCTGGGAGCTCCATCCCACCTCCTCCATCCCATCCTGACACTGAGTGTGTCACTGCTCCTTCTGGAGGCCCTCGGGGGCCCCAGAGCTGTCCCAGGGAGCAGCTGGGCCAGACACCTTCCCTGGGAGCCAGGATCCACTGGGGACCCGCCGGGATCAGCCCTGAGCGCTGCCAGGTCAGGGAAGGGTCCCCAGGAAAGGCAGTTCCTGACAAGTGCCAGTGCTGGCTCTGGAGTCCCCTAATGCCAGGCTGCAAATTCCCCTGTGGGCAGAGGGGGCCACCTGAGACCAGCTGTGGCACAGCTTTTTGTAGTAGTTCATACTTTTTTTTAATAGTTCATAATGCATGAGATAAAGAATTATTGTTATTTTCATGTGCAGCCCAAAGAGCAAGTGGAGAAAGGCTGCTGGCCTCTGCAGCAGCTGTTCCCAGGGAGCAATAAAACCCTGATTTGCCTCCTGGGAATGCTTCCAAGAGCGACAGCAACCCAGGGAAAAGCCAGGATAGCGAACGCAACAACCACAGCTGCATTTTATTGCCGTTACTGACGGGCTGCTCGCGTGGGTGGGAAGCATCCACATCTTCCAAGGCATGGCAGGATCCCACCTGAAAGGACACTCTGCTAAGGACAGTAACACAGCCCCGTTTTCCTGGTCTTTCCCTGGTTCTTCCCCTTTGCTGTGTTTCGCAGGAATTTTCCATGGCTCCCCTCTCTGCTGAGCCTCGTCCTTCCCACCAGATCCATTTACTCAGTGAGGAGCTCTGCCCAGCCTTTGGATCACTCACTTTATCACTCTAAGGAGGAGAAGGCCCTCCTGGACAGCAAGGAAGGGACTATTTTGCAGAGGCAGTAGCAGGAAAATAAATGTGTGTGGGTGTAGGGAAGGGAAAGGCAGAGGAGTCAGCACTCCTGGCTCGATGGAAACCTCATCCTGCATCCCTGAGCACTTTATCTGCCCCACTCAGCTTCCCTGCCTCTAAAATGGGACAGTGGCCTCACAGGATTGTCCTGAGTCCTCATTAATTAACACTTACATGACCTAAGTGTGTCTTAATCTCAGGTCACATTTAATTTCCAAACATACGCAGTGGTCTCCACTTGCACCGGAGAGGCTCGGGTTGGACCCTGGGGGAAGTTTCCTCCCTGAAAGGGTGGTGGGGCACTGGAAGGGGAGGTGGTGGAGTCCCCAGCCCTGGAGGTGCTCAGGGAAGGAGCAGATGCTCTGACACCCGGCAGGAAACATTTCCCCTTCTCGGTGACCGGACTGTCCGTTCCCTGTCCCCAGGGGACGTGGCACAGCTCCACCTCCCATCCTGTGCAGTGGCTTTTACAGAACTGCAGCTTCTCCTGCCTCTCCGGGGGCTCTTCCCTCCAGCCTGCACTCCCCTGCCCCTCATTAGCATGTGCAGGCATTTTCCTGGGGCCTGCCTGGGATAATCCTGCTCTTCTGCACGGCTGCCTGGGTTATTAAGGGAAGTGTGAAAAGGAGAATTACTCTCATAGTATTCCACAAAGTCTTGCAGGGTTAAGCCCTCCCCTGGGTAAATGGTCTTACGAGATGGAGAGTAAATACTACGAGGATTAGACTCAAAATGCCTCTCAGCTTTGAAAACCAGCACGAGCCCAAATGAGCCATGACCACACCGGGATGGGTGAGTCTCTGGGTTTAACCAAGCTCTGCCACAGGAAATGATTTCTAGGAAGGAGGTTTTGCCCAAATGTTCCTTGCTTATGAGAGGAATGAGCTTACAATTTGAATGCACAGACTTGGTCCTGCTCAAGTCTGAGACCATCTCAGGGCACTGTGAGTGCCCCAGGGACTGGGGCTTAGCAGAGGTTCAGGGCAGGGGCTGGGAAATGATTCCAGTAACAGAGGAGGATGAGGGAGAGGTTTGTTCCTGTGGTCAGTGTTGAGTTCCTGCTTTTTTCATTGCATAGAAACCCCATATGGGCAAATCCAACCATTATCCAATCATGGAATCACAGAATCCCAGAAGGATTTGGGTTGGGAGGGACCCCAAAGCCCCCCCAGTGCCACCCCTGCCATGGCAGGGACCCCTCCCACTGTCCCAGGCTGCTCCCAGCCCCAATGTCCAGCCTGGCCTTGGGCACTGCCAGGGATCCCGGGGCAGCCACAGCTGCTCTGGGCACCCTGTGCCAGGGCCTGCCCACCCTCCCAGGGAACAATCCCTTCCCAATATCCCATCCAGCCCTGCCCTCTGGCAGTGGGAAGCCATTCCCTGTGTCCTGTCCCTCCAGCCCTTGTAAATCATCTCTCTCCATCCTTCTTGCAGTCCCTTCAGGCGCTGTGAGGTCACACTGAGGCCACCCCAAAGCTTCCCCTCTCCAGGTGAGCCCCCCCAGCTCTCCCAGCCTTCCCTCCCAGCAGAAGCTGCCCCATCCCTCGGATCATTTGGTGCCTCCCCTGGCCTGGCTCCAGCAGCTCCAGGTCCCTGCTGTGCTGGGCCAGGGCTGGATTACATCTGTCAAGCTTTCAATGGGAACTTTTAAAGTCCTTTTCTCCAAACACCATTTCCCTTCCATGCTCATGAACTGCCTGGGGGGGGGGCAGTCCCAAATCTGCACAAGGGTTTCTGAGGTGTGAACAAACATTGGTAACAACCAGCTCCCACAGCAGGGTGAGGAGGAGGAAGCAGAGCTCTGCAAAGCTCAGGGAAACCTGATTTCCTTCTCTGCATAAATGAGTGTGGTCCCTTTCAAAGCCCTGTCCTGATTTGTGTCCATGTGCATGTGGGGACATCTAGGAACAGCAGTAATTGGACTCACCTGCTCCATGACCTCAAACCCATGACATGTATTAACTCTCCTGGTTTCTCTTTGGCTTTTTAAAAGCCTGGGACTAAATTGCCAGCAGCGTCAGGACACGCCGTGCTGAGCAATCAGCCAGCAGCAACAAGAACACTTGACTTTCAGAGCAGAGATTAATGTATGTTCCCCTTAGCTGGAAATTGCCCTTCTGACCAATTTTCTATGGCTATTTTTTCACTGCTGTATTGTCTTTTTCTGAGGATGTAGGAGTCTTTCCTCATTATTCTAAGAAATCTTATAATAAATTGATCTGGAGTCACAAGGAATAAAACCTTACTTGAATGAATGTCTGCTCCCCTGGGACAGCAGCAGAGAGAAGGTTTTGTCATCTAACAAACAGGAGAATAAACACAATTTTTTACATTCTGATTGAGCACATGTTGCAGGAAGGGTGCTCAGTGTTACCTTCTTTCTACAGTCATTTTTTTTTATTTAGTTTGAGAATAAGAAATGAAAAATTGAATGTATTCAATGGAAAATGATATTAAGCTAAACACAGGTACTATGCCTTTATTTGCATAATTATCTTATTGTGTAGTAAAACATCTAATCAACAGAATTTCTCTAAATAAACGGGCAAAAGCACCTCTACAAAGAGCCTAAAGGAAGAAGGCCTGACAGCAGTTCCACCAGAAAGGCTGGGTTTTAAAATCAGTCGAAATTCAGCCTTTCTTCAAGTTCTCCAAACGCACTTTGACAGTGTTCGTTCTTTTCATTCTGAGGGGTTTGAGGCACTGGAGGAGCTGGGCCCTGCCCCTCCCAGGGTGTGGGAGAGGCCGCCTGGGTCACCAGCACCGCAGCCCCGGTCAGGAATTGCCCTGGGAGTCCAGCAGGGGAGAGGAAATGTCCCTGAAGTGCCACTGCTGGAGCTCAGGGGATTCACCCAGAGGCAGCAGCCAGCTGAGCCCACCTGGGCTGGCCCAGAAACATCCCCCACACAAAACCCCCCTCCTGCCCTGAGGGGTCAGGGCAGAATCACAGAATCAGTAGGGTTGGGAAAGGCTTCCAAGATCATGCCCCACGTTTGACCCCAGTGACAGACGAAGCCTTTCTGTCCTGATAAAACCACACAGTGTCAGACACTTGACAGCATTTCCCCAAGTCTGCTCGTGCTGTGCTTTCCCCACATTTCCAGTGAAGCTGTTTAACTATTTTTGCAGTCCCCAGGCTGAAAATTGCCATTTTTTCAAAGGGAGCTGTCTAAGGGACCTGATTCTATCATTTCAGAGCAGTGCTGGAATGGCAAGCAGTGAAACCCTGCCCTGCCCTGGCTCCAGAGCTTCGCAGTCCTGCCAGCTTCTCTCCCAGAAGCAGCTCCCACACGCTGTCCCTCCAGTGGAAGTGTTTCCTGCTCCTGCCCGGGAGCTCCCTGCACCGCGGGGATGCTGCTCTGAGCACAGCAAGGAAACGCCTCGTGGGGAGCTGCTGCCCGACTCAGCCCAGCCCCAAAGCCCCGCGGGCACAGAGGGAGCGCCCAAACCGCGAGGGTGCGAACCGAGGGAAACCAAGGTGCTGTCTCTGCCCAAACGAGCTGTAAAGCACTTGTGCCTCTGCAGAGACCAGAAACTGCATCTCAGGTGGGGCTGGAGACTTTTCCAACGCAGCCGGCCTCCAGCAAGAGCAGTGCCTGGTGTGGGAGGGATGTGCAGGTTACAGGGAAGGATCATTTAGGAAAACCTGAAAAAAGCCTGTTCTTTAAAGCCCTGTTATCCACAAATGTGTTTCTTACTGGAAACACTGATTTTTCTATTTCTTTTGAGAGTCGTCTTTACTTCTTTTATTTCTTGTATTTATTTTATTTCTTTATTGCTAATTTCTCTGTGACTGAACACTTTTATTGTCCACGCGAGCATCCATCGCTGAAACCTGCTGAGGTCTCACCTGTAATTGAGGCTGGGGCTTATCTGAAATTGTACTTCCAGCTTCACACAGGTTTGCCTGAGCTCCCAGGGCTGCCTTTTACCGGTCACTTTGCATTATGCAAAAAGGAATTTATTCATTGGGGTTTCGTTGGTTAGCTGGTTTTGGTAATTATTTTTTGGGCTTTTTTTTGGTTGTTGGGTTTATTTGATTGTTTGTTGGTTGTTTTGCTTTGTTTTGGGGGGCTTTTTGTTTATTTTCTTGCCAGGCCACTACAGTGTGTGCGTGTCAGTGTCAAACCCTACCCAGCAGATGCACCTGGGGTGGCCCCAGGACTGAGCACACCCCAGGCACGCAGAGGGTTTGGAGCTGACTCTCAGCCGCCTGGGATCCCTCTGAGATGCAAGCGGAGCCAAAGGACCATCTGCAGCACCAACTGCTCGGGATGGAAACTGGAGTGAGGCACCCTGACAGCAAATCTGCAATGAATCTGTAATAAATCTGTGAGAGATTTTCCAGTGCTCCGCCGAGGGCTGGGTCACCTCAGGATCCACTGAGCTGAGGTCCCCAGGCGCTCCCGGGCTGGGGATCAGACCCCAGATCTCACTTCCAGTGTGTTGTAACTGGACAGAACACCCCCTCCGCACACAGGGAAGGGTTTGGGTGTGAGGGGGGCACAGATTCCATACAGGAAAACCCTGGATTCCATACAGGGAACCCAAACCCCTCCTGTTTCCTGGGACCAGGGTTGGGCAGCTGAGGGGGCTCCATCCTGGGAGATGCCCTGTGACTGCTGGAAAAGCTGTCAGCAGTGAAGCCTTCTAACTTTCCCAGCACTTCTGTGAGATTTCTCTCTTTCTCTCTTTTTCCCAAGCAAAACTATTATAAACAATTCTGGGAGTTTTTGTAAATTAATTAAGTTTTGTGCAGCTGCAGTTTGTTATCATTTTTGCTTAGAAAAATATTTTAGAATAGGTGTTGTCAGAATTAACCAATGAACTTGGTAGGTGGCTGACCAGAGGTCCAATAGCCTCTTGACATTTCTGTAAACTTCAAACGAGTTAAGGGATATAAGCCGCTCTGTAAAATAATAAAAAAACCTCCGCTTCGCTTTGTTCTTCCGGGACGCTGGACTCTGTGTCGTCATTTGGGACATTTGCGACAATGCCCAACTCCCTGGACAGGTCCTGGAGTGCCCTGCTGGGATCAGGGGGACAGGGACCCCCAGCTCTGTGCCTCTGGAAGAGGTGATGCCGAGTTTTTCCTGGCTCGGGGTCCCAATCCAAGACAAATGCATGAGCTGAACTGCAAGTTCAGTATTCTGGGAGAGAAGGAACAGAATCACCAAGGGCTCAAGATGGAGGAAACATCCTCACTTTAATTAACCCAAAAAATAGGGCAGCCACACTCCCACTGACATTCCTTTTTCAGATCTTTTATCGACCAGCATTGCTCAGCTATTTTTATCCTCAGGATGCAAAGGCAGCACTGGAGGTGCAAAGTGGATGGGCAAGGATGGATAATTTATACAAATAACAGGGAAACAAGAGTGAGTGCTCACACCAAAGAGAAAAATCTGCTGCGCTGCTCTCACAATTACCTCCTTCCCTTCTCCCCAGTGCGACAGATGGGAGGTGAGGAAGGAGAGGGATGGAACTGCCATCCCAGCGGCTGCGCTGGACTGGGGCGCAGCGGAGGAGAGGCTCTGCACAGGGACAGATAAAGTCAGGATGAAGAACAGCCTGGCAGCGAGAGGAGACGTTTGCTTTGTTCAGCCTGCACAAAAGATCGGGCGAGGAAGGATCAGCTCAAAGCCTTGTGATGGTTTTTTTGTTGAGTTGATAGAAGAGGTGACAAAAATGTTAGTGTGATGTTAAGAGCAGGGCTGCTCGGAAGCAGGCCCTGGGTGGCAGCAGGTTCGGAGCTCTCTGAGAAGGATGGAATACAGGAACATCACAGCGCTGCCACAGCACATTCCCCTTCGCCCCGAGGGGCTCCAGCAGGTGCTGGAGAGGTGTTTGTCCATCCCTCGGCAGTCTGGGATCGCTGCAGCCCCGGGCTGACGGCGGCTGGGGTTGTGCTGGCAGCACGGGGAGATGCTGGTCCGGCTGCTCAGACCCTGCAGCAGCACTGCAGGGTTGTGATCTCCTGGGGACGGGCTCCTGTCCCATCGGCGCAGGCAGAGGGCTGGGAGGGAGGGCTCCAGCCAGGAACCTGCGGGAGGCTCTGCCTTGGTCCCTGCCCGAGCCCAGCACGGACACTCAGAGCTCAGGGACAAACATTCAGGCTCAGCTCTGGATACTTCCACCCACCAGCCAGGCCTGGCAGGGATCCCTCAGCCTGACACACTCCCCGCTCGAGCTCCTTCATTCTCTGCTTTACCTGTGACTCCCGTTCAGAGCCACCCACCTGATCCCACAACACTAAACATGAAAGGCTCGTCGCTGAAATTGATTTTTTAAAGTTACAAATTACACAAAGCATGGTTTTTAATTGGATGTACAAGAGAACCTTTGCAACAACAGCTGGAATTAATAGTGTTTAAAAATAACTTTCCTACACAGAGCAGTTCCTCCGAAGCAAATCGTCAGAATATAATGGCATGGACTTTGCATTTATATATTTATTTATATGTTTATTTAATTGTATCACAGGCCCCATCTCTAGAAGTGTCCCAGGCAGGGCTGGACAGGGTGGGTGGCAGCTAGGGACCGTGGACTGACCTGGCCCTGGGCACACAGCACAGGGATAACGGCTGGGGAGGAACAAAACCATCCTTCCACAGCTAAAACAATTAATAATTGTTAATTAACCATTGAAACTCTCCATCCTGAAGCTCTGTGAGGTTAAGTGCAATCAATGTTTATCTGATTACACTAAACAGGGTCAGGAGGCTCAGTGCACGGGTGTTTGAGGAATGGCTTTGGAAAGAGAAATAAATGCCGGGGGCAGGATGGGGAGGGGCACTGGAGAGGGGGGAATCGCCTTTTAGAAACAAACAAACAAAAACATGCCACATTTAAAACTAAAATGTCCCTGGACACAGTTTGCACGTCCCATACAGACACCCTGGTGAGTGCTCAGTGCCTCTGAGAGTTAACAGAACGTGGTCAGCAGGGATGATCTTTCCCTCCAAAAGCAGCCTGGAAAGGCCCTGCTCCACCCGCCCCCGAAGCCAACAGAAAACTGCCTTCAGTGAAGCTGGATCAGGCTCAAAGTCTGCTTATTTCTGTTTTCCTGAGTCGTGTAAACTCCATCTGTTCCCAGCGCCCTGGGGGAGCGCATCTCTGTGTGCCCAGCTCGGTGTGCCACCCTGCCCAGCCCGTGCCCAGCCCCTGCCCAGCCCCTGCCCAGCCCCACCAGCGGCTCCTGGCGCACAGCCCGGCTGCCCCGCCGAGGCACCTGCACCAGGGCTGGCACCAGGCACGTTCTTAATTAAAAATGAAACGTTTTTACATGCCAGCCACCTCTCGGGTCTGTGTTCTGCAGAACAGAGCCTGGCTGTGGGACACAGCCCGACACAGAGCTCTCGGAATTGCTGCAGCCTGCCAGTGCTGCCACCCCAACCCAGGCAGGAGATGCAGGGCTGTGCGTGCCCCTGGATCCCTGGCAGTGCCCAAGGCCAGGCTGGACACTGGGGCTGGGAGCAGCCTGGGACAGTGGGAGGTGTCCCTGCCCATGGCAGGGGTGGCACTGGGTGGGCTTTGGGGTCCCTCCCCACCCAGACCAGGCTGGGATCCCGTGAATTGTGCCCAAGCTGCTCATCCCTCCCATCCTGAGCACAGGCCGGGCTCAGGGAGAGGTCCCAGGGCACGTCCCCATGGAAGCTGTCCCATGCAGGAGCCCTGGTGTCCCCCGGTGCCCAGGGCCCCCTGAGCCTGTGTCCCCCCACCCCAACCCACACTGGGGGACGTCCCTGCCCTCGATGCTCACCAGAATTTCTGACCAGGGCCACCACAGCTCCAGACCTGGCATCCCTGTCCAGGGAAAGCCAGGCTGGTGAAGCACAGTGAGCGCAGCCTGAGCAGACAGGCAAGGAAAGCCTCCAGAGTGAGCCCAAAAGGAACAGCCCTGGTGGGGCCGCAGCTGTGTGGGTGAGAGCACCACACAAAAACCCCAAACCCCTCCCAGCCCCTGCTCGCATCGGCTGCTGCTGGCAAAGGCTGATGACAGCGATAAGTGTGATGAATTGACGCTGTAGTTATGGATATGCCAAGTTGTGTGAGGGGACAGCGGACGTGTCACTGCTTACACAGCTGAGCAAGCAGCCCCGTGCTCCTGCACAGCCTCTGCAGCCTCCGAGACGAGGCATTAGCGCAGCTCTGCCTGCCCACAACGTCCTGCTCCTGCACCTGAACACAGCTACAGCCCCACAGCAAAGCTGCGTTTAAAGAGCCAAACCTCACTGAAAAATACCTAAATCCTCTCTGCTGTTTGGTAGAAGCCATTCTCCAGGAAAAATACAGTTTTATTTTGCAAAACCTGACCTATGGTTGTGCAGCCCTCCATCTGCCAGGGCTGTAAAGCTGCTCGAAAACACAAATGTGATTTGGGTTTGAAACATGTACACAATTGAGTAAGAAATTGCAATGTTTGCTGGTGTGGGAGCTGGGAGCACAGTTTACATACAAATAAATCCTGGGTGCAATCAGACAATACCAATGCAGGTGTTTAATCAGTGCTGGAATTAGGAGCTGTATAAACATGGGCACCCATGGGCCAGGGGTGATCCAATACTCTCCCCACAGCCCCAGTTCCTGAGAGCCTCTGAAGATGCCAGGCCTGCCCCGAGCCCTCCAGCGGGTCCTGCACCAGGCAGGGCCTGCTGTCCCTGGCTTTAACTGAGGGAAAACACACCCTAAACAGGAGGAGCAAACAAACATTCTTTACAAAGCAAAGGGGCCTTGGCTCAAATGTTTTCAACCCCTTTTAAAGCAGGTGGTTCATGTGGCTTGCTCCAGGGCCCCAGTTCCCTCTCTGCCAGGTGCTGTTCACCCACAGGGGTCAAACCCTGGGGCTCTGTACATGGATTTATTTACAAGAATCCAGAAATCTAGTGAAAACCAGAATATCTGTGTCCTTAACAACTCATAGTAATCCCTTCACTACCATTCTGTTATCATTTAAACTTTCACCACCTTGCAGGGAACAACGTGGCAGCCAACATTTTGTGGTGTTTCCCTTCGCGATGCTCAGTGCTCGAAACGTGACCCAACCTCCTCTCCCAGCGAGAGGAACGAGCACCAGCCTGGGAACGGCAGGAGTTACACCCTGCCCACCCTCAGAGGGAGGAATTCCTCCTCCCCAGTGTCCCACCTCACCTGCCCTCTGGCAGAGGGGAGCCAGTCCCCCTTGCAGCGCACATTGCACTCCATGCACCAATAACTCCGTTCTCATTTCAGCCAGCCGAGCGCACCGGGAGCAGAGGGGCACCGGGAACTCTGGGCTCCCTTTGCCTGTTGGTTGGCCTTAGGCTCCTAAATTCGTCAGCACACACAAGGCTTACTCTGGTGCTCTCTTGGCTGTGCTCTGTGGTGTCCCACAGGCGCAGCTCCCACCACACCCACACACAGCAAACACCTGCAGCTGTCCCCGTGTCCCCTGGCCACGTGCAGAGCCAGCTGCTAAATAACAGAGTGGCCTCAGGGAGACAGGCACCAGCCTGCAGGGACACCCCACTGAGAGGCTCCCAGAAATGGGGGAAATCTGGGGGTTTCACCCAGCAGGAAGCCAGCGGGGCTGGGCTCCAGCAGGGACTCTCCAAGTTAAGACAGAAGTGTGGGTTTTCCGTTCATCAAAAGGACTGATGTTGTCCTGCAAGATAAAGCAGCTTCTGGAAAGTGCTATTGTTTGTCTTTTTTAACCATTTATCAGCAGAGAACAGTTTAATGTTCTGGTAGAAGGCACAAGTGAGTATCTCTTCAGTGATGAAGGAAAATAAGCTTAGTGCTAAGGCAAATAGAAAATATTGATCTATCTTCAGGTACTGCAGCTGAAAATCTTTTGTGAAATTTATCTTCCCTACCCTCCTGAGCAGTGCTCTTTGTCTCTTACCAGCTAATTCTCTGTAGTGAAAGTTTAACCTTGAACATAGAGAAGGAAAAAACCTCAAAACCAAAGCAAACTGGCTCTGTGAAGAGTTCAGGTCCTGTAAAGGCACCGCTGGGGTGAGCATCCCCGTCCCCTCACCCATCCTGGGAAATCTCCTTGGGAAAAACCACATTCTGAGCTTCACTTCTTGGTAAGATCTCCAAGGCAGGAAAGAAAAAGGAGAAAAATGACCTATTAGGTAAACCCAGCAGCTTCATAAATTTGAATCTCTGGGCTCTGATTCGATGGAGCCCCCAGCAGAGCCCTGTCCTTTATCTCAGCTCAGCCAGCAATACTGGCCCCGTTCCTGCACTGGAGAGCAGGACACTGAATATTCCTCAGGCAGGCTCAGACCCTGTTCTCATGCCCTGTTTGCAGCTCAGAGGGCAGGGGCAGCCCGGGGGACCTGGGGACATGGGGCAGGGGTGGCCTTGGCAGAGCTGGGAATGGTTGGACTCGAGGGGCTCAGGGGCTTTTCCAGCCTAAACAAATCCAGGATTTTGGTTCTATTGACCAGATTTCCCTTATCAGTGTGAAGGTAAAACCTGTGAATCGTGGAACCACAGAACTGTTCAGGGTGGAAAAGCCCTCGGAGCCCATCGAGTCCAACCATTCCCAGCACTGCCAAGGCCACCCCTGCCCCATGTCCCCAAGTGCCACCTCCACAGGGCTTTNCTGGGGTGAGCATCCCCGTCCCCTCACCCATCCTGGGAAATCTCCTTGGGAAAAACCACATTCTGAGCTTCACTTCTTGGTAAGATCTCCAAGGCAGGAAAGAAAAAGGAGAAAAATGACCTATTAGGTAAACCCAGCAGCTTCATAAATCTGAATCTCTGGGCTCTGATTCGATGGAGCCCCCAGCAGAGCCCTGTCCTTTATCTCAGCTCAGCCAGCAATACTGGCCCCGTTCCTGCACTGGAGAGCAGGACACTGAATATTCCTCAGGCAGGCTCAGACCCTGTTCTCATGCCCTGTTTGCAGCTCAGAGGGCAGGGGCAGCCCGGGGGACCTGGGGACATGGGGCAGGGGTGGCCTTGGCAGAGCTGGGAATGGTTGGACTCGAGGGGCTCAGGGGCTTTTCCAGCCTAAACAAATCCAGGATTTTGGTTCTATTGACCAGATTTCCCTTATCAGTGTGAAGGTAAAACCTGTGAATCGTGGAACCACAGAACTGTTCAGGGTGGAAAAGCCCTCGGAGCCCATCGAGTCCAACCATTCCCAGCAGTGCCAAGGCCACCCCTGCCCCATGTCCCCAAGTGCCACCTCCACAGGGCTTTAAATCCCCCCAGGGATGGGGACTCCACCCCTGCCCTGGGCAGCTGTGCTTTCCATGAGGAAATTTTTCCTAATCTCCAACCTAAACCTCCCGTGGCAAAACTTGAGGCCACTTCCTCTCATCCTGTCCCTGTCACCTGGGACAAGAGCAGCGTGGGGAGCATGGCCTGTCACAGTGGGACAGTGCCACAACCCCCACCTCATCTGGAATTAAGCCAAGACTAAAATGGAAGGAAAAGGGGAGAATTTGAAGGGACTGGGTGTCCTGGCAGCAAGAGCAGCTCCCCAGCCAGCACAGGGGTGGTGGGGCCTGCAGAGCCACGTGTGACACCCACAGGACCATCCCCACAACAAACCCACAGGGGCACAAACAGCCCAACAAACTCGATTCCCATTTAAGCAAATGTTCAGTCAGTGCCCAAAGCAGGCAATCAACTCCAATTTAAACCAACACTTGACAAGCTCCCTGTTTATTCCAGAGCTGGGATGGGGTTTTCAGGCCAGCCTGTTTGTATCTCCTCTCTGTTTCTATTAAGTGCAGGCCTGTGCCATAATATCATTTTTCCTACTCTCATGCCACTGACAGCACATCCATCATTCTTCATAATTGCATCTAACAAATATTGATTTTGTCTCCAAAAGAGTAAACAGAAATATTAAAGTGCTTTTGCAGAAGGCAGAAACACTCACGGAAAGCACGTTTGAACAGGGTGAGGAGGACGAAGCCTGGACAGAACATATGGCTGGGCAAAAGCAGCACCAGTCTGCACTGGCTCAAAAATGCAGCAAAGCAGCGCGGGCTTGGGCAGCCGAGCGTTGTGCCAGGGAAACGCCGTCGGGACAGGCGGCAGCTTCAGCCCGCTCTGCCTCAAACAGGAGCGGCTCCAAACACTTCCCCACTGCTCCCCGAAGGCAGGGAATGGCTGGAGCCTGCCCTCGGAGCGCTCTCAGTGCTGACTGAAGGCACTGCCGGCTGCCTGTGCTGGGGGCCACAGCAGTGCCACCTCCGGGTCCTGGCACTGCTCGGAAAGCACAGCTGGCACGGGGCTCTGAGCAGCCTGGCCTGGGGGAAACATCCCTGCCCATGGCAGGGGCTGGGACTGGATGGGCTTCAGGAGCCTTTCTAACCCAAACCGTGGGATTCTGTGATGATGTTCGGCTCTACTAATCCGTCACTTTAATCTTCCCCTCAGAAAACCCCTGGGAAGGCACAAACCAGCCCCATTTGCCTGTGTGTGCAGGAGCCCGAGCAGCTGGAGGAGAAGGCAGTGCTAAAGCAAACACGAGCGGGGTGAGTGAGAGTTCCTGGGGCACCGGATGGTGCGGGATGCTCCCAGCCCCGGGACAGCCACAGGGGAGCGGCTGCGGGAACAGCACCTCCGCCCTCACCCCCACCCACAGCCAGCCGGGGCACTGGGCACACACCTCCCCTCTGGGCAAGGGAGCCCAGAGTGTCCTGTGAGCACCTGGGAATCGGGACACGAAGTAGGATCTTCCATAAATGAGCTGCTGCCCAGCAGGGAAAGGCAGCTCAGGAGCGCGGGTCAGGGGCTGCCCCCAGAGCACGGCCAGCACGCACCAGGGACACGCCTGGGACGTGCCAGGGACATGCCAGTGCTCCCTGTTTGTCTGAACAGCCCTGCCCCAGGCACCCACCCACCCCAGCTCCCGGGAGAGCCTCGGGAGGCTCCGTGTTCCCCTCACCTGGGCTCCCCCAGCCCCGCGCTGCGGCCGCCGCTGGGCCTGGCACAGACAAGAACTGATGTTCTCGACCTCACCAAAGGTCAGTGCCATTTTTAAAAGAGATGATTCCCAGGAATGCTGAGGCCACCTTGATATATCTTCATTAGGGAGAAGGAATTTACCACCTCCTGCAGTCTGAGGAGCTGAATCCACAGCAGCAGCCTGGGTTTGTCCCAGCTATGCACAACCTCTCCTCTCCCAAGAGAAAACTCAGGTTGTGTCCATATGCCTGTTCCTCTCACTCACGAAACTGCCACAGAGCAAAAGATTGTCCTAATGAGCCAATGGTTTGCTTTCTCAAGAATTTTTCTCCAGTTCTGCTTAGATTCTCCAGGAGCAGCTCTTCCAGCACCAGCCCTGTGGGCAACATGCTCAGATGTTTATTTCAGCAGGGGATGCTCCATTTGGAGGCAACTCTGAGAGGGGAAAAACCACAAATCTCTCAAATCAATCAAGCAGTGTGTTGGCATGCAATAAACACCAATTTCTAAAGGAGAAGTCTTTCTAGAGAAACTTGATCGACTCTCTGACAGGATTACAGAGTTGGAAGATGAAAAGAAAAATTACACATTGGAGTTGCAGTGAAATATTTGGTTTCATGTCTTGCTGCATCTTGATTGCTAATACGGTTTAAGTTGTTGCGTGTGGAAAATACCACCACACTGGAAATGAGAACAAAGTGAAACAGCCAGGGATCAAGGATAAGGAGCAATTCCCAGCTTGTGGGTTCCCTGCCACCTGCAATGCCAGCAGCAGGGAACAGCCCCCACTGAGGCCACCCAGACCCCTGCCCCAGCAACCATGGAAAATTCATTGTCTGGCCAGATGTTGTGGTAAATCAGGCACAAAATCAATCAAGCCCAGGCTGGACAGGGCTTGGAGCAGCCTGGGACAGTGGGGGGTGTCCCTGCCCATGGCAGGGGTGGCACTGGATGGGTTTTAAGGTCCCTTCCAAGCCAAACCAGTCTGGGATTGTATGATCCTCCTCAGGGGCAGCTCATGGACTCTGACCCAGCCCAGCTGCAGGCCCTGCCCTGGGTCCCCCTGCACACCCCAGCTCTGCCCTCCCTGCCAGCTCTGCTGCTGCTGTTCTTCGGGCACAGATCCTTGCCACAAAGCTCCTGCACCAGAATTGATGTTTCTCCCAGTTACCTCCTACCCCATTAGGAAAACCCCTCCATAATCCACCTCTCTGGGACTGGGAACTGACCGCCAGCACTGCACAAGTGCTGGAGGGATCCAGCAGAGCCCAAGTTGTAAAGCCAGGGTTCAAACTGCCTGAGCAGTGTGAGGCTGATTCTCGTGGGTTTCTGGGCTGAAAGAAATCAGGAGTGAATTTGTGCATTTTTCTGTGTCAAGCAGAGGGTAAAAAATCCTCCCAAGTTCATTTCCTCGTCTGGCACTTCTGCCCTGCCACACCCAACCTCTCGCTGATTTGATCTCTCTCCTCCAATTTGTCTTCTGTATTTCCTCTCCTGTTCCATTCCTAATTCTTTCTTAATTCCTCCTATAAAAAATGACTGAGGAACCAGTAGGAAATGTCCACAGTGGCAGAGAGTCAGGTCCTCATCTGCTCTTACAGCGGATGAGAGCAGTTTCCAGCTATAATATGTTACATCGAAAGGAAAAAAGCTGCTTTAAAAATCTGTATTAAAGCTTTTATCCAATTAATATTTCATTACAGCTGCCTAGGAGAGACTCGTCACTCCTCAGTCGTTTCATTCTAAGCAGCTAAAACCCATTTGTGCAGTTGTAAATCCTTACTTTTTAATAAGAAATTTTTTGTAAGGTACTAATTAAAAAAAAAAATTTAAGGAAATGCTTTTTTCTCGATTGGCTTCTTCCTCTTATTGCTTTCTGCAGCGTGAAGAACAAACATTAAACCCATCCCAGCTCCCTGGCAGCGGCTCTGCCCAGAGCCGAGCATTTCATCTGCCCCCGACCCTCAAGCAGTTAACAGAAAACAGCTTCGGTGGTTTTATCAAACCTTGACAAGCACTGTTTGATAAGGAGCCGGGCGGGGCTCGGTGGGATGCGGGGTGTGGGATGCGGGGTAGAGGATCCGGGACGCAGAGTGCGGGATGCAGAGTGCGGGATGGGGGGTGCTGGGTGCGGGATCCGGGATGGGGGGTGCTGGGTGCAGGGATAGGGGGTGCGGGATGCAGGATCCGGG
>VXBT01006099.1:360852-375567 GCA_013400235.1 Oriolus oriolus
ATGCAGGATCCGGGATGGGGGGTGCGGGATGCAGGATCCGGGGTGGGGGGTGCGGGATGCAGGGTGCTGGATGCGGAGTGCAGGATCCATGGGTGCGGGAGCAGTGCCCCTCTGTTGCCCGCGGCGCCGGCACCGCCCGGAGCCAGCGGGGCCCCCGAGCGCCCCTCGGGATCGGGCCCTTCACCGCCTCCCTGCAGACGGCTCGTTCATCGCTTTCTGCCCCAGTGCGCTGAGCTGCATTTCCACGATTCCCCGTGTGCTAGGAATGAACCCCTAAGAATCGCCAAGCCCAACTCCCTTCTCCTTGCAGAACTCTCTAAAAGCAAACCACGCCCGAGCGCTCCCCGGTGCTCCCCGATCCCGGACAGCGGCACGCGGCTGCTTTTGGGTCTCTCCGCAGCCAGGTCCATAATTTACATTTGTGTCACCCGTGGATTCTCCCAGGAGCCGCTCTCCGTGTGCCGAGCCAGGGAGCTCGACAACACCTGGAGCTGGCGAGACAAATCCGGCGGGACGAGGCATTCCCGGCACATTGATTCATGTGGTCGATATCCAGTGCTGAAGGGTCAATCAGCAGCTCATGGGCTGTCTCTGGGAGGAATCAGCCCAGTGCTAAACTCATCACTCAGGCCGGCGTCTCCAGGAGCAACAAGTGCTCTGTATCTCTGCAGATCAGACACTTCCCATTCAACAGTTAATTAGGGGAGCGAGTACCCAATTTACTCCAGCCAGCCGGGAAGAAGAATGTTAAACTGATGCAGTTTAAGGACAATTAACACGGGGACCTGCAGCTCCCTGCTCAGGATTACAGCAGGAAGCTGTTCCCCAGTAACAGGTTTCAAGAGAAGAAATCAGTGATTCCCCTCTGCTGCTGATCCTGTCCCTGGCAACTCCCCAAACATCCTCCAGTGCCTGTCCAGAGCTGTGCACCCCAGCTCATCCCACCAGCAGCAACGGGGACTGGGAAAGAATCACGGAATGGGTTGGGTTGGGAGGGACCCCAAAGCCCACCCAGTGCCACCCCTGCCATGGCAGGGACACCTCCCACTGTCCCAGGCTGCTCCCAACCCCAGTGTCCAGCCTGGCCTTGGGCACTGCCAGGGATCCAGGGGCAGCCCCAGCTGCTCTGGGCACCCTGTGCCAGGGCCTTCCCACCCTCCCAGTAAAAGCTCACAGCCCCTCACAGGTGTAATGCTGAATCCCAGAACTCTGCCACCGCTGCCACGCAGCCCCTGCAGAGCCACCTCAGCTGCCTGTGAGCAGGGAAATAAACAGGGCTGGTCTCAGTGACAGCCCAAGGGCTGCCACCACTCAGCTCCACGAGGGCCAGCCAAGGGTGGCAAAAATCCCCACATGAAGCCAATGTCCCCAGGTGAAGCCAATGTCCCCACATGAAGCCAATGTCCCCAGACGAAGCAAACATCCCCAGGTGAAGCCAATGTCCCCAGGTGAAGCCCCTGTGTGTTTCTCCAGCCCAGGGCCTCCGGGCACGCATCGATCACAGAATTCAGTCAGAAACTGCAAAGGCGAAGCAGGAGGTTATAAAGAATTGTATTTATGGCACATTAACAAGAGCAGCCTGGGTAATGCTGTGCTCTGTATGCCTCAGCCTGCACCCAGCTCCAGGGGAAGATGTGGGAACCAGGCCACACCAGGAAACCTCCCGTGCACTCGGAATATTCCTCACAGGAATATTATCAGCTGCTATCTAGGCAAAGATAGACCTCTCCACTGTGCCATAAAATAAGTTTTGAGATCTTAGTCCCCTCAAGACCTCAAATATTCCTCAGCATTCCCCAGCAATTCTTCCACCACCATTATTTTACAATTGCCTGTGCAATGAAAAACACTTGTCTCGTTTAACAACAAGCAGTGCCACCAGTGGATTGAGGATCTGTTACCTCCCAGATGCAATGTTTGAGGGCTTGGGGTGGGTTGGTTTGGGGTTTTTTTCTTGGCAAGAAAACAGAGGAATCTAACTTAAAAATAAGATACTGTGAGGGTGGGGAGGCCCTCGCACGGGGTGCCCAGAGCAGCTGGGGCTGCCTCTGGATCCCTGGCAGTGCCCAAGGCCAGGCTGGACACTGGGGCTGGGAGCAGCCTGGGACAGTGGGAGGTGTCCCTGCCATGGCAGGGGTGGCACTGGGTGGGCTTGGGGGTCCCTTCCAGCCCAAACCAGTCTGGGAGGGGCAGGAGGGGTGCAGAGTCAGAGCAATCTGATGCCATTCCCTGCTCCACAAAGACTCTACCTGGACCTGGGCTGGGACTTGGCTCCCCTCTGCAGCATCAGCCAGAAGTGTTTTTTCCATGTTGTGAGCCATGAGATAAAAACAAAGAGGATTTGAGGCAGAGATGTCAGAGGGAGACAATGTCACCGATGCCACAACCCTCAGTACTTCTATTATTGCTTTAATTCCTGCACTGCTCCGCGCTGTGACCTGCGGCTCCTCAGGAAGCCGCTGCAGTGCTCCATGGTGTATCTCCACTTTAACGTCTCCTCGAGAGAAAATGCCTTGACAACTCGAAATGCTGAGTTCAAATCAGAGCTCAGAGACACCCTCCAGCAGGAGCCGGGGCGATGCAGGCTGCGCCAGCTGGGAGCTGGTGCCTGCAGCCGCAGCCGGGGCTGCTCCGAGCACTCAGGACACACAGCGCCGTGGGGACCAGCCCTGGCCCAGCCACAGGGAAACAAGGGCACGGGAGAAGTGTCAGGGAGGAAAAAAGGAATAGGAATGGTAGCCATGCTAGGGAATTCCTGTTCTAAACCAACCCTGCTGCCTGTCTTCTCTGCTGCGCCCTGTGGTCCCGTGGTTATTAATCCATCCCTGGACTTTCTGAATTGGCAGATGGCAATTATGCGTTCACTCTCACAGGGCATAAAAATGAATCCTTAAATTCTACCTTGTGACGGAGCATTTCCATACAAAACTCTTCTCCTTGATCAGTAATCTACCCACGGACTCAGAGTGTGACTGCTTGGAAATGGGTTCAGAATCATTTCCCTGTGTTTTACACATTTTTCACTTTAAAGAAAGATGAAAAACCATGACCCAGAGAAGCCGGTCCATTAGGATAAATCTCCATAATTTTGTAGTCATTAAACAAAAAAATCCTACTTGTTCCTCTTTTCATTCATGTGTAGAAGCTGTGTCGCAGAGACCCCAGAAGTTTGGGTGGTTTTCAGTAAAAATGCGGCTCCAAGCGTGGTGAAATAAGGACCAATGGCGCCACCAAGTGGGGACGTGTTGAAGGTGGAAAAGTCGCGATTTCCGTCATTTCTCGTTGGGACGGAAAGTCACAGAAAAGCAGAAAAAGCCGCTTCAGTGAAGGCCATTACACTGCCTTTCCCCTCAGATCCAGAGGTTCTACGTCTGCTATTTACATTTTTAAGCACCATAAGGTCGAAAAAATTGGAAAAATCAAAAACTGTTCGAAAAGTCCTTCCCATTCCAAACGTTTTCTTTTTCCACACACCGAACAGCTGTGGCTGCCCCTGGATCCCTGGCAGTGCCCAAGGCCAGGCTGGACATTGGGGCTGGGAGCAGCCTGGGACAGTGGGAGGTGTCCCTGCCATGGCAGGGGTGGCACTGGAGGGGCTTTGGGGTCCCTCCCAACCCAATCCAGTCTGGAATTCTGTGGCCATGGCCAGCAGCCCGGAGGAGAACTCGACAGAGAACCCAAAGCCCCTGGAGCTGAAGGCGGGAGCAGAGGCTGAGGCACAGCATAGGGATGCCCCAGGGCAGCAGGGAGACACCCGAGACATTCCCAGGATGTGCACACAGCCAGACACGGCTACAGGACAGCAAACAGGAGAAATCACCTCCAGCTCTTGCCAAAAAGGAAAAAACGGTGAAGCAGGCAATAGTTGAGCACGAAACAACTGTGTCGCGTAATAAACCAAATATCTGCAACACATGGAAAGGTACTACTTTGAGAAAAGCAGGTATATTTTAAAATTCCAAAGCCTAAACTTCTCACAGGAACTTTGTCTGGTGTTTGGAATTGTTGTCGTGTTTCGTTCCAGGGAAGATGGGGAGTGGCTTGGGTGCAGGAAGCTTTGCTGTAACAAATGTCCCAGCAGTGCTAAGGGAACCCGAGAGACCCCAGCCAAATGGCCAGAGGCAGCAACTTGTAAATCAAAGTACAGCAAAAAAAGAAAATAAAAAAAGCCAAAAGTTTTGAAAATACTACTGTTAAATTTCCTGGATGGGTAAGAGCATATTTCTGTGAGTCTCTAATTGTAGGGTGCTAACCAGCTCAAAAGAAATCAAAATCCTTGTAATTTCAATCAATAATGAAAACTCCCTGGTCACAGCCAAAGACAACACCTCGTGCCAGCTTCCCAAACCCGAGGTGAGCCAGATCTCCTTATTAGTGCAAACATAAAACCTGAGAGCCATAAAATCAGGGACTTGTTCAGGATGGAAAAACTCTCTGAGTCCATCGAGTTCAACCGTTCCCAGCACTGCCAAGGCCACCACTGCCCCGTGTCCCCAGCTGCCACATCCACAGGGCTTTTAAATCCCCTCAGGGATTTAAAATCCACCCCTGCCCTGGGCAGCTCTGCCAGAGCTGGGCAGCCCTTCCAGGAGGAAATTTTCCCAATATTGAAAGTAAACCTCCCCTGGCCCAGCCTGAGGCCGTTCCCTCTCCTCCTGTCCCTGTTCCCTGGGAGCAGAGCCCGACCCCCCCGGCTGCCCCCTCCTGTCAGGGAGTTGTGCAGAGCCACAAGGTCCCCCCTGAGCCTCCTTTTCTCCAGGCTGAGCCCCTTTCCCAGCTCCCTCAGCCGCTCCTGGGGCTCCAGCCCCTTCCCAGCTCCGTTCCCTGCCCTGGACATGCTCCAGCCCCTCCAGGGCTCTCCTGGTGGGATGTGCCCAGAGCTGCCCCAGGATCCCGGGGTCCCTCAGCAGGGCCAGCACAGGGGACAGTCCCTGCTCTGGGGCTGGCACAGGGGACAGTCCCTGCTCTGGGGCTGGCACAGGGCTGGCTGTGCCTGTCCTGGGGCTCGTGTCCAGCCCCCAGGGCCTTTCCCAGCTGCCCAGCCCCTGTGCCCCAGCCTGGAGCGTTCATGGTGTCACCTATGGGCAGGACCTGGCACTTGCTGACCCTCACCCCGCTGGCCTCTGCCCATGAAGCCACCACAGTGGTGCCACATCAGTGCCCCAACAATGCTCTTGCCCCTGTGCAGTGGGAGATAAGATTTGAGAACGTGCTGCCCATAATTCATGTGGCCTAAGCAGCATTAATGTGATATGAACTGCCCAAATAATGGCCCAAATGAGGAGGGATCTGGTGGCACTGCAGCCTCATTCCCAGCTGCCAGCTTCATTTTCTGTCTGATTGCACAAAGGCGTCGGGCTGCAGCATCCATCCGTGTTCCTGTCAGTTTACACAGCAGTCTGAGCATCGCTACCACAGCCCAAATTCCCCAGGCAAGGACAAGCATTAATCTCCATGAGCAGAAGCCGAGAGCCGGGGTGAAACAAATGCCAGCAGCAGGGTGGGAATGGTGCAGGGGCAAGGTCAGCCCGCTGAGCAGCAACTCCGGACCACGCCAGCCCTCACTACCAACCAGCAGCAGACCTGCAGGGACACAGCTCCGCCCCACCTGGCAGCCCAGCCCTCGGAGAGCTCGCCCCCGCATTCCAGGAACTTGCCCAGTCCTGGACATCCTGGTGTACCTGGAACTTGTCCCCTGTCCCTGTTATCCCGGGACTCTCACGCTGCTGAAGAACTGGCAGGTGTTCTGTTCCCCAGCTCCACATCCCAGCACACTCCTGCTGGCACTCAGCGAAACGCCACGGGCTGGAGAGGAACACGGGCAGGAGCTGCAGCCCCTCCTCAGGAGCTGCTCAGCCAGTGCCAGGAGGGGAAGGCTTCAGAAGGAGACATCAAACTCACCCAGTTCCTCAGACACAAGGAGCTCTCAGCAGCCAGGGTGGGAGACAGCAGCTTTTCCAACCCCAGCAGCTCTCCTCTCCATCAGGAACAGTAATTCCCCTCTGATTTCACAGCCAGAAGTGGCACTTTGGGGTTTCCAGAGAAAACCCCCTCGGTGTCGCCGTTGGGGCGGCCTAACGACACACGTACACACAGATAATGCCTTGAAAAACGGCCAAAGGCCTTTTAATAACAAAGCAGCTTCCTTTTATACACTTCTGTATGTTATCATTCGTGTTACATAGTCATTGGCTGCTAAGTTACAACAATAGACTCATGGGCTATATTAACTACAATATACTATCACTGGCTACCCATGGCATAAGTGTTCAAGAATGCAGAAAAATACCAGGTGCAGAAATGTTGCTGGTTTTCTCTTTCTATTGTTTTAGATTTCTTGCTTCTGTTGATACTACATTTTCAAGGGTAGAAACTGATTGTTTTTCTTTTCACAGGCTTTTCTCACTAATAGAAGCTCACCATCTCCAACTCAGGATCCGTGGAGCCTTCAGACTAGCTGTCGGCCTCAACACGTTGGTGCAGCTGTTCCTGCAAGGTGTCCAAACCTTCTCCCCCAGGTCAGCACCTGTTCTGAAATGCATTACATGGCTTCCTTCTTCAAAATAAGCTCCCTTTCTTTGACTTTAAGCAGCTCAACTTCCTATACAAAAACCCTCAGCTATAAAAGAGACTTTGGTGTAGGGCTCATTAGTAAGCTCAACTCTCCCTACTGCTTCCCACGTCTCTGGAATCCCTGGAGAGAACAGCTTTGCTTTGATTAGAGGGGAAAACATCTTCTCTTTCAGTTTATATCAGAGTGCCTGAAACCCAACACTGAATTTGGGATGGGGATGTGGTACTTGAGCATGCAAGTAATGGAGAGGTTTGTACAGGACGGAGTGAAAGCAAAGAACTACTCCAAATTAAACTGGATTGACAGACACCACTTGGCAGCATGGCTCAGGACAGGGCTTTCCAGCTCTCCATGGGAAGGTGTTTCCCAGGACCTTGGAGCTGACATGATTTCACTGGCTTTTCATCACTCCCAGGTCTGGGGAGCCCAGGGCTCCCTGCTCCCTGTGCTGGAGCTCTCCCGAGGGATTTGGGGTTTTCTTGGGATGATTCGAGAAGTCATATGCATAACATGCCTCAGACAAAAGGTTTGAATACAGAAATTTGTAAAATGAGGAGTACAGTGCCTGGTTTAGGTGTGCTGGGTGCAGAGAGCCCGTGAAGGCGCCTGCACACCTTTGTCTGCGGGCTGACTGAGCCAGAGCCAGCAGCAGGACGGGGGCTTTGACACGTGCACAGCTCATCCCCTCACTCTGACGGTGCCTCACAACACCAAACCAGCCCTCCCCAGCCCCTTCAGCCCCACATCCCCTCAGAACCTGAACTGGAGATGTTTTCTTGCCCTGCTCACCCCCAAGGGGAAGCTCCAGTAGGACAGACACAAGAGATTTCTGACAAAAATATTGGTGGGAGGATAAAGAGGAAAGGTTAAACCTTGGGAACACTGAGCAAAAATCAGTAAAGCTCAGAATGAGCTCAAAATGATGTGTGCTGCAGCACTGGAATGAGTTGAAGGTACAGCTAAAATGTACCCCCTATCTGGAGTGTAACTGGGTGGCAGCAAAGCAAAGCAGCAGAGAGGGAGGAACTGGAGCCCAGCCACAGCCAAGCTCCCTGACAGGGCCTGCCCAGGTAACCAGCCAGGGCTTGTAACAGCACAGCAACCACCTCAGTAGGTGTTTCTTACGAGTGTGCCTTAGTCGGTAATTTTCATGACAATGAAATGGAAATGAATCAATGGAAAAGGCTTCACTTCACAATTATGACTTAAAAGAGTTCAATAGGTGAGACAAGTTGCACTGCTAATAAGACTTGCATTCCTTATGAGTAGGATATTCCGCTTCCAGCAGTAATCCTCAGTCGGGAAGTGGCTGCAAACACTTCATAAGCTCGTGGTAGGCAAACAGGGCAGCTCAAATCACTGAAACAAACAGTTGCCAGCGTCTGTGTTGTGTTCTCCGGGTGCTGTTTGCCCTGGCTCGGGTCCCGGTGCCAGCCTGCGTTTCACAGCTCGTGCCGTTCCCCGAGGACACGGCTCCGTCAGCACTGCAGGACTCGGGCCAAGGGACGCTTCCTCAGCTGACCAGCTCAGGCAGGACGTGCAGCCAGTAACAGCAGTGCCCGTCTCCTAACAGCAGCACAGCGACAGCTCCCAGCCTTGCTGAGGGCGCCTGTGGCACGGCACGTGCTGGCACAGGAACACTCTGGGGCTCCTGCGGCGCAGCTCAGCACTGTGATGAGCTTCGGTCTCCCAGGCCAGGGTAACCAGTGCTCCTCCTCCCATCCCTGCCTTCGCACGTGCCTGAGCACACCACCGCACCACGACACCCTGGGAGCAGAGCACTTAGAGCCCAGGACACAGCTAAGGGCTCCTGAGTCTACTTCCTCCCATGATTTAGAGCTCCAGTTGTAACTATCATATGCAACAACATTCCTGTTGTCTTCTATAGAACCACGTCTCACGTTCTGGAAGACCTGCAACACGTGGGTGGTGCTCTCAGCAAACTGCTGCCTGACTGGCACCAGAATTTGGGATGACAGGGGCTGGCGGGGGTACGGGAGCTGTGCCGTACGCCCGGCATCAGGGGAGCCCCGATGGCCCCAGCCCGCGGGGCACAGCTCGTGCTCGGGGACAGCAGCTCCCTGCGGGACACGGGGCTGTCCCGCTGTCCCCCGGCTGGAGCACAAAGCACCCTCAGTGCCACAGCTCTGGGAGTCACAGAGAGAAGGGCCCTGATTCCACAACCGTCCTGGGGCAATAGAAATACCCAAACCCGCTGTCGCTGGTTTGGAGCTCGCTCCCCACTCCCCTTCACACACCGCTGTCACTACAGGGTGCACAGGGCAGACAGGCTGGAGACAGAAGAGTTTTTAAAATTTCACTCTATGGAGCCCATAGTAACATACTCTGTTACCAACATCCACCAACTCCTCAAGGATTCTTCCTGAGACTTCCAACCCAATTTAGCTCCACCATATGTCAGCGCTACTTGCTTCAGCACTGAATTTTCTCCAGTATTCCACTACAGCTAAAACACTCCTCTGTTATTCTGAATAAACTGAATAAAGGGAAAAATAACTGAACAACTGAAAAAAAAATCAGTTTAAGAGGATGATGGGTCTGGAAGCCAAGCAAACTTACCATCACCCTGTTGGACAGAGGGTAGGCAGAACACTTCCCTGGCTGTGAAAAGATTCAACATTTCATTCATGGAATCACACAATCATTGAATGGTTTGGGCTGGAAGGGACCCCAAAGCCCACCCAGTGCCACCCCTGCCATGGCAGGGACACCTCCCACTGTCCCAGGCTGCTCCAAGCCCCAATGTCCAGCCTGGCCTTGGGCACTGCCAGGGATCCAGGGGCAGCCACAGCTGCTCTGGGCACCCTGTGCCAGGGCCTGCCCACCTTCACAGGGAACAATTTCTACCCAACATCTCATGTAAACCTGCCTTCCTTCAGCCTAAGGCCATTGCCCCTAGGCCTATTCAGTCCCATCTCCCTCAAAAAACCCTTCATTTTTTAAGGGTTTTACTGAACACCTTTCCCAAGGCAAAGCCTGGCAAGCAGAGCACCCCAAGGGTTTGCTGTGGCACTGCTGCTGGGACGTGCATTTCCTGCAGCAGCCAACAAGGAACGTAGAAGGGCTTGCTAATCCTGTTCATTTTTAACTCCTGAATTTGGCCCACATGGCCCTTTGATCCTTTGACCCTCTTGAAATCACACCCTGCCATCAGCAAGGTAAGAGGGATAAAGGAGTCTTCATTCAAGCCTTCATTATGTCAAACTAGAGAAGCTGCATCAAGGAAAAATGCCATTTCCTACATTTACGTGCATCCCACATAAATGGTTTGAGGGCTTCTCCTTGCAGCCGACCCAAACAGAGGGGAGACTCATCGGGGTCTGCAGCTCCTCTCGAGGGGCAGCTCCAATCTCTGCTCCCTAGGCCAGGGACAGCACCCAGGGAGCAGCTGGAGATGTGTAAGGGCAGGTTTAGGCTGGATCTCAGGGAAAGGTTCCTCCCCCAGAGGGTGCTGGGCACTGCCCAGGCTCCCCAGGGAATGGGCACGGCCCCGAGGCTGCCAGAGCTCCAGGGGCGTTTGGGCAGCGCTGCCAGGGATGCCCAGGGTGGGGTTGTTGGGGTGTGTGGGCAGGGCCTGGGGCTGGAATGGATGATCCCTGTGGGTCCCTTCCAGCTCAGGATGTTCCGTGATTCTATGAAATAAATGGGTGTTTCCCTAAGTGGAGTGTTCACAGTGGAATTCAAATGTTTCCTTTTCGAAGTGAAGTGCTTTTCTTTTCATCCTGCCTTAAGCATCCACATGAGTTTCGTGCAGGACGAAATACTTGAGGAATGAGTGCTGTCCGTGCTGGCTGTGCCACAGTTCCCCGTGGGGAAGGACTGAGAGCCCAGGAGCGCAGGACCTGCAGCCGCACCTTGCTGAGGCAGTGACTCACGGCTCCGCTGGGACACGTTTGGAACTTTTCTTCTCTAGAGGAAAACGCACAGGTAGCAATTAAAATCTGGGTGAGGCTGGACAAACCCATAAATGTTTGGAATTATTCCGAAGTTTTAATTGAAGCTGGAGAGCGGAGCAGCTACAGTGGAATGGGAATGAGATTCTGACATTTAAGGAAGTGTCACTGAGAAAAATCTTGCTGTCACAGATATGACTCACCCACTGCTGTGCCTGACAGGTGTCTTCTTTGACTCCTGAGATCAAGCTAATTTCACTTTAATCTGAGAGAAGCAGAGGGATGAGCAATTCCATTTATTTATAATACAAGCTCCCTTCAAAGGTGACTTGAAAATGAATATTTTGGAAGGATGTTCATAGTTCATTGCTGCAGAGGTGTGAAAACAGCACAAAAGGCCCTCTCTGGATGGTCAGCACGGCACAGAGAAGCAACACTGACTGTCCCCAGAACAAAGCCTGTTTAGGGAAGAGACACTTTGTGGTGCTGGGGGAAGCTGGGAGACACTGGGAGAGACCAACATCAGACAATGCTGCATGAGCAAGGCAGAGATTTATTTGGTTTCCATTACAGTAACAAGACGACAAACGTTTGTCTCCTGTTTTAACCTGGGACTACAGAGGCACACCTGGCCCCTTCCAACAGCGATTCCCGATGGGAAAGAAGTGCACAGGACCTGTGCAATGCCGTGACCCAGCCCTGAAGCAAACTGGCCAGGACTGGGCTGGGCAGGACACAACCAACCACTTGTGTCAAAGGCAGTAACAACCTGAAAGGCTGACTGCCGTAAATCTGACAGGAGACAGCATGGAATTCCCAGCTCTCAGGCAAATAACCAGGAAGTGATCTCCAAAGTTACCCTCAGCTACTCCCAGGTACTGCTCTATGGGACAGCGAGTTAGGCACCAAACGAGATGTGATCCCTGGCTCGGGCCTGAGTGACAGGCAAAGCCATCTCCAGATGCACACCAGTGCCACCGTGGCTCCTCAGCCAGGGGCACCGAGCACCCATCCCCAAGATCCTCTGCAGGCAGCAACGTTTCTGACACGACTTCAAAGTGATTTCTGCAGAAGGGCTCCCAGAGTGCGGAGAAGCTGCCTGAAGTGTTGGGTTAGCTCTAGATCTTTCCTTATAAAGCCAGAGAGCAATTACTGGATCACAGCACGAAGAACACAATAGAACAGACACTTTCTTCAGTCAGGCAGTGATTCAGCTATCAAAGAGACTCTTTTGTTTCTATTTTGGGGGAAAAACCCATCACTGCTTTCAGATGTCTAAAGCTGACGTTGCCAGGGTTCTTCAGGGCTATCAGCGGCTGCGAAGGGCTCTGTGATCCCTCCCTTCTCCTCACACTCCGGCCTCTGACAGCCCTGTGGAACACCTGGAAACGCTACCTGAGGGTGAGCAGGCCACGAACTGTGACTCACAGGGCACACTGTGCCTCTGCAGCCAGAAATAGAGAGCACAGCACATGGCCTCATCCGTCCCCTCACCCGGAGCCATCCAGGACACATGCAGTGCGCCAGGAAAATGCTGTGCTGCTCCTTCCTGGAAGAGCTCCCCTCTCCAGGGCCATGGAATCAGCTGGTGCCAGGCGGGCAGAGGGACGCTCTGCACGGGACAGCCTGGGGACAGCGAGGAAGGTGACCGGAGCACTGGCACCTCAGGAGAGCAGGGAGGGAAAAGCTGAACCACGAGGTTTAGGACACTTGCCTGGACATGACAAAGGGACTTTCCTGAGGGGCTTGGATGCAAGGGCTCTTTGGAGCAGGAAAAGATTCTGAATGCCATGCAAATCCAATACAACACCAATATTTCAGGGCAAGTGGGGTCTGTGCCCAGGTGTGGGAGCAAGTACCTGGGTAGGAACCACCAGAGTTTAACAAGGACTGACCCCAGGGAAAGGGCTGAAGTCCGGGCTATCCTTGTATACCACAGGGGAAAATAGTGTAAAAAACACAGGTAAAATTACTCAACACAGGGCTAATAAGGCAACCCACCAAGTGCCAAACCACAGGTTCGCCCCAAAGTTTGGAACACTGACAAAAATTCCATGGGAAAAAAATCTGTTGCGCTTCTCACCTAAGAATAATCAGGTGTTTTGATGTCAATTAGCATGTGATATGCATGTGGTTTTTATCTGTTAATGAAATCTGACTCCGTGTGCCCACCAGCTATAGTTCCCTTTAGGATAAATGCTCTTTCTATGGCTTGCCCTGAGTTTTTTGAAATTACCCTTCCAGCACCCTCTGTTTTCAGAGCAGTAGCAGTGAGAGCCCCCTGGCAGAGCTCAGGGCTCTGTTAGTCCAACCAGAGGACGGAAAACGGGCTGAGGAACAGCGGCTGCGGCGCTGGCAGCACCTCCCACAGCATTCGTGGGGCGCACGGAGCAGCTGGCCGGCACGATCCTATTTCCAGAGCACATTTGGAAACTTTGCTCTCAGGAGCTTTTCTCGCTCAGTGTGGCAAGGGCAGAACGTCACCTTCTTGTGAGTACACAGCAGTGACCCACTGAACTGGGAACAGCCGCTGCTGACACCCCGTGCCTTAGTTCTGGGAATTCTACAAAAGCACCAGACCCAACCCCGTGCCCTGGCTTGTGCAACACCCTCTCCCTGGGCCCCCCCTCGCTCCCAGAGCTGAGCAGGGAAAGCTTTCCCAACACTCCAGCGAAGCTTTCCCAGCACTCCCACCCCAGAACCACCCCGTCCCCCAGCCTGGGCAGCAGGAGAGGGGGGATTGTGCCCCTGTGCCCAGTGAGCCCCCACCTGCAGAGCTGCCCCAGCCCTGGCCCAGCACAGCAGGGACCTGGAGCTGCTGGAGCCAGGCCAGAGGAGGCACCAAATGATCCGAGGGATGGGGCAGCTCTGCTGGGGGGGAAGGCTGGGGGAGCTGGGGGGGCTCACCTGGAGAGGGGAAGCTTTGGGGCGGCCTCACTGTGGCCACACAGCACCTGAAGGGGCTACAAGAAACATGGAGAGAGACGATTTACAAGGGCCTGGAGTGCCAGGACAAGGGGGAAGGACTTCCCGCTGCCAAAGGGCAGGGTTTAAGGGCATTCTCTGTCCTTAAAGATGACTCTCCTATAGCTACAGAGGAGACAGCCAAGAGACTAAGTAAAAAATTATTTAATTTAAACACTTGATACACAACACACTGCATAAGGAATAAACACAAATCAAGTAATGAATTCATAAATGGGCACAGATGTCATACCAAGAGATTAAATGAGGCAAGCTTGAGTCAAACACATTTCTGTATCTAAATTACCAGGAAAAGGCTGCAAGCCCAGAGCAGAAATGTCTCTGAGAGGAACCAGCTTGAACTCAGGCAAGTGACAGACTTCAGTCCACAGGAAAATCCCGAGGAACCTCCAGGTAATATTCTGTTCAGTAAGATAAAGACTCCCAGCAGAGAGCTTTACTTGTCTCTAACAAGACTCTTACTTCTGTAAGAGGATGTTCTTCACTCATCTGTGTTCAAGATCACAATTAACCATGTCTGTTCATCAACCACTTTCCTTGCATTTTTTACAACCAACAAGATTTAGGAAACTACCTCAGATTGAGACAGGACAACGCAGACTTGTTACCTTTCCAAGCACGCAGCCCTTCCCTAGAAGTAGTTGGGCTTTAAAGTTCATTAAGTTGTACCTCTTTCCGAGGGACTTAGTGATCAGGAATACATCAACACAGGGGTTTTGGGGCAAACACAGAGTTCATTTTGATTTCTTTCTACTCTTACAGACTTAGGGGCAGAAACTGCATCTTCACAACTTCCGGTACCCATGCTTGGAAAAGAAGTCAGTCTAAGAGGCCAAACTCAACGCAGCACCAGGAATATTCCGTTTCTGAGGCAGGAGATCTGGGAAAGAGGCAGTCCCTGCCGCCGGGGTTGAACACCTGCACCCCTGGAGCTCCAGGAGCGCAGCTCCTGAGGGATCCCCCCCGGCCGTGTTCCCTCATCCCTGCCCCGTGCTCCAAGCCCGGCCAGGCACAGCCCCAGGGCACGGTCCCGGCTCGGGGCTGGATCTCAGATCCGCCTCCTGCCGCCTTCCGAGCCGGGGGGACCCGGAACGGCCTCGGGCTGAGACACGAGAGGCAGAGCCGATCTTGGAAAACTTCCACTGAAAGGGTGCTCCGGCCTTGGCAGGGGCCGCCCGGGGAGGTTTGGAGTCCCCATCCCTGGAGGTGTCCAAGGGCTGGACGTGGCACTCGGGGCTCTGG
>VXBT01006100.1:0-108179 GCA_013400235.1 Oriolus oriolus
AGTAAAATAAGATCTTAAAAACATCTTTCCCCCACTCTCTCTCCTTTCCAGCTTTACGTCCTCCTGCCAATGGTGCAGGGAGGTGGGGAATGGGGGTTACCCTCAATTCATCACACACTCTTCCTGATGCTGCTCGGGGAGAGGAATCCTTCCCCTGCTCCATTGTGGGATCCCTCCCAAGAAAAAAGTTCTCCATGATCCTCTCCAACATGAGCCCATCCAACAGGAAACAGTTCTTCATAAACTGCTGCCACATGGGTCACTCATCCATGGGGTGCAGTTCTGCCTTTCCTCAGGCACAGACTGTTCCACCATGGGTACTGGATCCCAAATCTGCCAAGAAACCTGTTTTAGCATGAGCTCCTGTCTCCACAGCTCTGCAGGCCCCTGCCAGGACCCTGCTCCAGCATGGGCCTCCCACGGGTTCACAGCCTCCTCTCAGGCATCCACCTGTTCCAGCACTGATCTCCTCCATGGGCTGCAGATGGATCTCTGCATCCCCATGGATCTCCATGCGCTGCAGGAGCACAGCTGCCTCACCATGGTCTGCACCATGGGCTGCAGGGGAATCTCTGCTCCGCCTCCTCCTTCCCCTCCTTCTCCACTGACCTTGGCATCTTGTTCCTCTCACATATTCTCACCCTGATCTTCTCTGGCTGCAATTACATCCTCACAATAACTTCTTTTTCTTCTTCTTAAACATGCTGTCACAGAGGTGTTGCTACCATTTCTGACTGGCCCAGCCTTGGCCAGTGGCACATCCATCTTTGGAGCCGCCAAGGATTGGTTCTGCTGGACACGGAGGAAGCTTCTGGCAGCTTCTCACAGAAGCCACTCCTGTTGCCCCCCTGCTACCAAAACTTGGCCATGCAAATCCAATACATTCCACTCCTCACTACTGCATATCATATGTTTAAGAATTATCACTAAAATCCACATTCACCACACAACCTGCCCTTGCATCAACAAAACCAACCCAATTAAACAAAACAAAATTCCGCCCCACAAAACCCAAAAGAACATACTCACAACAGAAAAAAAAAAGGAAAATTTACACAAAATTCACCCCTTGTCCATTCACCACAATTACGACAAGAATTCCCCATTATCAATCCACTCTTTGACGTTGTTCAGTACTTGTTTTGCCCATTACTTCTCCCAATTACTATCTTTACCTCAAAATCCTCATGCTCTCATGTTTTGGCACCAAAACTACTGTAGTGGGTTGACCCTGGCTGGATGCCAGACACCCACCCAAACCTCTCTATTACTCCCCTTTGCAACTGGACAGGGGAGAGAAAATAGAAGGGTGTTATCAACACCTTTCTAGCTACCAATGCAAAGCACAGCACTGTGAGAGCTACAATGAGAAAATGAACTCCATTTCAGCCAGACCCAATACAGTCAAAAGTTAAAAAGGGATAATCCTACTATTTTAAATTTTTTTTTCATTATTAGGATAAGTACTTTATTGGCTGACAATAAAGCTGTGTTTAGAAGAGCCTTGCATACTTTTAAAAAGTCATTCCTCTCTTTTCCTGAATGAAAAGAGACTTGCAGGTCAAGTGCATGCATAGAGAAAGTTCAGAATAAAACTCTGGAAGCAGCATGAAGAGGTCTGTGATCTCTTCTTCCCTAAGTGAATAGGAAAAAACCTGCCAGGCCTGCTTAGTCTGTTAACATTGCTTTAGTTCCATAAGACTGTGATTTAAAAGGAAGTTTTTATGGTTTTTATAGAGCAGTTAAGAGTATGATCTCAGACAGTTACAAAGTGCTCCTCTGAAGTCTACAGAAGAGATGGTGTACAGCAACAATAATGATCTGTTAAGCATTACTTGCCAGGCTTCCTCAGTAATAAGGTTTATACAAACCCCCCATCTGTGCACTCATGCCCATTCTTCCACCCACCACCCTACCTCCTGCCTTGCCTCCCTGCTTCAAATTTAAACCTGGAGGGGTTGAAATACGAGATTTAACGACTCCTGAAAGTTTTGGAAAGAGAGGCAAATCCCACATGTTTCCTGACAGTGGGAAAAACCATAAAAGAAGCTGAATCTTCTCTAGACATGAAAGAACCTTATTTTTGGCTCTTTTTTGGCTCTACTGGCACGAGGTACCATGGACACAATCCAGAGACAGGACCTTGTCAAGACGCACAGTGTTGGAAACGGTGGCATCTGAAGATAAAGAATAAGAGCAAAAGACACAGAGGGCATTATGCATCCTCCAAGATCTCCCTTCTTTTCCTTTCAGTATCCACTGGCCTCCCAATATGCTGCTTGGGAACCTGGAAAAGCCAAGGAGCTCAGTGGATTGATTTTATCTGAGGTTTCTTGCAATCAGCCCTCAAGGTCTGCCTGATGCAGGAACTGCTGTCAGGCTCAGATGGGGACACCTACTTTATTTCCTTTGGTCCTGCAGTTCGAATCCTCTGAGCTGGCTGAGCATGTCCTACTTTACTCTTACAGCAGACCTGGGAAACTTGCTCCATGTGCTCAGGATGATTTGACCTCTATTAATTCTTACCTTACTGAGAAGTGTGAAAAAGAACATTTTTTCCCTTTAGTTTTGAAGAGTGTGTGATTATCTGGACTGAGTACGCAGCTGTATTTTTTGCCATTTTCTCATAAAATTTTGAACTCAAATCTGATTGAGGCAACCATAGTACCTGTGTAGGTGATTACATTCCTTCAGGTCTCATGAAAAACTAGAACTCACACCAGGGTTGAACATTTAGAAGTTCACTTCTCATAACTTTTTATTCCTGTGTCTGGTTACTCCAGTTGAAGAAAACAGCCTGTTTGCTGTTGCCAAGAAAAGGATATGGGAAAAGACTAAAGACACATATGGAGTACCAAAACCACTATCATGAGTTAATGAAGTATTCAAACAGTTGTCATACACAAAGCTATAGAAAGCCACATTTCCCACTCAAGCTGTTCAAAGTGACCTTGACAGGCTTGAGACTCAAGTCCATGAGGACCTAATGAAGTTCAATGAGGCTCAGTGCAAGATCCTGCACATGTGCCAGGGCAATTCCAAGAACAAATACTGCCTGGGTGAAGAACTGACCGTGAGCAACCCTGAAGAGAACTTGGAAGTGTTGGTTGATGAGAAGCTCAACATGACTCAGCAACGTGCATTTGCAGACCAGGAGGCCAACCCACATCCTGGGCTGCATCCAAAGCAGCGCGAGCAGCAGGGTGAGGGAGATGATTCTCCCCCTCTGCTCTGCTCTGGTGAGACCCCACCTGCAATACTGCAGCCATCTCTGGGGATCTCAACATAAGAAGGACACAGACCTGTTGGAGTGAGTCCAAAGGTGGGCAACATAGATGGTCTGAGGGCTGAAACATCTCTCCTAGGAAGAGATGCTGAGAGGTGGGGCACCTAAAAGAGGTTTACAAGGATGCTGAAGAGGGACTTTTTACAAGGGCATGGAGGGATAGAACAAGGGTGAAAATTCAAAGAGGGTAGGTTTAGATTAGATATTAGGAAGACAATCTTCACTGTGAGGGTGGGGAGGCACTGGAACAGGTCGTCCAGAGAAGTTGTGGATGCCCCGTCCCTGGATGTGCTCGAGGCCAGGCTGGATGGGCCTCTGAGTAACCTGGTCTACTGAAAGGCGTCCCTGCCTGTGAGAGGGGGTTGGAACTAAATGATTTTTAAGGTCCCTCCCAACTGAACTCATTCCATGATTCTATGAATTATGACAATTGTAAAAAGCATTATGTCTATCTCTTTTTCATTAATGTTCCTGTTTTTTTTTTCATAGACAGAAGCTCAAGGAACTGGAATGTGTTGTAGTAGAAAGCTTTCTGGATTAGAATTCTATGTTAGTTTTTTTAATGGATGTTCTAAATCCAAAATGTACTAATAGAAACACTTCTATTAACATATCTGTTAATCTTTTACTAAAAGAGCATGTTATTATAGCAAGTCTGAATATCCCACAGTCATGCAGGAATTAAAACAAAAAAATCTTTTGTACTTTCAATTCCAGTTCACCCATATTCTTATAAGTAGCAAAAGCAATGCCTGACATCTGGAAAAGCAAGCTGTCAAAATTTATCAGTCCTTGTTTCACACATTCTAAATCTTATCCAAAGGGAGAAGTTGTGAAGGTTGTAATATTGTCTTGCTCTGCTCAGACTGGAGTGATTCTGCTCTGGGTGATGCCTGTGTTCCTCAGCAAGACCTTCGACCTCGGCCTGGAGGTTATGACACCCCCTTCTCAAAGTGACAAATTGGCTGTGGCCTCCTGCTCTGGTTAGTTTGGTGGGGTTGTACTCACTCTTAATAGGCAAACTGTGGAAACCTTAGACAAGATAGTCACAGGCTTCTGCCTACTCCTTCTCACATGGCAAATAAAACTGTTACCGAACTTTGTGGTTGCCACTCTCCCACAGCCTGAAGTCCCCAGCAATTGTTTATGTTGGTTTTCCTCAGCACTAGTTGTGATTAGAGATCAAGTTGAGATCAAGTATGTAAAGAAAGTTTTCTTAAAAATGCACTGAATAACAAAGTTACATTTATTTTCCTAAGCTGGCAATTTTCATGCCACTGGTCATCAATTGTATGGCTAAAAGCAAGATGTCATGGATGAAATTCATCTGGAATGCAATCACTCTGCAGGAATATTCAGCAATGAACTTAACCCAAGACTCCTGTTTCAAATTTCTTCTAATGACCAACTAGATGCCCTTTCTGAAACTAGAATAATAGGCAAATGGTTTTCTAATTGTCAATAACTGGATATTTTTTGTTGAACACTTAATAATAGGACTTCTTTTCAAGCTCTTTGCATTCCTTAATGAACTGCACAGTTTTGGTTTTTTTTTTAATGACACAAGGGATATTATTCTTCCCTTTTCTTCCAAGGAAACATCAGCACACACATAATTTTCCCTGGCTTTAAGATGATTTGCCCTCAGAAGTACGCTCTCAGGGACACATAAGCAGCACCATGTTTCTAAAGAGTAACATTCTAGTTGAAAGAGAAGACGTAACCAAGTATGATAAGAAACATGAAGATGAGTTACAGGAATATGAAATGGTCCGTGGCTAACAGAGCTTGGCTGCTTTAGAGACAAAGATGACAATCATAAGCAAAGAAACAGTGGTTTTAAACTACTGGCGGAAGAAAACCTTTCCTGTTTCACCTCCTGGTCTGTTACAGCTTGTGGTACATATTTCTTAACTTCTTAGATTTCAGGGTCTGTAATGTCATTCTCCTTGAAGCATGAAGAAACAGAATGTACACAGCTTCCCAGAACATCATGTGGTACTGAAGAGAAGCAGCGAAACAGGAATGTCTCAGTGACGCCCACAGGAACAGTCACCATCGCCAAATTGTCAGCATGCCTCTGCAATGCCAGACCACAGCGAGCATATGGATAGTTTAGGCTTCCTGCCATTAGACTGGATTAGCGAAGCACATGGTTCATGCATATCTAGTCTAGCTTTGTGTCAATGGAAAAAAAATTTCCACTACACATAGCCTACCAGGCCTAAGGAACAAGGGCTACATCTCGGGAAACTTTCATGGAAAAGTGTGCTGCGTTCGTCAGGTTCTGTGGTACCTCCCTGGAGAAACCCTTCATGTGATCTGTGATTACACCCCTGAGACCATGAACTGAGGTGTGAAACAAGAATACCCTTCCCTTCTGTGGAGCAAACATGACTGACAGCTCTGCAAAATCCCTCCAGCAGATGACACCACCAGGGATTTTCATTCTGTTACAACTCACGCAGGCTGCACGGCAGCGATTTGTGCAAAGCCTGCTCTCCACAGCCTCTCCAGGCAAGAGGGCTTTAGTGAGAGACATACCCAGTGAAAGATGCCCCCAGAACCTTTAGTGAAAAAATGTTCTGTATAATTTGAAAGAGAAAACTTCAAATCTGGTGGAATTGGATATTTCAGGTTTCATTTTCTTTAGAAAAACATTAAACCCAAGCCACGAAATATCCACTGTGTGAATAACACAGTGGATTACCAAACTTTGATCTCTTCAGTAGCAGATTCTGGTACAGTTAGCAGGGCTGTTGTCTCTGTTGCAAAATGACCAAGTCATTTCCATGTATTTTCCTTATGGAACATTATTCCAGCAAAAATTTAGGGTTGAAATTTGCAGTATAATTAAAAAATAAAGAAAATCAGAATATGCTATCCTGTATTGCAGTTGACGAAGTAGCTAGCTTTCATCAGTCCTGAATGATCTAAAAATATGGTTATATAAAATATTCTTTCTTTTGAAGTTGACGTGGCTATTTATATCCCTGTTCATAACTCATATTACAAATCTGAGATCTAGGAAGAGTTCCAACTAATATGTTATGGAGACAACATAATATACCTGTACTTTTGTTTCACTTCAAACAAGAAGCAAAATATAAAATTGGACAACAGTTAAATAGCAAGTTAAACACTAGTTAATATATACATCCATCATTCTGCAAACACACATGATTAATTATACTAACTTGAATAATCCTATGCAAATTCATCTATTTGCAAATAAAAATTCATAATACTAAATATTTGTGAAATAGAGGACAAAATGTTCATGCCAAATGCACAGTTGAATACAGTGCTTAATACATTCTTTTCGTGTTTGCCTTTCATTTTTTGGCATATTAATTGAATTTTCTTTTGTGTTGGAAGCCTACAGGAATGATTGATCAAGAACTCTTTAAATATTAGCAATGAGCCAGAGGAGCCTCAGAGGAAGGAATCTTGTTAGTTGGAAAGTAAATGCAAACACATGCAATGCTTATTTCTGGCATAATACTACTGTGGTCTCTCCTGTAGGCCAAAACCATTATTACCCAACATAGTAGAACTAGATGTATTTTCAGTTATTACAGAGAAATGTCTTTTTAAAGTTAGTTAATCTCCATAAGCTACCTTTGTCAGGTATCAATGTATGTTTTTCTTAATACTTGTAATAGAACTTGATGTATATAACTTGAATATATTGTAAAACTGAAAATAACAACTGCCTACGTAAAATTTCAGCAAAAGAGTATTTCTAATTATCTTACCTCCCTTATAAACTCTCAGGACAGAGTTAAAAAAAGAAACTACACATCATTATGTAGTCTCGCTCTTCTGCAAAAAAATGCCATGTACAGCACCCTGCAAAACTGATCACATTCTTCGCTAAAGTTATTATTCAATGCTGTCAGCTCCTAGTAATTTTATAAAATAAAAATTATTCCAAGTAAAATAGCTTTAAAATATCCTCTGGAAACATTATTTTTATAGTCTACAAATATGAAAATACATATTTGTGATTTACCATATGAATTATATGGATCTAATTGTTCTGGCAATCCTTCACATCCCTCTTGTTTGTTCCTACACATAAAACTTAGTCACTGCTTGCACAAGGAAATATTGGAATGAAGATCACTCCAGACTGGGTGTGCAAAAAAAGGTATGTTTAAATAGGTCATAGCAAGATGTTGTTGGTAGAGACTGAGTAACCACTTCTATAAACTCTGACTTTGTACACACACTTATTTTCCTAACAGCTCTTTGCTATGCTGGATATTGTGTTCTCAAGCATAATTTTATCATTTATAACAAAGGTACTTCCATGCATGCTCCACTGCTGAAAGCAGACTGTGGAATGAAATGAATTATACTGCCAGCTTCTTTATGGTTCATTTACACTAATCCTTCGATGTACTGGATGAAGTTGTAAGCCTAAAACGAACATGTCATTGATGCCACTGTGAATTTCATGAGGGTTTAAGGTGTTATGACCATGCATGATAAACTGTAAGACACTGGAAGAATTATAGATATTGCAATTTCTAAGAACGACAAAATTCATACAATGGTTTGGGTTGGAAGGAACCTTAAAAGCCATCTTGTTCTAACCCCCTGGACATGCATTTAACTCATTAACAACTATTACTCTAAGAATGTACACATATACTGTATTCACATGAGGCAGAGATAATTGTGGTTTATGCACTACATTGTTTTGAAAATATCTGCTTGCCATATTCATGACAATGCAAACACATTCGCATGTGTTCTTACTCACCCTCTTCATAAATATTAAGTTAGCCAACTGATGTGGAAGTACTGTTTTTCTAAGCATTAGATAATCCTTCAGATAATTCTGCATTCTGAAATGGAAATAGTCTTTTTCCGCTAGACAGTAGTCAGTGATCAGAATAAAGGTAAAACTTGCAACTTCATCCTTCATTCAAGACCACCATAACCTATGCATAAATAAAAATGAAACAAAACATGAGCTCAGCATTCTCTTATTGCTATTCATTATTCAATAAAGTATGTTACTGTATGTTTATGGAAGATTTTCTTCAGTAAGGACTTACTGCTCAACTAACTTCTGTCCTGAATTCAAAATTCTCAATAGAATAGCAGATCCCTTCACCAGCTTAATAGACTTCAAAGGGACTCCTAGGAATTGACAAGATAGGACACAGACCAAAAATGGGATTCACAGTTTCTTACACACTGTTCATTGCTCTTCGTGCTGCCCATCTGTTCCCCTCCCAACCTTGACATGGCAACTTTCAAACAGCAGTGGTGCAATGCAATCACAAGGAACTCCACACGGCCTCCTGTGAAGCAAATAATGACAGAGGGGCATATCCCCATTAGT
Source organism: Oriolus oriolus (assembly GCA_013400235.1). NCBI lineage: Eukaryota > Metazoa > Chordata > Aves > Passeriformes > Corvidae > Oriolus > Oriolus oriolus. The sequence goes on from VXBT01006100.1 coordinate 8,646, forward strand.
AGGAGGCTAATAAGAATTGGCAGCTAGTATTTTGGAAGGCTGCTTTAAAATTCCCATTCCTTGCACTGCAAGGAAGAAAATCTCACTTCTTAAAAGTTATATACTGTTGGATTATGGCTACTTGTGCGGTGAAAAGTACCATTGCCTGTAATCTACTGTTGTGTTTCAACAGTTGGAAGGTGCAATATGAATGAATCTGCAATATTGTAACTCAGAAGTAAAAAAGAAGGGAAAAAGAGAAATGTGTTCTTTTACCACTTCCAGAGACTACATTTAAGGTGGTTTGGGGAAGAAATTAACTGAAAAAATTCTTTGTTCAAAAGAAAAAGAAAAAAGAACATCCTTCTTATCAAGTGAGACAACAAAATAGTTTTACTGTAGTACATTTATATCACTAAAATATTTGTATCAATTTTGTGAGATTAGGCTAAAAATGAATCTATTCATCATATTTTAATGCTGTGGAAAACTATGTTTGCATGTAAATTACTGCAACACCCACAATGACTTGTGTTTTCACCCTACAGAAAAAATGCCAGACTTCCATAAGCATATTTATAGTTCCTAAAACTGGGCTGGTGTTTCTTAAGAAAAAAAAAAAATCTTGATATGTTATCAGCTGCAACTGAGGAATAAATGGAAAGGAAGGAGAAGTGAACTGTGACGGATGATAACAGCAGGTTGCTGAATTTTTCAGTTACTTGCAGACTGCTTGCGGGAAGAGGTCGCTGCAGTGTGCTCTCGGCTGTGCCACATTTCCACAGCGACATTCATGAAGCACTCCTGTTGAACTTGAGGGAATTAGACATGGGCAAAACTTGCCCCGGCTTTCACACAGCTCAAGAACTTACTTGGAAATAGTGACAAGAATGCAGTATGAACTACAGCTGACTTCATTATGTTTGCCATCATGTCAAGCAGGTGGTACTAAAGCTCTATGGACCACAATGGTATGTTTTATACATGAGCATATAGCACCACTTACTATGTAGATTGCCAAATACCTTACAAACCTTCCTTATAACCTTAACACACCTCTGTGGGTATGGGCTGACATTTTCTGTTCCTGAGAGTTTTCCTTTGAAATATTCTTTAAAAATTTCAGCTGAAAGAATCCCACTATAAACAAAACTAGTGAAAATATTTTTCTTTGCTTATTTAAAAAAACAAAAAAAGTCGTCTTAACTTTAGTCTTCTTTCAGTCTCCACTCTTCTACTTGTCCCCACTTGCTCAGGGGGAAGGGGAATGGGGCCTGTGGTCAGTTTGTATCAGTTTTCTCTGCCTCCTCACACCCTTCCCCTGCTCCATTGTCGGTCCTTCCCACAGGCTGCAGTCGTACAAAGCTGTCTCCTTTCCATAGGGTACAGTCCTTCAGGTACAGGCTGCTCCAGGAAACGTGATCCTGCATAGGCCTCTCTCCATGCTGCAGCTTCCCCCAGGGCATGTCTGCCTCCTGCAGTGCAGAGTTGTGCCCAGGCAGCAGGAGGATCTCTGCTCCCCTGTGGATCTCCATGGGCTGCAGGGGCACAGCGGCCTCACCATGGTCTGCACCACGGGCTGCAGGGAAATCTCTGTTCTGGTGCCTGGAGCACCTTCTCCCCTCCTCCCTTGCTGACGCTGGTGTCTGCAGGGCTGTTTCTCTCACATTTTCCTCACTTGTTACTATCAAAGTGCTAACTTAAATTTTGGGGGAAATAGAGACAGAAAATAAATTGTGCTTATGTTTGACCTTCATCTGAGTCAATATGGTCTCAGCTATGGCGTACTCAAGAGGTCTTTCTAGAGGGAAACACATTCTCTCAATCACCGATAGAAAGCCCACAAGCAAGATCTGGCCCTGACTTCTCTCTAGCTTTGCCCCTCTTTATGCAGTTCATTAATTTAGTCCTACATTTCCCAGAACACAGCTTTCAACACCATGAATATCCAGAAACTCCCATATTTGCCATTTTTTGAGAAACGAGGGCTAAATGAAATAATTAGGCAAAGCCTTGCTATGACCTAATAAATTTTTCATGCTGTGTATTGAGAACCCCCCTCCCCATTTTATCAGGGTCTAACACATCAACATGTGCAGCCAGATTCTCTGATCCATTGTGCAGATTCAACTGAGTTTGAGTTCAAATTCAGTTGTGCTGGAACTGCACCTGAACTGTGCAGTAATTCAGGCTGTGCTGGAAGCAGAACTTTATTGTAACCCACCTCTGTAATTCCATGTGAAGAGGGAGGGTTTATATGATGCCAGAATGATTTTTGCTTTTGTATTTCCTTCATATATATTCGTAGCTCTGTAGACTATTGTTGTATAGTTGTATAGTTCCTAGCTAGCTCCAGTACTTTTCCCTACCCTGATTGGCAGAAAGACAAAACACATTCCAGAGGCTCCAAGCCCTTGGGGGTCCAAGGCCCCTATCCTGTCTTGGTTCTTCCTGGGAGCCAAGGTTGAAACCAGCTCTTCGAGACACATTTCCATAACCAAAGTTTAGTTCCTAAATAGAGGGGGGCTACAGAAGAGGTGGAACCTAAAGAGGGGGAATTACTTCATCATCTGTGCTTCTAATTGGGGATTCTTGTCAATTATGCTAATTTTTCACCCCATGTCGGGTGTGCATATTTCCATATCTGCCCCTTGTAGGCCTCCAGTAAAGACCACCCTTTATATTACCTCCTGTACTAATATTGTCTTGAAAGTGTGTTATTTCTAGGTCTTTAAGGCATCAATAAATTACCTGTAGGTTTTCTAGTTATATACCCCAATCCCCTCAAATTTTCTCACAGCAGAGGGATTTCAGTCTGCCCCTCCCCTTCTTTGCAATAGGATCATATTTTTTAACAAAGGCACTGACAACTGCCTGTCCTTTAATAGAGCAAAGACACTGTCCTGCGACCAAAAGGGCTGTGCAGTTCTCTTCCTTCACTGGTATATCCAAATAGATTCCAAAGCTGATCAATTCACTAAAGAGGGAATTGAACTCCGGTTGCAATTGTTCTGGTTTTAATCCCAGCTTGTTTCTCACCGTTTCCCACATAATAACACCCCATGCTCAGTTAGAAATGTCGTTCTCATTTCTTAGCCACTCCGCTGAGACACCGAGTTGAGAGATTGTTGTAATTACTAGTGGTGAAAACGTCCAAGCGGACTTAGATATAGGCAATACATTTACACATTTATTTATTCTGGTTCATTCTAACAGTGCTTAGGTGCTCTAAGTTCTGACTTTTTCCACACGTTTAATTGACAGAATTTTCTTTCTTTTGTTAACAGTCGCGAAAGCAATATAGGCATGAATACTTACAGAATGCAGATTTTTAGAATGTGAGTACATGGGAATATGTGTTGAGTGTTGTATTTTATTTAGTATTTGAGGGACAGAAGCACCTGAAGCCTCACCTTATTTTTACCTAAATGCATGAAAGATATCACATGTCTGAGAATTTGGCTCAAGATGTCTTTTCTTTTTTCTTTAAAAGCCAAATGAAACACTTGACAATAATTCATCTCAGTGGTTGCTCTTGGCGTTCTCACCATTTCGTACAAGGAAGTGGGCTATATTGGGCTGTAAAATTTTCTTTGAGGATGCATGGTAATATACATATTTAATAGAATTACACTTCTGGAGCTGATTACTTCTAATTTGGCCAGGTATGATAGTGCTAAATGCATTATTGTGGTAGTCTTGGCATAGGGTGGGGTGGAGAGGAAAGAAGTGAAAATTGAGGAAGTATCAAAAGCTAAGGTATGACATTACAACAGAGTAACCTCCCTCCTTTCACAGAAGTTAGAAACACAATTTTAGTTTCTTGTTTCCTAATGTATAGCACTGTACCACAGCCCCACATAGAGCTGAACTCCCCACAACTGCATGAGCTTTTATCTTGTATTCAGACTTCTAACCAAATGGTCATAAAAAGCTAATGTGAACTGGCAGATAAACTCAAGGACCGGCACAGAACTTGAAAATAATTTAATTACTTTTTCCCCTAGATTTACTAGATTTTAGATGCCCTTTTATGTCCTTTATTTTGTTGCCAAAGCACTTCTGCAAGGCTACCAATGAGCAGTGTTGCTTTTTTGCATGATTTCCAAGTTAATTCTTTGTTCCCAAAAAGTAATGCCATTATTTCTTTCCTCTGGGGAAAAAAAAAAATCACAATATGAGGGGTGAGATGATAGGGATAATTAGACTAAATCGTGGCATAAACACAATGGGAAAAATGTCTTTTATGTAGACCACCTGTCTACTTATTTTTGTAGCCTGAATGATGTTTTGTTTTGTTCAGGGAAACAAATTCACTTAATAAAATCCAAAACACAGATGGCAGCTGCTAGGAAAAACCCATACAAGATTTTGTTGCAAAGGGTATAGAAGTGATCCGCGCTCTGAATGGAGGAATGAAAAATTTCGTCTCTGCCTGTCAACGGAGCTGTTTTCCAAGACCTCTCTCTCATGCAGTCTAAGATTTAGTTAGAGCAGAAATTCTTATCCAAAATGTTAGAAATAAGGCTTTCTTTCATGTCACTCTGAGCTATTTCTTATATATTTCTTTTCATGCATCTTCATTATTTTATTGAAAAATATTTGAAAAATAATGCTTGACTCTACATAGTATTTGTTCAGGTTTGTTTAAAATGGATCAGGAGAAAATTCTTAGATCTCCATTCCTCTTACAGGTTCAAATACATATTTCAATGCAAAATCATCTAAGTTTAAGGAAAGATACTATTTTTTTTTTATGTCCTTTATTAGACAAAATCCATTTCTCAGGTTAAATTCACAGATTCACATCCACATCAAAAGTTCATATCCTGTTTGGCTGAAAACATACCATGGGCTATTTACAAATAATGGTAAGAGCAAGGGCTACTCAGAGAATTACTAAAAAAATATAATTTTGCATACTCAAAGTCCACAGAGCCAGAAAAACAGACTTGTTATTAATTCAGTCTGGTACTGCTTGGGAGTTTAGGAAGACAGGGGCTTGACTGAGGACATTTCTAGATGGCAGGTCAGAAACACATGAAGCACCTCAGGATGGTTTCAGTCTGGCCTAAGTCCTTCAAGCACATTTATCTCAATATGCAGCTTAAGTGGGGGGATAAAACAAGGACTGTGAACAGCCAATGAATTTTATGGTTTACATCCAAAAATAATCTTCTCCTAAAGAGGATTATCTTTCAAGGAATGAAAACTTTAGTCATGTTGCGGGCCTGCTCAATCCTCTTCCCTTAGAAAGGGAACGTCTTCCATGGGAATCTTATCTGTCCTTAGCGAGGAGATCAGATGCTTCCAGCACTGTTATTCCCCCAGAAAACAGAACCCCATCCAGAGAGAGCAAACAGCCTAAAGACTAGTGCAGACATCTGCTATGGCACAGTGAAGATCTCCAGTAATAGAATAACAGTAAAAGAGTCTCTGAAAAGATTGACTTTTCTGGAACCAGTCTTTGGAGAAGACCAGTGTCTGGCAGATGGATTCTGGCTGAGCATCAGAAAGGGCAGTGCCAATACAGATTATGAAAATGGGTGGTCTGGAAGATCCAGTTGATCATCACAGAACCAGGTGATTAACACAGGATTGGATTATCATAGAATTCAGTTGATTATCAGAGAATTCAGTTAATGATCATGGAATGACAGAATGGTTTGTGTTAGAAGAGACTGTAAAGATAATTTAGTTTGAACTCCCTAGCATGGGCAGGGACACCTTCCACTGGACCAGGCTGCTCAAAGCCCCATCCAACCTGGTCTTGGAAATTAGAAAATTTTCTATTTGCTTGCCTATTACATATATAAGTTAAAAAAAAAAAGAAAGAAAAAGAAAAAAAATCCTCTTAAAATATGTTTCCCAGCAAAAATTCCACAAAGTTTCTTACCAAATTAGCAAAATGAAAATGTCATGAAAGTTGCAGATATGCTAAGTCCTTAGTTAACTGGTTCTGAGGCAACTGGCAATCATTATTCCAAAGGCTGGTCACAACAAAAAAAACATCACTTGGAATTGAAAAAAAAGGTGAAAACCACACAGGGAACATGACGGAATCTTGCCTCTGAAATCATACAAATCAACAATTTTTCTCACAACTCAGGATAATTGGATTGTAAGCCAGTGCTTAACAGGAGTAAATCAGGGTGGTTAGCAAGCAACTTTTAATTTAAAATAAATGGATGTGCATCATACAAAGCTCAATTCTCATTTGATTGAAAGCTTTTACTACTCTGGCAGCAGATCCACTGTGGAAACATGAGAATGTAGCCTCAGGGAGTACAGGCTTGCCAAATATAATTGCCAATGTATGCTCTGCTCTGACCTATTGCATGCATGGAGGGCCTCACCAGTTTGTTCTGCAAGAAGGAAAACAGGTTCTAGAAGTCAGTAATTCACTGGGATAGCTTATCTATAAGAAAATTCTAGCAGACACATGACAAAATGCATTTTGTCGTACTTTCATTAATGCCGAATCTCAACAAATCAAGCCCAAATTTTGAAAGTAACCTCCAATGAAATCTGGACGAAAGCTCCACAAGCTATTAAATGATGGATTTATACCTCCTTCAAAATAATTTACTGAAAAGCAAGAGTGGACTTTGACCAATTACCTGAGCTGTGAGTTTTTTGTTATAGCTAGGAGACAATTAATTTCAAAGCTTCTTTTGAAGAATTCATTTACAGCTTCTAGAGCATGTGAATTGCCAGTGTCTACAACACCTGCATTAATATTAGGCACTTTAAATCTCTGAGCCAATCAAAGAATGGAGTTGAAAGTAACTTCCCTGTTTGAGGCAATTTCTCCATAATATATCCTGTTAAAAATTCTTTTGAGTTTCTACATTCCCCTGTGTTGTTAAGACCGAGTACCACTAAGTCTACTAAATCAGGAGTGGCAGGTGGTATGTTAATGCCAGACCTCCTCCTGTCCTACCTGCAAGGACACACAGGTCCAGTTCTCTCCACCTTCAGGGTTCTGAAGTTACAGCTTTCCTTCATGCTAGCACTCCAAAGATTGAAGAGAATCTGAACACACCACTGCCATCATTAGCAACACCTGTGTGAGAAAATATTACCTCCTTCGAGGTAATAGCAGCAGGTATCTTTTTGTTTGACAACATCTTTGCTGAGTGATTTTTATTGCTGAGCGTCTCTGATACCACAGCATGCTGGTCCTTTGTGTTGTTCTTCATTTGTTGTCTTGGCAATCAAAAATACAATGCATTTGACTGGGCAAGGCCTGAGGTTCCCAATACGAAAAATGACTGATTTAATTAACTGTGTGTCTTCAAGAAGCAGACTGCTTGTGCTGCAAACAAAGTAATGTAATGGGCTGAATGCCATTTCATGAAAGGAAAGTACAGATAGAATGGCATTGCACAGAAACAAAACTTGTTTTTGCATTACTCTGTGCTTTAACAATTGATCTTTCTGTCCAATGAATCCACTAGACTCTGCCACAAAGACATTTCTAGATTTAGTGTTTTAGTACCATGGCTGTTAATTAAGGCATCAATAAAACAAATAGAGGCATTTCAGAAAGGTGATTTAGCTGCTTAAACTTATTGTGATTTGACTGTTTTAAGAAGAAAATTGTAACACTAGACTCCTAAAATGAAGGAGTCATTCTAATTCTCAAAATACCAAGGGGGAAAAATTAATATTGTAATACTTTTATGAAGAGTCTTTAAGGGAGTTTTAAGATAATAAACCCCTAAAACTGAAGCATCTTCAGAATTTTCTTACTAGGCTGACAATTTTCTCTGACAAAGATTATTCATGGGCCTATCATCTCTGCCAAAGAGCTGTAATGGTAACACAGTATTGATAAAATTGTATATAGGGATCTAAATACTGCTCCTTTTTATATACATGTGTGTATGTTTGCATGTACACGCCTGTGTGTATGGAGTGTCTCCAATGTGATGCCTCATGCACAAGTTGTTCTGGACAAGCAGGTAAGGAATGAACTGGACAGATCACAAGATGGATGGAAAACCAGCTAACCCACTGGACTACAAGGGTGAGCAAGGGCTTGAAGTTCACGTGTCAGCTGGTTACCACAGGTTGGTTTGTCAGGATGCATACTGGGCCCAAAATTATTCAATATCTTAGGAATGATCTGTTTGACAAGAGTGACTGCACCCTCACCAAGCTTGTGGCTGGTGCCAAAATGGAAGGAGGTCAGCCAGAAAGAAGGGCCACCACACAAACACATCAGCCACAAGTCAGCTGGCCGATGGGGACAAGAAGATTTGTAGAAGGTTTAACGAAGATAAATGCGAACTCCCGTGTCCAGAATAACTCACACAGCAGTATGGGCTGGGATCCAACTGTGTGGTGAACAGCTCTGTGGAAAAAGCCCTGCAGGCCCTGGTGCACATGGACTTGTTTACGTTCGAGCTGAACATGAACCTGCAGGGAAGCATGTCCTGCTCTGCATCAGCAGGAGGAGTACAGCCAGCAGATGGAGGGATGTGGGAATGTCCTATCTGCCTAGGTCAAAGTTGAAACACTGTTTATCCTGCTCTGCTGTACCAAGTCCTGCTCTCCAGAGTTCATGAGTGGCATGGAAAATTTGAGGGACTTCAATGGAGAGTCACCAAGATGATGAGAGGGTTGGAGAAGCTGACATAGGAAGAAAGGTTACTGGAATTGGCTGTGTTCAGCCTACAGAAGAGAAGGCTCAGGGGGATATAACCACAGTCTTTCAATATCTAAAAGGTAGTTATAGAGCAGACTGAGTCACTCTCTCCACAAGGATGTCCACTGATAAGAGGTGAAGGGCTTCACAAGTGGTGCAGTTGCTTCAGTGTAAATTCCATAAGAAAAGAAATTCTACAGTGCACAAACAACTGAATGCTTGAACAGGTTTCCCAGAGAAGTGGTGGAATCTCCTTCACTGGGAACATTCAAGACAGATTGACAGGTCCTTGGGAAGCCTAACCCAAGCCTTGCTCTGGGCACAACCCAGCAGGTTGAACTAAATGGTCATCAGAGGTTCCTTCTAACCTTGACCTTTCAGTGATTACATATGTGAATGAATGAATCAATAGAGTGCTACAAGGATTTCAAATACACAATGGTTATGATGGATTTTTCAGTCTGTATGAAAAATTTACTTGAATTTATTAATGGGCAACCAAGCCATGTCCGAGATATGCTATATATTCCAAAGTGTAGAAAAAGTCTCTAAATAAAGTCTTAAATAGACAAGTTTGGTGTCATATTTATTGTGAAAGGGGAAAAACTTTGAAATGTTAATGGCATTTTCTAACTGTAAAAAATCTTTACTGTGCTGTTTCTCCATGCACATCTGTAGGCTCTGTATCTTGTAAACATAATACTGGAGGATTGAGACAGAGAAAGAAGTACGAATACATAGTTTACAAAACAGTCTAAAACCATCATAATCTAAAGTGGTATCTCAGGTACTTCTATGCAGTAATGCAGATGCTTCTGACACTGTATTTATCAACCTTATAGTAGCAAAGAGTACTGATAAACTACAAGGTATTGCCCATTGGAATGAGACTGAATATTGACCATTTTGGATCTTGAATTATAGCAAATATAGGGAGCAAAATCAAGCAAAGTCAGGTCTCTAGGCACTGAAAATATTAAACAGCTCCTACCTGACCATGCTCAGAATCTTGAAAATATGTAAACAGCTGGAGTAAAATTGCAGGACAAGAAAACTCTTTCATTTTCTTTGCATATTGTTGCAATAGATATAATGTGTTTCATGAAAGATAGGCCTTTCACTTGAGTAATGTAACATCATGAGTCAAGGTAACTGAGGTACTCAGCACTTGTTTGTCCTTTTCCAAAATTGTTTTTTCCCACCAGACCTAAAAATGCATCGCTTCAGTCATTGCTTATATTCTTTTCTGGTGGCCAACCACACCTCCTTTCTGTCTGGGTAGCATAAGAAATCCCTGTCCTATCATTTCAGTGGTAGAAATCTAGATTATCCTCTGAGGATCAACACCTCCTAACAGACTGAAATGATAAATGCAATTCTGCCACACTGTTACAGATAAACTACAGCATTACTCTTTGTTTTTAATTTTTAACGACCTGTGAGAAAGAAGGAATTCCTTATGTTTCAAGTCACAAGACAGCACACACAACTTTCCACAACTACAGGGAAGGGAACAGGTAATTTCATCCAAACCCAAAAAGGATTTGCGTGTGTACTTTCCTAAAATACTGCACAGAGGCTTTACTTATGCAAAACAAAATGAAAATCAAGCACTACAAATAAGTCAGTACAAATACATAAATTTAACTCTGAAACTTTTTAATGAACTCTTATGTTCCATAAAACTTACTCTCCTGCTGAAATAATGCTGGCTGCTTCATATTTGAAAGAAACATGCAAAGAGGCTGCTTGAAGCTACAGATAAATAATAGATGATGCTCTTCCCAATGGAAAAACAGTAAGTGCTGTAGAAATACAGCAAAATGAAGAATATCTGTGCTAAGAAGTTGCATGGAGCCAGAATGTCATATGAAAAGAGAGTGCTATTGTGTTTAAGTTTGCAAATTATCACTATATTTCTGGGTCAGTGTCCATTCCTGAGTCAAAGTAACTTTTGACACATTTTAAAGTGTTATTCACACTACTTCAAAGAGAATACAAGAAATAGAAAGAGAGCTTTCAATGAAAAAAAAAAGAGCACTAACGAATCCGTTTCTCTAGTGTTATATTAAGGAAATATCCTTGTACATTTGAAAAAGACATGGTAACTTAATATGAACAGGTTAGACTTTACTTCATTACAGGGGAAAATATTTTATTTCCTGGTTAATTTTTAAATAAAGTCACAAAATGCAGTCCATTCTCCTGAGACTAGGCAAAGATTTCCTTTCCAAGCATGAGAGAAAGTGATCTCTATTGCATTCAGCCTACCTATAAATGAGGTACTGAAACGTAGGGATTTAATGAATAAGAGTAATTAAATATATCTTTGCATTCAAGAGGGAAAAGCTAAGAAACACAGGCATTAGTCAAGCAAGGAATGACAAAAAACGGATTTCAGTTACTTAGCACCTCCTGGAGTAAAAGCCAGAAAATTGCTTTGGTTTCCATCATAGCACTGTTGTGAAAAGCCCAAGTCAGCAACTTGCTGAAAAACCTTTTAAGTGGAAGGAGAACATTTTGTAAGAAATTGTCCTTTCTCACAGCAAAGGAGCTCTCTCTGAGATCTTTTCCAACTCCTCTTCAGACAATTCACAAACAGGCAGTCTGCTGTCTTCTTCCAAAGGCTGTATCTATTGTATCTCACAGCCGTTGAGAAGATTTCTAGGAAAATTTGTCCCATAAAATTAGATTTGAGACATATATAAGAGAGACTTAGGAGAATACACATGCACTCTCTCTCTCTCTCTCTCTCTCTCTCTCTCTACACTAGCAAAAACTTGTATCATCACCCAAAACATCCTTATTACCTTCTTATATAAACATGTATTTTATTTTTTAGATTAGCCCAGCATATTCCAAGTAGGCTCTCAGTCTACCTTACAAATCAGGACCTTCTGGAGATGCTTGGTTTGAGGATCCCACTGTTGGTCCAGCCAAGACACTGACTGTGTAAAACCGCATAATAACACAGGTTTGGATATGTGAAATAGGGGGGGAAATCTGACACCTATGGTGCAGCATTTTACTGGTCAGGTGTCCCCTTGTTTCCCACACCTTGGACTGCATTTGGTTCAGCTGCATTTTAAATACACGAGGAACACCTTGCATCTTATGTTTTCCATAGAAATATAACATAAAATACACAAAACAACTTTGAGCGTCTGTTCTTCCCGCTAACAGCATATAACAGATTATAGGACACCAAGAAACGATCCTGTCATGAAACAAGTACTGAAATTTATGGACACAACTTATTTTCATCCCGATACCACAGCACTTGTCACATAATAACTTTGTATCTCACTTTTCATCTCACTTTGAGTGAGCTCTAGATATTTGCTCCTGTTTTGACATGCAGCTGAGTGCATGCATCATTGGAAACAGGTAACATTAATCCAGTATATGAATTTATCAAAAACTGGAAAAAATTTGTAAGTTTACCTACATATTGAAATATATTCATTTAGACACAAGGGTTCCAACAGTTCAGGTCCCAGACACAGATTTTTCATTATGTAATTAGTAATAAATACACAGAAACAAGGCATAGTACACACGCAACACATAAACCTTAGATTTTATGCATGCTATTTTACATCAGGTACCTACATTATTACTTCTACCAAACTGTAAAATAACATCTCGTGCACGAATACTGAGCATAAGAAGTGCAAACATATTACTAAGAAACCAGTCTCTCTCCCCGCTCTGCTGCAACAATTTCCATGGCAGCATCAAATTACTAACAGTTTCTAATAAAGCCACAAACTTTTTAGGGAGAAAGTACCTTGGCCAATCCCTCAAGTAAGCTCATGCTGATAGACTGCTGCTAAAGGACTCTGCATTACAAAAGCTGTTCTTAACGAAGTATGACAACTTCCTGTCCTCATTGAAGAATGAAATAGTAATTAAATCTATGTGCAAGTGAATCAGATAGATTTTAAAGTGTAATCGGGAAAATAATTGGAGTTGGAAGGCGTAAAAATTGCTATTTCATTGTGAAATCGCTATCTTGCTACCTTTCAGTCTTCTTGCTACCTGTTCAGTATTCAGTGGCACTTGAAAAACCATAGGTTGCCAAACTGCCTACTCAGAGACCAGATTATGTTGTCCACTAAATTGAAAAAAAGTGTAATTTTAGAGTTGAGATGGTGTGAAGTTTGTGGGTTTTTTTGAGAATTTAGGTTTTACTTTCTTCTAAAGAGTGATCTAACCCTCACCTTTATACTGCTAGGATTTACTTGGAATAGCATTGTTTTTAACTACTGCGCAGGAAAAATGCACAGGACAGAGAAAACAGACCTTTGAAGTGCCAGAGCAACCACACCAAAATACTGTAATCCCAGAAGTTTGGATATGCCTGCACCTCCTGGGCCAGGTAAATTACTGCTTCAGCATATTTCAAAGCTGAAATCCTTTATGCAGAGGGAAATCTTGATCTCAATTTCTAGCTTCCTATCAGATGTTAAAGTGTCTTAATCTCTTTAAATTAGAGACATAACTGACCAAGCCATTTGTTTGAAAGGAAACGGCAAATAATTATATATTTACTGTGCAGAGCATACAATTAGTACTTTTGGCTCAATGCTTGCAGCTGGATTAGCCCACAAATGAGCTTTCACTGTGCTCTAATAAAATATACAAAAGAAAATACTGTAATCAGTTAAGGATTAGAATTTAAAGAACTGGTATAATAAAGAACCTTGAACGACATTATTTTTGTCACAGTGATGTGAACAATAACTTAAGATCTTGGGTCTTCACTGACACTGCCTGCTGCCAAGTGGGATGAGCCTTCAGCTAAACTGTCTTTGTGCTGTGAGGAAGCAAACAGCTCCAAATTTAGCTGCTTCACTATTTCAATTAAAAACATAATTGTAAAAGTGGCCTGATTCACTCTGCTTCTTTTGCAATCTCAGCAAGACCACCTACCCACTGTGCAGATTTCTCTACTACCTCCTCTCCTGTTCCTACTACAGATTTGCTGAAGGGAAGTCTCTTGTTTTCAAACGATGAATATTAAAGTTTTGCAAGAAAGGGGCTTTTTGCTTGAATGTGGAATAAAATACACCCAAGGAAAAAATCATTTCGTGGCTGGTATGAACCCCCATTATTCCTCTGTATTGCTACTTTTTGCAACTATTCCTTGTATTCTTGCAAGATGTGCAGTATTGATAAGAAGGGTGAAAAATTCTAATGGAGAAGCATCCTGAGAAGTCAGTCGCTGTTATGAACTCAACAGATGTTAGTTTTCTGTGCTCCCTGAGGCTAAGGAATTATTTGTTTATAGAACGTAAAACTTAAATTGACAAGTATCTTATACTGAGACTTCAAAAAATCCCATGTTCTATTTCACCTCTAAATGTACTCCAGTAAGAAAAGGGCAAACCTTCTCATATTGAAATCTAGGTGGAAATTTTGTTTAACTTTTCATTTGAAACTAGCCTTTCCTGATGGTGTATGGAATCAAAACCTGGCCTTTTGGTCAGCTCCACGTAAATCTGAGGAGTTGCCAGCTGAACCACGCATCATAACAGGAGAAATATGATGGCTTGGATCTGCAATCTTTTGCTGATGTAACTCAAGTTATCCTTGAAAACCCACCAGATTAATTTTAGTCTTTTGCCTCTTGAAGTCAAAGGATATTTTGCCATCAACTTCAATGGGGCCAGACACTCTATCGAGTATTTATTGTGATAATATATTTCATGATTAAAAAGTGCTTTGAAAAACTTTCTTGTGGAATTGGAAAGACACATCATTAATACTTACAATATTCAAAACACCTTAAGGAGTAACAAAATAACACTGCATTGATTCCAAAAGTGCAATTCTCTTTCCTGTCTTCGCAGAAGAGATTTCATAATGTAAGCAAAAATATGTGCAAGAGGATAAGCATTTCATAATCTAAATTCGTATTTCTTTGCATAACAAGTGACCACCTAGAAAAATGCCACATATGAATTTTAGTGATGCTTTTGAAACTATCGGTGAATTGGAAATAAAGAAAAAAAAATGTATCCTTTACATATTTGCAATTTTTGTTAAGGATTTGGGAAAAGTCAAGATGCTTGGGCTAAAGTATTCAATCTTTCTCTGCATTGTAAGTGATAGCGTTCTATCAAAGATGTATTTTATTAGGAAATAATCTATTTTCTCCCTTGGCATGAACATCTGAGCATATAATCTGGACTTTTGTGCAAAGCCAAAATGTGGTATAAAGCCTAGTTGTTTTCCCAGAGATGAGAGGTTGGCTGATTGGACTCACACATTTAGAAACATAATAACATTATATTTCAGAGAATGACAGTTTTTCCCCCCAAATTATTTTACAGGAGAGACACAGGGAATAAGGTTAAAGTTCTTTTCAATATCAGGGTGTGCCCAGCCCATTATGAATAGCAAAGCTGGATGTCAGTGTTGCTATGTTTTTGTACAAAATACAGGTTGTCTAAGAATGACTGGAGACTGGGTCTCATTACACTTTTGTAATACTTCCACTGGCATCCTGGGCTATGAACTTCATGGAGATACGTACTTACAAGCTAATTTTACAGCCAGCTGTAACTTGAAACTATGTATTTGCCCTCTGTGACCTACATGGTAGATACATGCGCAAAGATAAGGCTCAGTAACAGTAAGACTACCTTAAAAATGATTATGTATGAACTTTAAAAGAGAAGGATGAGCTGGTAGGGAGGAATGAGAAATATTTAAAAAAAATATGAAAGAGATAAACCCAAAAATTCAAAATACTTGGCTTTCTTCCCTGTTTTTAAACACAGTAATAGATAACAATTCTAAAACTAAGTATCTGTTATTTGAACAAGATAAAAAAATATCCATTGGATGAATTTAGGAGGGCAAAATATGCTCACACAGTCTGAATTTACCAGGTCATCAGAGCTATTATTAATACTCTTTCAAAATTGCGTAAGAACACAGAAAAATAGAATCACAGAACAGTTTAGTTCAGAAGGAACTTTGAAAATTCATCTCATCCCGCTGCCCCTGCCATGGACAGGGACATCTTCCACTAGAAAAGGTTGCCCAAAGCCCCATCCAACCTGCCCTTGAACACTTCCAGGCTGGATGGGGCAGCCACAGCTTCTCAGGGCAACCTGTTGCAGTGCCTCACCACCTTCACTGTGAAAAATGTCTTCCTTATATCCAGTATAATTTACCCTTTTTCAGTTTGAAGCCATTTCCCCTTGTCCTGCCACTAAAAGCAAGTTTAAAGTGATTATACTGTGCTTGACTGGGATTTGCCATCAACCTGCTCTTTTGAGTTTAGAGTATGGGGAGTCACCTTGCAGGACCTCTTAAACTCTGCTTGCATTATGGATTCACACAAACTGTGTTTTGCTCCAGTTGTGTAAGCTGAATTTTATCCTCAGTAGCACTTGAGCTATTTCTAGTGTTCACTCCTATGGGAGCTCTGACTAAAAAGAAATTTCTGCTACTTTCACACAAAAATAAACCCCGAAACTTTTTCCTAAAAGGAAAACAGAAATGCTCGGGTAATACTAATGTTACTGTGGAAAACCCAAGGATGTTAAAAAAGATTTGCAGCCACGGTCCTCTAGACCACTCAGTATCCCAGCTATATGCAAAGTTGACATTCTTCCTTTTTAAATAAGTCCTAACTTTTCTGACATATATTAAATGTTGACATATGGTGACAAAAGTATTGCCAGCAAGAGCAGTACCTGAATAATTCAACAACGGAGTCATGGCCAAAGAAGCTGAAAGTAGTCATGTTTAAAGTAGACGTTAAGGATGTATTCTTGGAGTTTTTCCTACAGTGATGTCACCTGACACTGTGCCACTTGCTGTCTGCCAGCATGAATAAAAATAAACAGGGTACACTACTGCATTTATTTCAGTGATAAATAAGGTTACTCTGCTGATTTCTTAAGTGAGGTTTTGACTTTTTCCAATACTCCTAGTGAGACTGATTGGGCAAAATACCTCACAGAGGTAATGGTTGCTAATTTGATAAGATTCAATTTATGATGGAGGACACAATTTTTGATTATTAGTTAGTCTGTTAATTCAGATTTTCTGAGAAAAATGTGGGATAATTTGAATGTTGGCAGTTTGTATCTCTAGCATTTCACAAATGGCCAGTACAGTGATAAAACTAAAAACTAATAGCAAAGTTAAAATGAAATATGATGGTTGAATAAGTGCACAAATTGTTTTCCTATAGATATATAAATTCTCAAGAAATTGAGGGTTCTCTTCTTAATATGTGGAGGTAGATATGCCCTAAGTTAATTTGTCAGTTTGTTCTAACTATTCACTATATGAAAAAATAATATTTATGATAACATCTCTATTTTGAAAGACCTGGCTTAAAAACCATTGAATTCAGCGATAAGTGTTCTGACTTATTTTGAAACATATTGTATTTGCTGCCTGAATATTCCACTTAGAGAGGCTAAAAGACAGCATTTCAACATTCAGGAAGAAAATCGACAGGTTCATTTGGCCCAAAAGCAAACTTGAATGGGATTTGTTCTCATTTCTGTCAGTCAATATGCTGCACAAGAATAAAGTAATGTGATTTGCTATACAAACAGATACTGCTTAAGAAGGTGTAAAAGCCATGTGTTTTGTTACACATGCATGGGACCTGGTACCTTCAGAAATCCTTCCAACTATTGCCAAATGGACAAAAGGCTCATCTATCTGTATGTATATCTATCTATCTATCTATCTATCTATCTATCTATCTATCTATCTATCTATCTATCTATCTCTATCTATCTCTATATATATCTATATATCTATATATCTTTATATCTATATATCTATATCTTACAGTCAGTATGTGACAGATATCTAAAAAATAATCTTCTGTCTGTGAAAGAGAAACCTGGGAATGGCATTTATTTTTGGTGAAGGTGCAGGGACTAGTGCACCTCTTGTCATTTCTCCTCTGTCTTGGAATGAAGCTTCTAAATGACAAACATAAGGAGGCACTTACCTTGCACTGAAAAAAATGATGTTTAGATATTTTTTGTAAGGGAATTTAATTTCTAAAACAGAGACTTCACAGATATAAAAACTTTGAGGGTCTCCTCTTAAATTTACAGCTATAGATTTGGAATGATTAAAACAGATTGCAGTCACAAAATTCTGGAGATCCTGAATTCCCAATACAAAACAAGTCTCTTGGCCTGTAGCATGTAGTCTTCTCTGCATCCATTTGTTGTTATTAGAGTTGACTGGCAGTTTAGCTACCAAAAGAAACACCTTCCTGTACACAGTCCTTTCATGACACACAAATACTTACACATCAGCTTATACACTCTCCCACATAAAATATATTTTTCTTTTTGTGAAGCAGTTCTGGCAATGATTAAACATACAGTAACATACATTCCCAGAATGTGACAAACACAAAATCCAAGCGTAGCCGTGTCCTAAAGTCCATGTTTAGCTG
Source organism: Oriolus oriolus (assembly GCA_013400235.1). Lineage (NCBI taxonomy): Eukaryota > Metazoa > Chordata > Aves > Passeriformes > Corvidae > Oriolus > Oriolus oriolus. Next base: position 26,732 of record VXBT01006100.1, read on the forward strand.
ACATATTAGTGACCTTCTAGGCTGGTAGATCCTGGCCCAGTGTGAATACAGCCAATTCAGCAGAAAGGTCAGCAACTCATTTCTCATGCTTACCAAACCCTGGGTTCAAAACCCTTTTAGTCCTCACTGTCTGCTGTTTGCTCCTGAACAGAAAGGAATTATTTACTTCGTAAGGTCTGGTGGCTGTTGAAATAGTCCTGTACGCATGACTGGGGTATCGCCTACTGCTGACAGCCTGCAAAATAATTCATTTTCTGAGGCTGACGCTTCAGTTACTGTAGATGTACAAAGGGAAGAAAAAGATAAATTACTTAAAACTGGATAAAATTGGGGTTTATTTGGCAAGGGATTACAGAACTGTGGCTATTTTTAAAGGAGAAAAATAGGTTTATTCATAGAATCGTAGAACCATTTGGGCTGAAAAAGACGTGCAGAGGCACACAATGACCACCTACAGCTAGGTTTCACAGAACTTACATGCTTTTACTGGCACAAATGTAAAGAAGGATGCTATGGAAAACAATGGGAGCCAATTTTCCATTTGAAGAACATGGAGCAGAGTCAAAGAGATAAAAATAACTAACCATTTGAGCTAGAGAGACGAGACACGTGTATCCCTGGACCACTTTAACAACTCCCCAGAAATATGTTTATGGAGATTTACCAAATAAAGTTATCAATCATGTACTTAGGCTAAAGTAATCATGCAGTTTTGCTGGAACTTTGAGCAATAGCTTGAAATTGTGTTTAATCATTTATTCCCCAGAATTACTTCATAGGTCCACCAGGGAAAAGCAAATGAAACTCTTCTTATCATAGATTTCCCTCAATTTCTCCAAGCAGTGAGTAAGAGGCAATATTGCCATTTGTCCTAAAGCTTTCCTCGGGGAAGAGATATTTTAGGATATGCAGAGGTACTGAAAGGAAGCACAGAGTAGCAGCCCCAGCCCCACTGATTTCTGGCAATACAGACTTCTCTCTGCAGTGTTTAGCTGGTGGCTCTCCAGAGCCTTTCTCAGCCAAGTGGAACTGCACCTGCTTTCCACTGCAAATAACCACAAGAGCAAAGCCTCCCTGTTGCCAAACTCTTAAACCTGTGTTTTTGTTCTCTACCTCAGTGTAACGCCAAATGGTCTGTGTAACAGGAGCAATTCCTGTTGGTAATTAGTTCTTTTCAAGTTGGTTTTTAGAAAGCTCTCTTCCTATGAGAAATCCTGCCACCCATGAACAGAAACTTGAAATGTCCCTTCACAGACTGCCTTTGGGTTTTAGAGCTCTGCCTGCCAGCAGCCATCTCACTATTTTGAAGTGGCCTGGTCTAGACTGAATGCATGTATATTAAGAAAGTCTTTCAATTCATTATATTGGGAATCGAGGCAAAGGATATCTGTGCACTGAAAAACCCTGTGGTTTGTGTATTGTTGTCAATTCTTTATTACTTTGGATGGCAGATCCATAAAAGTTTAAGCCTTCTGCCTGTCTTACACAGCAATGGTCTATTTAGCAAACCTAGTGTTTCCTAAACTGCTGCTCAAGTGATTAATATTTAATTAATCTTAGCCTATAAATAAATAAATGAAGCCCTCAGTGTCACTGCACCTAGAAGAGCTACTGGTCTAATCTAGTGAAGGAAGATGCTTTTTGAAAGCAAGAATATTATGCTTAATCTGACACGGAGGCACTCAGTTGTCACTGTACTGCTTCTCAATTAAGCAACTTCACTGGAAATTGGTAAATTCACAGAACATTTCTACAAAGAGTGAGAATTATGAAACTGCAGATTTAAAAAATAGATGTCGTATTCATCTTTTTTTTTAAGGTTTTGTAAGAAGTACTGAAGCCTGAGAAAATGTGAGCAAGCTCATAGGTTTCTCACATTTCTGCCTTAAAGGCCAACCTGGAAACAGAGACTAGACAGGGTAAGGGAATAAAGGTGATATTTATTTAAAAAAAGGCCTTCAAAGGTACACCTGGGCAGGCCAAAGGCTACACCCAAGATGGACCACGAGTCACAAGTTCTTCACACTTTTATAAGTTTGGTCCATTTGCATATCAGCATAAATTCGCCAATTAAACTTTAGCAAATAATGTAACCGCACCCCCAGCTTGCCCCCCTTCTCAAGATGCTGGTTTACACATTTTGGGCCCAGGATGGTCTGGGTGTCCTTGAAGAGCAAGCCTGGAGAGGCTTTGTTATGTCTATCTTAGCATGAGAGAACAGCAGCTCACAGGCTGCAAGGCAGTTCAGACTTACTAGGAATACAGAGAACACAGAATTTGTAAAATATAAAAGCTAAAACCTGAGGCATCAACTTGGTCTCTCTGCACTCAGTCTGGAGATTGTCCCCTTTTTACCTTGGATCCTCTTCAGATTTTAGGTGCTGTTTATTTACCTCAGGTAATATTCCAATACTGAATTGCAGGATTCTCTTCTTCTTCACCTCATTCTCATAATCTCCGTATGCATAAAACATCAGAGTCAATGTACTTGTTGAGTAGATGCTTTAATTTTGTCTCTTCAGTAAATGAAAAATTTAATTATCATTATTTTTTTCCTCTTCCAGCTTACTGTATTTACTATATTACTGCAGTTTTCTGCTCTTGTATATCATGTTTTGCACATGGTTACTTGAATTCAAATCCACTTTGACAAATGGCAGTGTTTTATTTTAAAGGATTTGTGAGCTTAAATCTACCATCTCAAATGTACCTTATGGAGCTTTTTATTTTTCTTGAATGGGAAGTAATATGTTTTCTACTAAAAAAAAAAGCTGCAATGAAGTGTGCTGCAGAGTTGATCATTATATTTGCTACAAAAAGCCAAATACTAGATTAGTTTTTCTCCTTTATAAATCCTTTTTTTTTTTGGTGTTAAACAAACTCCTATCTTGATTTGCTTAGATATATACTAATGGAGCAACAGATGTCAACAGCTGAAAGTGCACTCCTTCCCAAACTCAGTCTGGTTTCATTAATAATGCAAGTTTATCCGAGGAAGCTGTTCCCAAGTACTCTACATGCTGTCAGCTCACTGAATGCATGCCTGGACTGCATAAAGGCAGTAAATTTCAAACAAGATGGAAGAAATATTCCTTCTTTTCTGGAAGCCTTAGAATTCATCCCCATAACAAAGAAATGAACACTTAAGATTTACTATAAATTGTTAAGGAAAGATTATACCTTTGTGTTCCAATGGAGATGTGGTATTTCATATTAAATCTGAGCGATTTAATGTTTTTCTATTAAAAAATATAGGAGTGACGTCAGAAGAAATAACTGGTGAATCACAGAATCATTAAGGTCGAAAAAGATATCCAAGACCATAGAGTCCAACCTTTGACCAAACACCAGCATGGCAACTAAACCCCAGCACTAAGTGCCGCATCCAGTCGTTTCTTGAACATCTCCAGGGATGGTGACTCCATCACCTCCCTGGGCAGCCTGTTCCAATGCTTAACCAACCTTCAGGTAAAAAATTCTTCCTGATGTCCAGTCTGAACCTTCCTTTGCAGCACTTGAAACTATGTTCTCTAATCCTGTCTCTCGCTGCCTGGGAGGAGGGGCCAATTCCCTCCCCGCTACAACCTCCTTTCAGGTAGCTGTAGAGAGTGGTGTGTAGAGAGCCTCTCATTCTGGACAGCATTACAGACGAGCCACCCAGCAGATAATTCTGCTATCTGCTAAGGATAACTCACCTAACCATATTTGTAATAAAATTTATTTAGTATTTCTCAGTTCAGCTGTTGCCTGATTTGTGTCAGTCTTCCAAGTCAAATAACATTCAGGGGAATGAGAAAGCCACTATCTACTACACAAGGTCAATCTTGCATTTTACAAGAGGTTTCTATGGTGCTAAACTGATAATTTTTTTATCTTTTTAAGGTTGTGAAATCTTACTCTATATAGAACACATCTTTTATTTCAAATATATCACAGATTGACCATTACAACAGCTGTAAAATCTCACTTAGGGAGTTGTTCCAAAGCTGTTGAGAGATGAAAAGTGAAATCTTAAAACACTCTCAAGCTGGGGAGGTCATTCTGCTTCTGAAGGTTGGTAGTTGAGCTCAAGGTTTTGTCTTGACAATAGCATGTGCTTCTCCAATCTTTTGCTGTCTTTTTCCTTTTTATTTAGAAAATTAGGACATTAATTTTATATGCCAAGGTAATTAAATGTAACTGTGGGCTATGATTGTGAATTTGTAAAATAGGCAATAAATCAGGTGATAAAAGAGTAACACACCTCCAATTCTGTCGCATAAATTTAGGTTTCACATGCTTTTCCATTCCATTCTGGTACACCTTGTTTCCAAACTGAACTGAAGCATATTTTTCCAGACTAGACACAGAGAATACAATGACAAAGCATGGTAAAGCAGTTCCACTTTACAGAGGGCTGGACAGTCTGGTTACAATTCCTTGATGGTTGCTACTGACTATCAGCAGAAAGTCTAGCTTAAAATAATTTTTGTTGAACAAAACAAGCTACAGATGAATCCTGCTGGGTCCATTAATCCATAGTCACAAAACACTGATACACCTCAGGTTCCTCTTAAAGATGTAATAATTATTTAATAAGTGTACATCCTACAATGATTCTATTCTCATTCTATAAGAATATTTCTAAAATTTTAAATTGCATACAGGTTACATGAAGGAAGTATCTTTTCTCTTTGTCCTAGTGAAAACAAGTGAAAAAACCAAACCTTAAAATAGATTTTGTGATAGAAGGTACATATGCCATTTTTAAAGTTTCCTCTCATTTATATGAGAAAGAAGATCAAGTCCTTTAAAAATAATTAAAACCTGTATATTTTAACCAGCAGCTTTTATAAAACAGTCTCAGGAGAATTTGAAAGCATGATGCAGGAGTACAACAAAGGAAGAGAGAAAAAAACTATCCACCTGCCTAATCCATTCAGCAATGCCGCAGAACTTCATACTCAGAACTTGGTACAGTCTCAGAAATTTTAAATTAGCAGCTGGCACTGTACAGTTTTAAAAGAGAAAAAGAGTGAGGGAGAACATAGAAAATTTTCTCTTTCATATTTTTTTCTTTGTTCAAAACAGATCATATACTCTACCTGAGCTACAGTTGAGTGACCTGAGCACCCAGAAGAGCGTGAATTAAAGCAGGCAGAGGAGAGATGAGAGGAGCTGTGGAAGAGTACTCAACAGCAGGAGAGGCACACTAGGCAGATGCCAGGCAAATTACAACAGAGGAAAGAGGGGAGAAACCCCCAACCCATTCCCAAAACACCAAGGTGATATCTTCAGTTCTAAGAAAATCAGCTTATGGGAAGAAGCATGGACACAAGGGAGTCTTAACGGGAAATGTCAGAATGTCCTAATTTCAAATGCTAAAGTCTGTAATGTTATAAACTCCCAAAGCAGAGCAAAGGGAACACTGTAGGAATTTTGCTGTTTTAAAATGGAATCTATATAATGTTTATAGGAATTGATATTTTCCAATTTGTAGTTGAACTATGTTATACATAATTGTTTTGGAAAGCAAAAAAGGCTTCAGTCAAATTGCAAGTACCTGTAATCTGAGTGTTAATTGAGCCTATATATATCATAACCTCTGAGACCTCTTTATGTGATGTCTGATCATTCCTTTTACATATTTAGTTCACATGAGTACTGGAAATTAAATATTTTGGATTTTTGCTTTACAGTATTATTAATTTTGAAAGATATTAGTTAAAAGCTGGGGTTACCAGTTTATCACTAAATTTTGAGAAAAATGCCATTAAAGGAAAGCAGCAGTTGGTTTTCACTGCATTTTTCATGGATGTAGAAGCATAAACATCTGCCTTTGTGTCTTTTTTTTCCCCAAGTTTCTCCAGGCTTGAAAAATAGTTATGCACCATAAATATCACTCTATGAGTCATTTACTTAAGTGAACAGCTGCCTGCTAATTAGCCAAATGCTCTCCATTTTAAATCATACAGTTAAATGAACACACTGCAACAGGCAAAAGAATGAAGTGCAGGAACTTTCCTAAAATGATGAAATGGCAGAAATTTGTTACTTCCGTGTCAGCAAAGGGAGGTCATTTCCTTATTCCATGTCTATGGACCGAGAGATGAAATGATCATTTGCAGTAGATTGTGGCTCTGAATATAGAAAACGAGGCAAACATTACAGAGCCTTGGTTAAATATAAGAAATGATACAGCTCTTAGACCACCACTGTTTTCTGCCAGTTTAAGAATGCTAGCTTTGCTTTTTCTCATGGAACTGCTGAAGAGTGCTAACATCTGAAGAGCCAGATTATAGGGAACAGTAAGGGTGGCTGTTCATGTTCATGGAAAACTCCTCCATTCCACAGTGATATAGAAAGATAATCAGATCTAGACAAAAGATGGAGCAGGCATGTCACCCTGGAAGAAGACAAAGCAAAGCAAAGCACAGCACCTTTTTGTCTTGACCATTCTCACCCACTGTCAAGTCTTGATGGTTTTTTTTCTAGTAGCGTAATTGTTGGCGATAGAAAATAACTGTATGAGCCAGGACTTCCCTTTGAGCCTCATATCCTGCCTTCTTAAATGGAAATTCTTTTAATCTTAAATACAACAAAACCCCAGCACAAATCCACAGTTCTCAAATTAAACTCAAGTGGCTGAAACACCATGTGCATATTGAGAACAAAGCATCTGATCCATCTGACCATAACTAATAGTACACAGGTCAACCTTGGAAGGCCACTAAGCTTCGGGCATGCTTTTATAAAGTTATATTGGGACAGAATTTAAAGAGTTTTTCATAATCTATTCGAATCTTTCAGCAATCAAGAAAAGTCAGTTGACACAGGAACTAAGAAAGTCAAAGCCATAGGAGCCAGAAAACCAATATTTGAAATTCTTACTGAAGTTTTTCTTTAAATTCTCCATTCAGATGAAACCTGATGCAAAAATCCCAAAAAACCAAACTCCAACAACCAACAAACCAAACAAACCAACCAACCAAGGAAAAATTCTCAGGTAATTTTTTCTTCCTGAGAAGGTTTTTCGCAAAAAACTGACATACCTTCGAGAGAGGGCTACCATGTTGTAGGACACATTCTGATTTTCACTACAAAGAACAATGCACACATGCCTTCTTGTTCTCTGTTCATTAAAGCTGAGAGGAAATCTTAAACAATTAGCCAGGTCTGCAATATCATTACAACAGTGACCTCCAGTGAAAGATAACCATAAAAGGAATCTCTCACTGACAGGATAGCCACTGTGAGGGGCTTTAAAAATTAAATAGCTTTACAATATTTGCCATATTTCTATTTTATTTCAGAAATATTCAATGAAGTTAGAAGCTATGAGTACTTATTGAACAGTTTCAGAACTCCAGTATTCGACACCGCTTAAAATATCAAAATAATTTCTGGAATGGTGTACATTTAACATAGAAGTCTGTGAGATATGATTATTTGCAGTAGAAAAAGAATTTACTCAATAATCCTCCAAGTCTTTTAAAATCCTACATTCATAATGATAATAAAAAAAGCCCCAGGAGCTAGAGGTACTCTGTGTATCAGAACCTGACCGCTTACTCCAAATGATCTTACATTACTGGTTTTTTTTCATTTTCTTATCACTGCATCACAGTTGGGGGCTTAAAGTGACAAAAAATTGAGTATATCTAACTTCTTAATGTTTTAACAGTTTTACAGTGATCCATCCACTCATCCAGTCCCACAGTCCTGTGAAGTCTGTCCAGTAAACCTGCTAAAACTAAAATAAAAAATCCACTCCCCACACACACAGGCTGGAAATCCATGTCCACAGATCCTGCTGATTTCTATTTCAAATGTAGTCTATGACCTTTTGAATTTTAGGTTTACAGTTGCTGTTCTGTACTTTTGTAAGATGTGAATGACCTCTTGAGGCTTGAAGCCTATGAAAAGGAATGGCAAGTGGACAAGCAACTTCTGCTGTAATCTGTGCTGCCGCTTTAAGGAAGATGCTTTGCAACATGCTCCTTTCATTCTGCTTTCCTTTGAATTTGCAAAAGAGTGAATATACCTCAGTACCAAAAAAGATTTTATCTCAAAACAATGAACACTCAGAAATTGAAAAGCTTTGCATGAAACCCCAACTGTTTTACAAAGGAGGCAGAGGGCAAAATTTGTTATTAAAAGATGCAGATGCCATCTGTTCATTGGGAAAATAAATGGCATCATTCACCTAGTATGTCCCTCATTCTTGCCAATTCTCATGATTCAAACAGAAGTCACATATTTCTGCAAAAATTATTCACATTGCACGTGGAGAATGAACACTTACTTTTTAAGAGCAGGCATTGTCTCTTCTTACCAAGAGCCCTCAAGAAGGCCCTCTGCAACAAAAAATGATCTAATTCTCAGAAGCCATATATTCCTGAATCAAGCTTTCACCTGACCAGCGATCCCTTTCTTGCTCTAATGACAACACCATCTGCCAAATAGGCAAAATCTTTTAGGGGTGTAAGAGCCACAGGTACAGCTGGGGCAGGATCTGAGTATGTAAAAAATATCTATTTGAGGTCTGTCTTCTTGTGATGGGGTTAGACCCAGCTGTGAAGAGAACAGTAACAGAAAACAGCATAAGGAAACAAGAAAATTTTAAGGAAAGGGAAAAGGACCATACATTTTGGATATTTGCAGAGGGGATTATAAATATTCATGTTTATGAAACCCACCTCAACTCTGTGTCAGGAGTCCAGGCACAGCCAAATACATTTTTAGCCTAAACTTTGTTGTCTGTGCATGAAAGAAACATATCAATGCCCAAAGAGATATGCTAAAGCTAAAAAACTGCAGGTCATTTAAAAAAAAAAAAATGCAAGCATCCAAAACTGCAACAGTAACAATAGAAAATTGCAAATTGTAATCAAAAGTTCTCAGCATACACAGTCAATTAATTTAAATCAACTGTTTCTTTTACAGAAGAATAAATAACAAGACAAGAAGTAGAAAATTGACTTTAGATGGATAGCTTCATTATTTCTACAAAGTAATAGCATGTCTCTTTCATCTTAAATATCCTAAAAATGCAGAACTTGGTCTGAAATGCTTCTCTCCACAGGGTTTAGGGACAGTTAGGTTTTCCCTCCTTGTTTAGAACTCAAACCGACTCAAAGGCACTTTGGACTTCTGTGCATTACTTTTGTGTCAGGAAGATATACAGCTTGAAGCAAATGGAAAATCAGTCAAGATGTTTGAAAACACAGGTTCTGCAGCAGTGAAATAAAATTAATTTGTATTCCCAGATTAGGGGCAGGAAAATCAAGCGTAACTTGCCTTTCTCATTCTCTCCTTTTCTCACTCTCTAACATTAAACGTATTGTGTTACTTGTCTGGAGCAAGACAGCCGTGCTTTTTGCTGACAGCCTCAAACTGCAGTTAAGAGCCTACGAGAGGATTAAAGTGTTCATAGCAGGACCAGCACGCGCACTATGTGTTCAGAGACAGATCAGTGCCAAAGATTTTCCATCTTCCTGTACAAAACCAAAAGCAAGGTTCGCAAAAACACCTCAGTCTTCAGCTTTGTGTCTCTTCAGTGTGGGCATTTTACTGTGCTGTATGTTGGAAAAGGATGTAATTAATTTAAAAGCCTTTACATATTGTCTCACCAGTGCAGGTAAATTAAAGAGTTACCATCCTCAGCTGTTTGCTCTACTTGTCTTCAACGAGCTGCCATTAACACTGCATGGATGGGCAAACCACATATGAAGCATATCCTGAAACCATCACAGTTAACAGCCTCAGGCTGCTTTCAGGCAAACAAAAATTGATTCTGGGCTGTAAAACAAGCAGCAGGAGATGCTTAACAAAAAGCTCAGTAGTTTATACAGTGTGACTGCTCAGGAGAGTTGCTTAATCAAACATCTAAAAAACCCTCCCAGCCTGACCGCAAAATGGATCTAAGAAGCTGACACTGGGAAATCATGAAAGTGCTAACCAATCCTTTTTCAGCAACGCTGTTGCATATTTACTTTTGCAGGTAATGCAAGTATTTCTGTTAATTTTCTGCTTTGCCAATGCAGGAGAAAAAAAGATGACAGGTCTGTAAGAGCCTACTGAGAGGGTGCAGCTCCTCCAGGGAGTGTTTATTCCTTTCTAAGACAGTTAGCTGAGACATGGAATTTCTTTCCAAACTATGACCATTCCTTGATCACAAAGCAAGACTAGTGGTGTTCTCAGACAAGGCACCTAACTTTTTCAAACATTCTGTTGGCTGTGTCCTACACTGAACATTTCTGTTCTGATTCAGGTTTCTCCTTACCATGTATCTCATCTTACACAGAAAAAAAAAATAAATAAAGGCATTTCAGCCTCTTTATCCTAGATTGCTACCTGTCTACTGAATATGAAATTTGAAAGATTTTCCTAGTGCTCAGCCTAGATTTTTCCTCCTTTAATGCTATCATATACTCTTAATTACACTCCCACTTTCTTCTGTGCTAAATAGATCCACTGTTACTATTTATGGAGCTTAGAAGAGATATTTCCAAGTCTATGAACAGCAAAAAGAGCCTGCTCTTGCATTTGATAAATGTGCAGATACCATACCAGAACAAAAGGAAATAACATGCTTCTGAAGACATACTTGGCTTTGCCTTGTAGATCAACCATATGACTCATTTAAATCTCAAGTATTCTCTGCAGGATTGGCAGGATACTGTACACAAGTGAGGCTAAGGTAAAACTAAAATTCCACAGATAGTCTATTCAGCCTGGAAGTACTTACTGCTGTGCATGAGTTACTTATTTTCTGTGGAAATTCAAATTTGTGGATTGTTATTAGTAACAGCACAATATGTGATCTGAAAATGATGTCAACATGCATTTTCTCAGGAAAATTTGAAATCAAATCCTAGCTTTAGTATTTAAAAAAAACACAAGCAAAATTATTATCTCTAAACCAAAATATTGATGTAGTAAGATGAGTTGTGTTTCGTGAGGACCCTCACACTTCCTTTGGATAGATTTTTTGTTACAATTATTTTCCTTAACACGTAACCTTTTTCTTGAAGAGATGAATGAGAGAAAGCTGCCATTCAGCCCAAATTTGATGATTTTTAAATTCTAGGCAGACAAGGTTATTTTCTTCTCACCTCCAAATGCTTCATTAGGTGCCAGCATCCTAAGGTCATACAACATCTGAGAATTCTAAGAAAGTTCAATTTAGAATAAATCTCCAAGAGAGAAAGAACTTTTTTTGCTGCTTCTCTTCCATAATGTTATTTTCTTTTAACACTAAAACTCCATGGAGTCATTACTGTTTTGAAATGATATGAAGCAACGTTTATCTATCACAGAGTCAAAAAACAATTTTCTCATGAACTTTACTATGCTAAGGAATATAAATTAGAATTAAAGGTCAATGAAGAAGACCAAGTAAGGTTTGATATTTTATGAAAAAACCCCCAAAGTCTCAGAGTGGTTTGTGGAAATGATAGATGCGTAAAGAAAAACCACATGAAGTCTCTGAAAGAAAAATGATGCTGATTCCTAAAGGAAAAAGAAAACTTTGTCAAGTAAACTAATGATGGGAGCAAGTTACCCTAATGCATTCCCTATTTCCACCTGGTTTTGAATTAAGCACACTGTTAATTTATGCAAAATTCTGTAATGTTTTATAATGTAAAGAATCTGCCTCTAGGCTGATTAATACTCTGATTTTCTAAATTGTATTGTCTTTGCTATAGAGGCATTTGTAGTCTCTATGTTTTTACAGTAGCTTGTACAACAGAAGCCTCGCTGATTAAGGCATCTAGGTTAAATAGTTATCAATACAAGGTTGAGATGTTTTAAAAAAACATACTGAGACTGGTTTTTTCTCTTTCTTTTTCTTTGCGGATAGTGCATCTGACTTTTTTGTGAAGGGAAGGAGAAACTAAAAAATGTTTTCAGACACTTAACATCATATTTTGCAATATTAACTCAAATGTCACCTCAGACATTCAAAATATTGGCAGTTATTTCATTAAAATTCATGAGCGTTTTTTAAAGTTGCATGGATTTTTTCATACATTTTGAGAAATGAAAGTGAAAAATCCATACTAATATACAGAAATACATCATATGATTAAATATGGAAAAAGAGGGGAAAAATAAGAGTCATGTTAAAAAAATGAAATGAGATAGAGATTTAATTGCACCATAAATGTACATTATTACTGTACTCAGCCCTAAAATAAGGAAGAGAACATTCTAGTAGAAAACACAGCATATACTGTAACAAATTAGGTTTTAAGTTACACGAGGGGAATAAAAAAGCCTCAAACATGCGTCATTTGTAAGGGTTCCTTCCCCCTTAATTACAGATATTTGATGTGACATTAAATGATTAAGAGGACCAGGCTGTCAGTTTTCATTAACAGACACTTAAATAAGATGACAAAAAGTAGCTTTGAAGAAATTGTTGGAAGAAGGGGCATCTTTACAAGAAATCCCTTGCTATTGTAACATGCAAATTCTCTGAATTCCTCTCCAGGTCAGTGCTGAGGATTAACACTTCAGTGAAATGAGAAAAATACCAGGAAAAGGGCAAAGGGGGACAAATGAGCACAAAGCAGATACTGACTGTCAATCCGCAATGACTTGAGAGGGAAATCCATGGATCCACATTTCTTATGCACCTTTTCTTCAGGGAATGCACATAATCAGGTATTTCCAGAAATATCTATTTTCACATCCTGATTTTGATACTTAGTCTGCGACAGAGCTTGGTATCTAGGGAAACTGGAGATGGATATTATGAAAAACTAGGATCTAAATTTTTTCCTCTATTTCAGTGTTCTGTATCCATGAGACACTAACAGCCAAGGGATTGTATGAGAATCAAAGAATCAAGAGTTGGTGAAACACCTCAAAAACATGAAGTGCAAATTAAAAGCTGAAACACTGGCTGGGCTGGGCCAGCCTCACTGAACTGCCTTTCCAGCACTGGCTGACACTGGTTTATCAGCACCTGTGTTCAGACAGGGCTTTCAGAGATGGGAAACAACCTCACTATATCATCCCTCTTTCCACTGAATCATGAAGTTGACACACTCTGCTGCTGGACATTGCATTTCTTGGTCTTATAGTTTGTTCTTGAAGCCTGTTAATGACAGGTTCTTTGGTGTTTCTCTGATTCACCTACTGAAACAGGACAACCACCCCCAAAATCAAATCAAACATATTTTTCTGCATTAAGATTTTGTAACTATGTGTCGGTTCTACAATTTACGGTGTAATCACTCCTATGGATTTTGCTCAATGTCCTCAAAGCAGTGATTCAAGAAAAGGTTTTGCCTTAAATGCCTTTTTATCTTATTAATTAATTCCGCCAAGGGTGATCTTAAACTTCATCTTTCTCAACTGATGTGTTACACAAAGGAAAGTATTCTCCTTCATGCATTAAATGGCACACCAAATAATTGCTCTAGTTAAAATTTAACATTTTTTTAAGAAGTTGTAACATTTTTGTTCACCTGCAGTGCTTGCTCTGACTGCCTCAGTTTTTGGAATTAAAATTATCATGCTGTCAGCTTTGATCACTGTGGATGTTTTTCAGGTTTTGCTTTTCCCTGGAATACAAACTTAGATGAATTGCATTTAGTCATAATAACGCCTTGGCAATTTCTCTACCAGTCGGAATAGACAATTTAGGCAGCATGTAATATTTAAATCCTTTATGCTCCCTTCACTTTTTCCAAACGATGTCTAAAGCCTGTCCCTTGCATATTAGAGCAGTCATTTCAAACAGGGTTTCCTAATGAGAAGGCTCCATGGTAGCAATCTCTGTATGATGGAGAGAGGCAGCTTTAAGTAAAAATAAAAGGAATTCTTTGCTTTTGTCTGAGTGACTAGGATGTTTAGACATTCAAATGGAAAGAAAACAGCACAGTCCTAGCATTGTTACCCAAATAGCCTAGATTAATTTCCTTAAAATGAATTTGCTGTATGTCACAGTTATGTAACATGAATTACATCTTCCAGACTCCCTCAGTCTTGGAAACGAGGTAAAAAAGCAAACACTACCCTCCCCCCACCCCAAAGAAGGAGCCATTCCTTGATATTCATCTTGCAGTTTCCAAGTTGTCATCCCTTTCACAGTCCAAGCAACACATCTTACCACTGGCTATTTACCTCATTTAAGTTCTGCAATACATTCTTGCCTATGAGATACTTCCACAGACAGCATCAGTCCTCACCAGTACAAATGGGATTAACTTTGAAACAGCAGTACCTCAAAAGAAACTTTTACAGACTGGGAGACTTGCCTACCAGGATTTTTCACCTAGGAAATCTTTTGAAAAGCAAGAAAAAAACCTCATCTAACATTTTGATGTTTGATGACATTTTGACAATAAAGTGCCCAAACCTAAACACAAGGAATTCTGGTTTCATTACTGCCACAACTGGAAGAGCCCACGCCCTGACAATTCTGTGAAGTATGATTCTGAATGTGTTCTGTTGCTTTGGCTCTGGCTGGGATGTATTTGTAATGTTGTGTGTAAGTAGCACTGAGCACAGACTATCAGAGCAGGCAGGAAGAGCGGCAGGAGAAAGCTGAGAAACAGCACGGCTTCTAATTTGGGTAGTAGCTCCATCTACCAAAGTGGAGTTTCCTTATAAAGACCCCCTGCTTAGAAAATGTTCTGAGCAGTTTTGGAAAACAATACTCAGTGCCTGTGATGAATACTTGTAAGCCAGGAACTTGTCAGAGTCTATGGAAAGAGCTGCTGCAGCTTAATGTTATTGTGCACATCATTATCACCCACGCAAACCTTTTGATGGATGGATGAATAATTCCCATGTGTGGGAAAGTAACACCAAGTGATGGATTTCACCAGCATAAATATCACCAGTAATTACTTGAAACTGGTAAGGGAAGAAGAAAAAAAGGAAAAGAAAAAGTAAAAAGAAAAAAAAAAAGACAGTACAGTGAACACTTTGATTTGGAAATACATAGACTTTTTTGATAAGTGGTTCTAATTGAGAATTTTATATATCATGACATAAGAGAGCTTTCAGAATGGGATAAAGTTTGTTTTACTTTTACTATGAGAGCAAAAGGGATGCATAAATGATGAAACAACTTTCAAAGAAGGATAGTGAAGAATATTTTCAGTATAGCTGTCCATCTGTTTTGCTAATACAGATTATAAATACTCTTGTGTAATATGATCTTCATACAGACAGTCCCTCACAAATGATACAATTAAGTTCTTCATACTCAGTATTTGGGTAGCAAATATTTATTATTATTATGGATAAAATCAGTTTTGCTCATAACCAACACAGTAAATGACAACATATACAACACAATCCAATACCAGACAACCATATGGAAAGCACAGAGAGCTTTTATTGTAGAAGAAGCGCCACTGATATTCCTGCTAAAAAACGAAATTATGCCTGATTTTCTTTAAAAATAGAGTATTTTCAGAAGGACAAAGACATACACTGCTGTTCTTCTGCACTAACTCAAGTAATTCAAAATCTTCTTGGTATGTATCACACTTTGTAAGAAATATCAAATTAATCCATACAGTGTTTCTTAAGTTTTGCCAATACATTCCAGGTTTCTCTGCATCTTGTAGTACAAAATATGCCTGTAAACAGCTTATTTTTCTACCAAGAATTGCTCTATTTGCAGATACCAGAAAATGTCAAAATGATCTGACAGAAAATGGAAACAAAAACCTGAAATTGCTGATGGAGCATCTCTGTGTCACTGAAGCAGAAATGTGATTTGTAAAGACAGAAAGAGAAAAGAGTTGGTGAATCTGGAACAACACTGATCTCCTACACTGGATATTAAGCAGGCTATTCAATGAAGGGCTAAATGATAAAATCATCACAGTAGACCAAATTGCCTTGAGGAAGAATTTACAAGCCTTTATTTGAAAGATAGAACAGCCTTTAGAGATACAAAGTTCTGTATCTGTATATACACATATAAGTGATAGAAAGAAGGAAACAAAACCATTTTTAGCTACTTGATATAAAATTAGAGAAACAGGTGTGCCTGAAGTTCAGCAGCTGAATGTTTTTTAAAGGTCTTATTTTGGTATGAAATCAGAGTATTGGACCAACAAATCAAGTCTTAGGAACTTCAGGGAGCTTAACTCATGGATGCTATATGGCAAGTACTCTTACATAATTGTTGAAAGTTCATGAATAAATAAATAAGAGCATCATGTCACTGCTTAGGTTGTACAAATATTGCATTCTATTCTATTCTATTCTATTCTATTCTATTCTATTCTATTCTATTCTATTCTATTCTATTCTATTCTATTCTATTCTATTCTATTCTATTCATTTTCTATTCTACTCTTAAGATTAAAAATTCCCCATTGACTTCATGCTCCCTCCCATACAATCTATGTAGCATCTGTGTCCTTTTCAAAAAAACTCCTGCAACAATAAAACCCAACAAGAACATTTCTGGGACAGCACCAAGGCTGTTTTCAAGTCAGCTACGACATATATGGAAAACAGTACATAACTATATATTTGATTCCTTGGCCTTATACTGAGTACACATATTAATCCAAAGATTAAATTACATTAGGCATTAAATTATCTTATGAGTCTTGGGAATCCTTTAAGATATGCACTGAAAGGTATGAACTCCCTTTAGAAGAACATATGGCCATATAGGATGATCTGTACATGCAGCTCCTTGATGGCTTTTAGACCCTGTCTTCTGGGAAAAGGTGTTTGAAGGTACCATTTCCACAGGCATTACCTGCTGAAATTATCTGCTTTTTAGTTGAAGGCTGTAATTGTTTTTTTTGTTGCCTCAGTTTACATGGCACTTCCAAATTATTTACAGCAATTTTGTGAATACCGACGCCCCAGTCCTGCTTTACTTTTTTTTCCATAGACACATGTCTTGCATTTATTTACTGTCCTTAAAACTGTGAAGGCCCTTGAGCTCAAGACAGATGGAAAGGCCTATTTAGTTACCAAATGCTCCTTCTGAGAAGACAAATTCAGTTAGTGAAGGGGAATTACATATGGCTAGACTTGGACAATAACAGGTTACTGACTCCATTGAAAACATTATTTCAAATCATACCATATGGATGCTCATATTTTCCATATGAATCCATTATTTGTATCTTTGGGGGCAAGGAAAGAGAAAGCAATCTTTAATTATATTATATATTACAATTATTACAGCTTCAATAATCTGAAAGTGGATATATTCAAGAATGAGAAATCAAAGTCTCAGTTTTCCATTTTGGATTGGCAGAACCGTGTTTTCTGCTATAATTGTGTTTTTTGAGACTTCATTTCTAATCCAAAATGCAGTCAGGGACAGAAAATATATATCAACACACAAACACGCTCTCTTTGTATTATATACTGACACAGTATCTGGCAAGTGGCAGAAGCATTACCTACAGAATGTGGCAAACAACAGACACATGACTTAAGATTCTGATAGCAAATAAGTCCTGTCATTTGTTTTGAGATTTGTATTCTGGTGATTGCTGTATTCTGTTAATTTCCTTTTTGACCATCAGATGTCTGTCTTTCCTTCTTCGTAAAGGTTCACTGCATTTTTATTCTCTCTTTTCACCCTTAGGTGCAGAAAGAAGCGTTTTGTTTCCACTTACCTCTCTGTTTTTAGTCAGCTCCCCAAAGATATATACGCTACTTAATAATCTTATCCCCACTGCTCCAGAATAAAACATGTATGTGCAACATCTCATAGATCACAGATTCTTTCTTGTGTGGATTGGTTTTTAACTAAAAGGCAGGTGTGGGCAGAGCTAATAATTCCATTCTCCCTGTGGATCTGGTCAAAGAAGCTGAAAAACCAACTATCTCTGTGAAACACCTTCACAGCGGAGTTTCAGTTGCTATTTATGGACACCTGAGATTTCCTGTGCCATTCCTCAGACCCAGCTCCACAGTATTTCAAATGTCAGGCCTTGTCCTGCATAGCTTGAAAATTTTTATTATTTTAAGTCTGATTGAGCTGATGGAATTGCAGTCACTGTATGTATCAGCTGACTCTTAGCCACCTTAAAGACAAAGTTACCTTTGTGTCATTAGAAGGAAAATGTGCTAGCACTAAACTAAAGAGAAGAGAGAAAAAGTAGGTATCTGCACACAGGTTCTTCCTTAAAGTAATTAAATTGACTTAAAACCAGTGCAAGTCAGGGCAAAAATTTTTCCTTTGGAGGCAAGATCTAAATAAGGTCTAGTATATAATAAAGATAGAAACATCGAACTACCAGGCTACCACAGATGGTTTCACCTTCATTTTCCACTTTCTGCTCCCAAGCAAAAAGGTGCAGGAAATAAATGAAACAAAATATAAGATTATGCATACTTTTGATAACAGTATGGAACTGAAATCTCTGTACCCCCACTGACCTTCCTGGAATGGAAATGCCCTGAAGGACAGAGAGTGAGATATTCTGGTGTTATCTGCTTGTCCATTCCAGAGAAAACACACTGACTGCCTTTCACCCTGGGCTGAGGTGCCAGGTTCCTACGTGACCCTACCTATGTTCTTTCATTTATCCTCTGCAAAGCTTGTCTCTCAATTTATCAACCTTTTACAAATGGAATAATGACATTCATCCACCCTTTAAGAGTCTCTAAAGAAAATTAGTTACTGCTTTTATTATGCTACAATCTTGAGATTTCTGATTCCCTTTCAGTTTTTTTTTCTTTTTTTAATTATTTTTTAAAAAGAAACTCTGACAGTTAAATTTTACACCACGTATTGATTGAATTGGAAAAGTGTTAAAAAATTAATGAAAAGAATGAAATTACTTCAAGAAGCAGGAAAATTAGAAAAGCAGGCTAAAGAAACAATTTAAGTTGTGACTCCAGTGGGGTCATTAATGATTCAAATTAGCTTGGCAAAGGAATTTGAGACAGACAATCAATGCTTTGATGTTTTTTAATCACAGTAAACAGTATTTGTATCTCAAGCTGTACAGTTGAAAGGAAGCTTGGAGAAATTAGACCACTGGGCCCATCAAAAGCCCTGGACAGAAGATAATTTTAAACTCACTTTTAAAATATAACTTAAACTACATTAATGGAGAGAAGTAATTTATGCTCTGTACTTTACAAATGGAAAAGCTACACTGGCCTAAGTTGCTGATGCTATCTCATCTGAAAATGACAATATATTCTGGTTCAATACTCTTTTCTCTTGCTTCAGAGGTTGACAGGCTGATAAGTTGAGTGTCACTGGCAATTCAGCACAAGAAAATTTCTCTGCAAATAAGTCAAAATTAGTTTCCTTATCTCTTCACTCCTGAATAGAGATTTACAACAACTGGGTGGCCTTCCAATACATTTCAGTGGTTCCAATAATGAAGTCCTCAGAACAAACTACTGTAGATTTCAAAAAATACTTCAATGAAAGTACTTCAGGGAACTAATCTACATGCACTCTCTCTCATTCTTTCAGAGGTTAGGTTCTTTTTTTAAAGTAATTTGAACCTAAGCATTAGCCTCTCTTGGTCCTTCACCCTCCCAAAAATCCTATTCCATTGACTTCAGTGACACTCTCACCTTAGGTTCTCTTGAGCTTCTGGCTGAAAGCCCGATGAAATTTTCCCAGTGACAGTGTAGAATAATCCACTGGGCATAGTGGCTTTCCCAGTGCCCTTCTCTGGTTTATTACTCTGTGGTCAGAAGGACAATCAAGTTCTAGTTTTCACTCTGAAGAAAAAAATACTCAGCAGCTCAGCTTAACTAAGCACCAATACCCACCTATACCTTGCAGTGCCCCACATACCTTGGCACATGCAGCAGGTTAGATAGGGCTTTTCCAGTGCTGCCAATACTATTAAGTCAGTTAAATCAGTGGCTCAGACCCAAATACAGGTTTTTCAAGCCTGCATTCCCTGAACACATGCAGAGACAATGTTTAAGTTGCTGCTAACTTGAGGCGAAAGAGAACCATAATTGGAGCTCTGTCAAAAGTGAGAGCTCTTCAGAGGGGAGAAAACATAAATCATGGCTTTGCTCCAGAACACGTTTTTTATTTGTGTCTCCTATAGCAGCATCAATATACATAATCTTATAATTTACTTAATAATTTATTCTAAGTAGAAAGTAATGGAAGATACTTCCTGAATTAAGCACAAACCTTAGAGGTGGAAAGTGTTTAAGCGGGAATTTCATATAATGGTACACCAGAGGAAGATTAAAATAAGTAGGGCATAGTTACTCCACTAAAGCTTTTCTTTCCATTTTGGGGTCAGAAAGACTTGTTCTTCCCATTAATACTCTCTGAGTGACTTCATGGTAAGAAGTGAAGCATCATAGTCTTTTGTTCTTTATATTCCACTTCCCAATGCATAGGAAAGAAGATAGACTAACGAAGGCACAAAGGAAATACAAAGACTGGAGAAAAAACATAAAGTTCAGACAAGGGATGGCAGGTAAAGAGAGGCCAAATGAATGGGGCAGTAGGAAATCATATGGACTGTTGCAAGGGGTTTACAGCAATGTACAAGTGGAAGGAAAGATCCTACAGTCTGTATTTGGACTCTTTTTGTTGCATGCACACATTTCTTGGTGATGGTACCATGCCTGAATGTTATGTAGGTCCATATTTGTGTGAGGTTTTTTTTTGTTGAATTATCATACTAAGAGTTGCTCAGTGATTATTTGATGGCAGTTGCTTTTAATGTGTCTTATACACTGTACAATGATACTAAGATTTACAGCATATTTAATTCATTAATTTCAGTGTCATAAAAGCAGGGCAGGAATTATCCAGTGAAAGTATTATTTTGCCTTTTTCATATACATAATATTTATAATTGTGTCAAGAATCATTACTATTTCAACATATTAGTAAGTTTATTATCACCAGATGCCAATAAAACTGAAAGGCATTTTAGTTATGACTGAAAAGACAAGAAAAAACTGCTGTAGGTTTTAATAAAAGTATGCACATGCATGTGCTCAGCTACACACTGCTTACAAGCACCATTAGCAATACATTAAAAATTCCCATATTATAAACATTTCATCTCCCTTTACTGACAAAAATGGAAAGTGATGTGACTTCTCTTCAGAAATTGAAAAAGATAACATAGAGGCAGTTTAGGGTTTATCAACGTAAGTAACTTATAGGTGTAAAACTGGAATAGTAATTTGTAAATACAGACTACATGTAAGCAATATGACTATTCTTAGTGAATAAACAATAATAATGTTTTCAAAGTTACCCTCCTTTTTTGAAGGTATTGGCTAACCATCTATTTTGATGATTTAGGGATAGAATTTACTAAAAGGTGTTTCAATCTGCTTGATCCTTATCTAAAATCTGTTGAAATGAAGATGAGTCCTTCTGGTAATTCCTGTTCATTTGGAAGTTTGGAAAATCTCAATGACTTGTTATTTCTTTGTTCATAATTTAAGATGAAAATAAATAGCAAGATATCAAATTATCCTCTCATACATTGTTTTGATGGAGGTTTTCGAACATTGAGTTTATCAACAGCTGCCTAACCTGCAGTTGCTGAGGGTCAGATAAAAAGGTCTAAACATGTTTTCACTGGAGGCATTTAAAAAAACAGAAGTGTTAGCACTCTATTCAGGAATCTGACATGCAAGACCAAGTTGGATTCAACTTTTTTTCTGACAATCTCAGCAGGAAGTTCAGAATGCATCTCATGTCTTCTAATGTAACTCTCATGGCACAAAACTGCTTTCCAAGTGTTCTGAGCTCCCTAAGGGTGCATATTTTTGACTGCCCTTCTTCAAGTTGTTTTCAGTTTTTCAAGTTGAACATTTGATATTCTATCTAGACTGAGAAATGCACTTAGGTCTGTTGGTTTCTCCTCAAGGTGATTTCTAGTATTTCTGTTTAATAAAATTTACATACACTTTATTTTCCTTCCTCAACACTCAGATGTCAATGAAACTGAATCTAACCCTATATCTAGGTTTTAAGATATCTCCTACAAATTGATTGTTGCAGCTTACCAGCTTGGTTTCAGTTTCTGGACAGAGCAGTATTTTACTCAATATACTGTAAGTAATAACAGTAGATAACATAAGTCTTATTCTAAAACAGGAATATTGCACTGAAGGTTCCATTTAGATTCTCTTCTCTTCTCTTCTCTTCTCTTCTCTTCTCTTCTCTTCTCTTCTCTTCTCTTCTCTTCTCTTCTCTTCTCTTCTCTTCTCTTCTCTTCTCTTCTCTCTCTTCTCTTCTCTTCTCTTCTCTTCTCTTCTCTTCTCTTCTCTTCTCTTCTCTTCTCTTCTCTTCTCTTCTCTTTCTCTTTCTCTTTCTCTTTCTCTTCCAGCCTCTATGAGTTAGCGGAGGTGCAGGTCACTGTCGAGTCTGGCTTGGCTCTTTGTATTTAAACAAGAGCGTTTCATATCACTGAAAATTAGGCCCAAATGTGGGTGTGTTTTCATCTCTGAACATAATTTGGCATACACATATCCTAGTGTAGAATATCCTTAGATATTCACTTCCACTGCTTTACACATTGGAGTTGTAATTACACCCTGCTAGTGTCACAGCATACAAGCCCTCCAAGCAAGAGCCTGTAAATGCGGTGTTGTGAAACTTCTGCTGTTCAGTAGCACAAACTACCATTGAATGGTTTGGTGCAGGTCAGTAGACAAAATCAGTGGTATAGTCAAAGTAAGGAGAAACAAAAGTGTGCTTACATCACTTTTACACTTTACCCTCTGTGTTGCAGACATCCCGTTGCCCTACATTATTACATGGTGATGGCTGAACTAAACCCATGCAGAAATTATGAGCCAGAGTTACAATGAAGAGGCAGTTACAGCAATTAATTTAGTGACAAATGTATGTCACACACAGCTTTGTCCATGTTTAGCTTCCTTTGCTCAAGGTCTTCAACACAGAGTTCAACGTACTCCCTAGCCTAGCAACAGCAAGACCATACTTCACTTTAGCAATAGCACTTTGTCAGCAGAGAATATACTAGGGAAGTCCCTACCACTAGAAAAACACTCAGTGAAGTGTTTTTGGGAGCAAACACAGAATGGTAAAAAAAAAAATCACCACTGAAAGACAGAGTAGCTTTGGGCAGACAACACAAGAAACCAGAACAAATCATGCTGCTTCAGCCAAGCTTAGACTCACTTAAGCTCTAGATAGCAGCTCCAGGACAGGGATACAGATCAGGCATTTTATCAAAAGTTCTCTGCAGCTGACCTGAACTTCATTCAAAGAATATTCCAGCTGGAGAAGAAACTGGCTGCATACAGGAGAATTTCAAGGTAGTCAAGGCCCCGATCGCCTAACCAAATTCACCATTTGTAACTTTCAATCTTGAAGGATTTACAAGTTCAAGTTAAGCTTAAAAAGGGTATTGTATTCAGATGATACTTTAATAACATGCCCTAGTGGATGTTTTAATTAAAAGTGGCAGTATGTTTAGAACTGTCTTCCTAATGTTCCTGATCAGAGAACATGTAGATTCAATGAAATTTCGGAAAAGTCAGAAAAGGCAACATTGCACTAATTTTAGATGGCTGACAGTGTTTCATATCCCAGTGCAAACATCTTAAGAATCTTTCCACAGTGTGCTTTCTTTCTTGTGAGTCATACACATAATTTTCAGGGCTTGAAGTCACATACAAATTTCCCAATTTTAATACAATCTCCATTCTGCTGTTAGGCAGTGTGTATTCTCAGCTAGAAGGACACAGTCCAAATTTTTGCAGAAGAATTAAGAAACTGTAGTGGATTTGACTTCGGCTGACTCAAGCATCCACCTAGTCATTCTCTCTCTCCTCCTCTCAACAGGAAAAGGGAAGAAAATAAGATGAAGAAGCTTGAGATAAAGGCAAGGAGATCACTCACCAATCACCACTACAGGCAAAACATACTCAACTTAGGAAATAATTTAAAGTTATAACCAGTTACAAATAGAGTAGGATGGTAAGTAACAACGACAAAAACACAATTACTTCTCCCCTACTTCTCTCCCTGATCTTGTCAGGATCAACTTATTCATTCCTGATGCTTCTACCTCCCGGCCAGTGGCACAGGGGAATGGGGAATGGGGTTTGTGTTTAGATCATAATGCTCCATCACTGCTGCTCCTTTCTCCTCACACTGTTCCCCTGTCCCGGAGCACAGTCCCTCCACTAAGGTACAATACTTCATGAACTGCTCCAATGTGGGTCCTTTCCCCAGGCTGCAGTTCTACAGCAACAGCTCTAACGTGGGTCTTCTCCATGGTGCACACTCCTTCAGGAACAGAGTGCTCTATTGTGGGTTTCCCATGGGCTGCAGCTCCTGTGAGAAAACTTGCTCCTGTGTGGGAGCCCTCTCCATGGGCTGCAGTTCCTGCTAGTAGCCTGTTACAGCATGGGCTCTCCATGGAATGCAGCTGCCTTCAAGCCATTTCCATCTGCTCCAGTGTGGGGGCCTCCACAGGCTGCAGGTGGAAAACTGCTCCACTGTGGTCCCCCACGGGCTGCAGGGGCACAGCTGCCCCACCAGGTCTCCACCATGTGCTGCAGGGGATCCTCTGCTCTGGTGCCTGAAGCACCTCCTCTCCCTTCTTCTTCACTGATGTTGGTGTCTCTCTTTCACATTTTTCCCACTCCTCTCTCACACCTGCTCTGCAGCATTTTTCGCTTTTTCTTAAACATGTTATCACAGGGGTGCAATCAATGTCCCTGAGAGGCTCAGCCATGCCCTGGGATGGGTTGGCTGGAGCCAGCTGGAACCATCTCTGTCCATAACAGGACAACCCCAGTGCCACCTCATAGAGGCAGCCCCAGTATCACTCCTGGGCAGTGCCTGGGCATGGACAGCCTAGTCTCCAAAACAGAAACAAAAAGAGTATTTCTCTTATTAAAACAATAGTTTGGGAGTTCAGCTCAAGAACATTCATGATGACTCAACTGGCTGCTTTAGTTACCCCATTAAAAAAGTCATTTCCCTTGGGCAGAAGCAAATTGATATAGTCAATAAGTAATTCAGAAAAATGCAATAAAATAAAAGAATTAAGGGAAACCAGACAGGCTAAAATGCACAGTTCACAATATCTATGTACACCGCTCTATGATAAATGATGTGACAAATAGTTATGATGTCATCCCATTACATGGTACCACAGAATCAGAGTCTCACTTGAATGTCAGAGAAAAAAAATTGATCAAGAATTAGGACATGTAGGTAGACAGCATCAAAAAGTATTAAAAAACCTCTTCCTCATATACCTGAGTATGAAATCAGCTTCATCACACCTTATCTTTCAAAGCAAGTTGAAAGCTGCCACTAATACCGTCCTTTCTATAAAAAGATCATTTCCTTTATTCTCTCTAGTGAGGTCTGTGCTGAATGACTAAGATCAGCATGTATTGAAATATCTGGAGGGAATGGAATATTAAAACAGTGAATTAGCTGCTGGCAGAAGCTATGCATAGTATAACTGCAACATAATCACAGAAAGTAAAATTAATTTCTAGTAAAAATACAAAAATTTCGAGAAAGACTCGTGTGTCTTAGGCAAGAGAGGCTCTAAGGCTCCTAGTGTTAGACATCTTCCTCCACAGAGTGTTGTTTTCACAACATGGAACCTGATTTTGTTTTTCTATTCTTTATCAAAGTAACACGCATCAGTCACACTCGGTGGAACAGGTTTACATTTGTTTATTTTGCTTATGTACTAGTAAATTATTATTTTCTTCCTTAATTTCTTGCAATTGCACATCAAAGGCTGTGGTACCTGTGATTAGCCTAGTCTAACTATGGAGTATGTTGCTATTGGAAGAAAAATGAATACAGAGGTAAACAGCAGCTTTCAGGGAATGGTCTGACTTCCTTGTCAGTCCTCTCTAGCTTGGCTCTAAACTTAAACCTCAGGGTATAATTCATGAAATTTAAAATAATTCTCTATGTTCTGTCTATGCTGAGTGCTACCTTAATCATAGAACCACAACATAGTTTAGTTCAGAAGGTCATATAGTCCAACCCTCACCCTGCCGTGGGCAGGGGCACTTTCTATGAGAGGGGGTGATTCCAAGCCCCTTTCAGCCTGTCCTTGAACACTTCCAGGGATGTGGCATCCACAGCTTCTCCAGGCAACCTGTTCCAGTGCCTTACCACCTCCACAGTGAAGAATTTTTTGCTGATAGCTAATCTAAACCTGTCCTCTTTCAGTTTAAAACCAGTATACCTTGCCCTATTGCTACATGCATGTAGAAAGTCCCTGTGCAGCTCTCTTGCAGGCCTTGGGTACTGAAAGGCTGCTGTAAGGTCTTCCTGGAGGCTTCTCTACTCCAGGTTAAACAACCCCAGATCTCTCAGTCTTTTCTCACAGCAGAGGTGCTCCAGCCCTCTGATCATCTTTATGGCCCTCCTCTGGACTTCAACAGGTCCATGTCTTTCCTGTGCTGGGGCCTTCAGAGATATAACTTGGTTCTAATTTGGAAAAAAAAAAAAAAAAAGGAGCAAAACTACCCCAACCGAAAACTCTTGAGAGGAACAAAAAGGAGTCATGGTAGATTTTAAAAGTACACTTTTATGAGACCAGCTGACAGAGTGGAAGGAAAGCTCTCTCATGCACAGGTCTTCTTCAGCTCTAAATTGTTAAAGGCCTTTTGAGTGCCTTCCAAGTCAAAACACACTTTTATTTTTCTCAAAAGAAAAAAAGTAAGCAAACACCCCAAATTACTCTTGAATTGTACTGCTACAAAAGTGCACGTGGTCACTAGAAGGACCGAAATCTCTAAGTACGAGAGGTCCAACTAGCTATGATTTCCAACCGTGCAGTTTTCAAACACCTTCATCAACACTGATTTATATAAATATGACAATTGTTTCGGCAGCTCCAAAGAAACAAACAATCCTCAAAAAATGCTCATCATATTTTTATCTAAATGGATCTGTGCTCTACAAAATCTGATTTAGGGCAGGATGGATGAAGGAGTCTGCACAGATAATTCTGGCTGCACTGGACTTTGCACTCCAGAGACTCTTTGTCCCTAATGGTAACAATGAAAATTACATATAGCAGGACTTTGGCCTCAGCCAGTATCTACAGAAGATGAAAAAGAAAACTCACATAAAGCTATTTATGTGGATTTTGGCCTAAATACAATTTAGAAGAGAATGGATGGAAGGTCTAAAAAAATTTATTTGTTCAGATATCACGGAAAATACACATTTAAAGAAAATACTGAACTGTAAGAAGGCAACAGTCCAGCTGTACTTTTAAATACCTATTAGAGCTGACAGACCTGGAATCTGAAATGCATTAATTTATGAAAAAGATGAAGGACAGCAAGTAGCATGAATGGTGAAATGTTTACATGGGTTTCTTCAGAGAAGCATTTTCTTCAGACCAGAATGACATTGCACACTATTTTACATCCCTGAAATACTGAATTTGAGAACTCCAATAAGCCATTTCCAAATTTCATTTTGTGAAAACAGAATGAAGTCCAAAAAGTAAGAATGACACACTGTAATTTATAAACTATTGCACGGTTATGCACAATGTCATATTTTCAATTTTATTCTAATTTTATTCTGTTTGGTACAGTAAGAATGTGGAACCCCATACTGTATCTCAGAAAAAGAGAAGAAGAAAAGGAAGACCAATAGCCACTAGAAAAAACCACACACTCCTTTTCCATAGTCAGTAACTACTGGAAGTAATAAGTTTATCAAATTCCTAAGAAGTTCTGGGCAGGCAAGTTATTCCTCACCTTAAAAATGGAAGATCAATCCTTGAAAAGCCACAATATTCATCAAGCTGCATGAGAAAAAGCCCTCAGTCTGGTGGAGAGGCCTAGATCATTAGCCCCTATAGATAATGACATTTGAAGGGTGTATGTTTCTAGAAATCAACAGATCTCCAACATCTTCACTGTCACTGGTACGTGAATCACATGCTGGCAGCTCCCCTCATAGCAGCCCATAGTGGACTCCAAAATATCCCACCTTTCCTAGCCTCACTCATGACGCCAAGAACAATATCAATATCCCATTCATTCACTACTGCCAAGCTTGTCTCCTTCTGCCAAATGATGTTTTATCTCATTTCATTTGCAACTTTCCAATTCTGCTGTTCTTGTCTAGGAAGATAGAGAAGGCTGTGGATATTTAATTTGAAAAAGCTACTGTCATAGCAAAATTATTCTTTTGACAAGCTTTAGCTGAAAAAAAAATCAAATGTAGGATCACACTACTTGCTTTCAGTTGCATAGCTAGGCTTCTGGGACTAAATTTCCTCCATTCAATTAAATCCATTTTGAAATGTAAAAGTAACTTTTACTGCAAAAGGGCTGAAAGCTTTCCTTGTTTATCTTGTTTTAGCATTTCTCAGTCTTTGGGGTAAGAGTAATGAGATTCCTCTGACTTAAAAATGCAAATTTGCCTGCTCTAGAAAGAGGAAAAGTGTATCTGTGTTTGCTGTATTGGGGGATATTGAGAGCTTGTGGTAATCTGGGCAGCTCAGGAAACACTTATCATCCAAGCATGCTTACACCATACCTCCTAGGATGAAATGCTCTAGCGAACACTACGTTGCACCATTCCTGCATTAACCTGCATTCTAGCACTCCCACGTCCCATCCCACTGCACTGTGGACCAAAGACATTTTCACAGCTTGTCACATTGCTGTCACACCACTGACTTACTTGACACTATAAAAGATGCTAATGGCTGTGTCTGGGGAGTTGATGTTTTCACCCCCTAATCATCAAGGGACTAGATAAGTTTGTCTGTCAGCTGTGTGGAAAGTTGGGGGAGGCAAAACACTTTTCTCTTGGTCGCAGGGTGGCAGCCACAATGACAGTGCTCAGATTGCAGACCTGCATACTTGCCTGAGAGATGCTGCAGCAGGGTCTGCTCAGCTAAAATGTCTTCATCCACACCTTCCTCTGCACATCTCAGCCCATGAGCAGCCCCAGATACAGCAAGCCTTGCACTGAGCTGAGAGTCACAAGGCACAAGGCCCCATGTCCTAACTCCTTTGATTTATAATGCAGAGACCACAGTGACCACTAAAAGCAAAGCAGCTGGATTTGTGCCTTTAATGATGCAAATAGGAAGCCTAGACTTTTGAAGGATCTCTCTTTTTTTAAGGACAACATCTACCAGAAGGGAAGTGTTCAGAAAAAGGATTTATTTGCACAAACAGGCTTACTTCAGCTGAAGCTGAAGTGACTCAGTGACTCCTGGATGCAGATGGAGAGGCTAACCAAATTATGTCCCTAACTGCTGGAAATTTAATGGGAAGGCTTCCTTCTCACAGCCCCCAACTGAAAACATCCAGCAATTTAAAATTAATATGACAGTCTCCTGTGGCAGGGAAATGTGCAACTTACGTATTTCTGAATATAGTTTATTTAGTAAATGATACCCTTACTTGTGAAGGGACTACAATTAGGTATTTTTCATTTTTAAGGTAATTTTTTTCCTCTGCTCCCCTGCTTCCCTCTGCTCTTCTCCCTCCTGCCCCATTAAGAATGGGGTAAAGGAAAGTAATTTCTATAACTAAAATGCTAAATTGCCATGGTAGTTGGAAAAAACCCCAGCCATTCTCACCCACCAGCTCTGTGAGCTGTGGGCACACGAGGCAGGCCGGGCGTGCAGTGTGCTGGAAGTGCAGGCTCCCTTACAGAGAAGACAGGATCAAACACAAGGCAAGTGCAAGCCCAAACACTCTGCACTTGCACCAGGAAGCCTTACAGGAACACATACTCCTTTGGGGAGCCATTGCACATTATTATTTCAGAGGACTAACACTCCCAGCGGTTTCTGCCTCCTGTTGCATATACTGAGAGCAATGAGAGGGCTCTGTACTGCCCCACTGTGTGGTACAGAAATGGACTGTGCACTCCTTCCAGAGATGGGAATAAGACTGGTGTTAATCCATCTCTCTGTGAGCTGAATTCTGGTTTGGATCAGTCCCTGTTTATGGCCTTTATCCTCTGTGGAGCACATACCCGATCTGCAGTGCCTCTAGGCTCTCCCACACCACAGTTCCCTTAATGATGCTCTCATCTGACAGCAAATCTCTTTTCTTTCTCCTGAATAATGCCCCAGACATTCACTACACCAGATCTCACAAAGAAATCTACAGAGGACGACACTGTGGCTGTCTTTCCATACCACACGGAGAAGCTCCACCACCAGTTTACTAATGGGTCATTCAGTCCTGGACAGGAATTCAACACTGATCTCTATTCAGCAAACTAGCAAACACTAATTTGCAAGTAAGGAGTTGAAATTCCCAAGTATTCGGCTGAATTTGGATTTTAGTAAAATGTCTTACATAACAAACTTTTTTCAAGGCATATGAGAATGTCTACATTAGTGAGAGAAAAACTGTTTTAAAATTGGAAACATTATTTAGGAGTAAAGGCTAATTTAAACGACATTTCATGCATTAACAAAGTCTGAATTTATATTTTATATTAATGAAATACTATCAAATGTAATCTAAACAATTTAATGGTTGACTGGGTTAATTAGCATTTTTCAAAGACTGATAATTAATATTTTTTTAACCTCAAGGTCACAGCTCAAAGCCAAGATCTTACTAATTAAAGCAATGACAGTAATTAAGAGGACAAATATAGCATTTTCATCTGAAGATCTTAATGTTTTACTTCAGCATGTATTTCCTCAAAACAGCTCCAGGTTAAGTGACAATTTTTTAAGACTTGTGTTACAAAGAAGTAGGCCAAGACACTGACGGAAAACAACATTTTCTTCAATCATCATAGTAGAATGCAGGAAAAAGATTTTGCACACAGGCTGGTAAACTGTCTTGACAACTCTGCAAGGCTGATAAAAATATATGTCTCTTCTTATCCTCTTCCAAAATGGAAGTATCACTGCTGAGCTTGATACAAACAGTGTCATTCAAATACCTAAAAGTGCTTTCAGTGGAGAGAGTAAGGGTCAAAATAATCAGAATCACTAAGACCACTTATTTAATTAAAACTTCCTTTTACTGGAAATTAATGTATTAAGTACAAAATTTCTCCTATAGTACTCAAGAACATAAACTCACTTTTCATACAAAAGTAATTGATTTATTGTTTCTAATGCCATTAGTATTAATTAGCCTACACAACTCTGACGCAGGGTGTATTGACATTTACAGTCTAGGGCAGTTTAAGTCCCAAGAGCTTCACCTACAAATATCAGACCAAATAGCTCCTTTCTCAAATGCTTTATTGTCTTTTCACTCATTTGCTACTATTTGTACTACTTTAGCACAAGAGAGATCCACAGGTAAGATCATTCACCCAAGATCCCAACATCTTTCCACAGGATCCTTCCAGTTGATCTAATCAAGAAAAATGAATAGCAGGAACAAGAAAATATTAGGACCTTACATGGAATTGAAGTAAAAACATCAACATATGGGAAGAAATTTGCTGATGGTTAAGCACGAAATCTGCAGTGAAAATTCAGTTTGGTACCTTTGCAGCCCTCCAAGGAGTACAGTAAGAAGCAGGATTCAGGTACCTAAACAAAAGCAGCTTGTGCCAGTTTGGATACTCTAAGAATTGACAATGTCTGAGACATTTTTCTGGGGCTGGCAAGTACAAATGAGGAGTGAGACCTGAGCTGTGCCCTTTTGGAGCAACAGCTTCAAGCCAGGCAGGATAACTTACAGCACTTCAAATAGAAACAGATGCTCAGTTGCCTACACTTGACTTCAACCTCTGATTCATGCCTGAGAGAAAACAGTCTCCAGTATTTTAAACAGGAAAATTTAAGTATTCTGTACGGTTTGGTTTTGTTTGATTTTGAGTTCCACTTGTAAAAAATGGTGGAAAACTAACATGCTGCCAGAATCAGGTCATCATTAGAAATTCCCCTTTCATACAAAAAGCTGTAAACATAAGGCAATGTTAATGATTGAGTTTAATCTTTCCTGATTGTCTTCTACAGACTGGTAACCTCTACAATCACTATCTCAACTTCTTATTAGTATACAAAAAAATTGCAATTAATAATGTAAAATCCATAAAATTTATACAAAAAAAGCAAACTCTATAATTACATGTTTTCAGAGAAAAGGTGGTGCACGGTATCATGTATTATGTTTCTTTCAAGTTTACCTCTTTTCTATGAAACCATTTTAAAAAAAGTATGAAGGAAGAACACCAAGTAAATGAGGCATATACTGACAATATTCCTGATTACTTCTGCATATGCACCTCTTCTAAATTCCCCTAAACATATTGTACTTTATACCTCATGGGACACATAATTCTTACACTAATTTTCTTCCGTTTTCTTCAGTACTTTTCAAGGCATCTAGAAAAGTTTGTTTTCTGCTATGAAGTCAAGGAGGCTCCTTTATTCTCTGATCATAAGGAATCTACATAAACACAACAGCAAAAAAAAATATTATTGGTTAAAATCACAGGACTAAAAAAAAAAAATCCATCTTGTTGTAGTTATAAAAGACTAAAAAGTGCAGCCAGTGCAATTTTATATGTATATACTTGCATGGAAGTATATCTGTCCCTGTCAGTTTCAGCACTTTGGATCAGACAAAATATTTGCAATGGAGCTGAAATCCAAATCTGTCTGTTTGACATTGCAAGATATTTGGAGTGGAAATCAAAGACTGCACTGTTTAGAAAGCAGAGGCTCTCTGTGATGTGTCAAGCACACAAGCCCTGCTTCTCCTTCTGCTGACAGGTGTGCTCAGGGAGAAAGAAGGGTTGTTTATCTTCATGTCTTTATATATTTTCTACAGCCTATCCACATTAAATGCAACAAAGCATCTTGGAAAACATGCTACTGACGTAATTCTGTGCTGTGGCTGAATAACATTAAAAAACATTTATCTAGCCTTTGAAGTGCAACCTTTTTATTCTCTGTTCTAAATATTAAAATAAGTAAAAATTGAGGCTTTCATGTTAGCTGTCCCATCATTATCTCCCTTTTCTCCAGCAAGCACAAAGGAAGCACAGTGAAAGCTGGACTAGCAAGTGGACAGTAATGTATCATAGAGAACTATCATCTGTTGGAAAATTTGGTGGCATAATAGAAAGAGAACATAGAACGTGACACAGCTGTTTAAACAAGAAGTTTTATCTATACCTGCCTTTTATTTTTTTCTCAGGACTGTGGGCCGAATTCTGTAGGTTTTTATTCTCAGTCTACGGCAGCCCAGAACACAGAGACCTGCTTCTGAATGCAATTAATTGTTTGACACCATATATCCATGCCTGAACATTGAAAGTAAATTCACTTTTCTTCATTTTTTAAGCCCTTATCTGTATTGACATAAGTACGTTGCCATGTCATATTTGAACACAGTGAAACGTTCCTCATAGAGATGTTGAATATTCTTGGCTAATATCTCTTTAATGCAGTACAAAGCAGATCTGTAACAGCCTAACACAGATTAACACAAATGACTCATTTTTTATTAATATATGCAATAAAAAAAGTGCCTAAACACCTGCTGGCTTCCAGACTGAGCTATTTTTGTCAGATGTTTTAAAAGAAACTGTCAAAGTACTTTCAAACAGAAAGATCAAAGTTCCTATGATGAATTCAAAGGCATTGACTCTTCACATTCAGTTCTCTGTTGCATAGGGAGCCAAATAATAATGGCTGTACCACAGAGCTGATCATATCCCAGGAGTAGTAGAAGGGTGCTGTGGCTCAGCTGACATCTGCTCTTCCCATCCACACTTAGCAAGAAAAACATGAGAGCCCAGCATGGGGCAGTGGCCCAGGGTAGGCAAGGCAGGACGTGCTGTACAAGAGCAGTTCCTTTTTGGCTGCAGCACAGCTCTGATCTGCCAAGTGAGGCAGCTTCAGGGGACAGTGTCATAAAATAATCAAGGCTGGTAGGGACCTCTGAAAGTCATCTGGTTCAACCTTTTGGTCAGTGCAAGAGCAGCTTCAAAGTTAAAACTGACTTTAAAGTAAGATCAGGTTTCTCAGGGCCATGTCCAGTCAAGTTCTGAGTATCTCCAAGGATGGAGATGCCACAGCTTCTCTCAGAGATCTGCTCCAGTGCTTGATGACCACCTTGCCTGTAAATTATTTTCCCTGATATCAAAATGGAATTTCTTTGTCAGCAGGTAAAGTTGAAAATAGCAATATATTCACACTCCTTTCTGAGTAGTACTGAGCAAACCCAGCTCTCAGCCTCCCCACTTTGTAAACCCTAATCATCTTGATGACCCTACTCACTGCATGGTCCCAGTTTCACTCCTTTCTTGTTTTTCAGCTTCCTATCTGCAGTGGTGAAGGGCTCTTGTGAAAGGGAAGGAATTATTTTGTAATGAGCAATGGCCTCAGGCTACTTGAATTCTACCTTGTATTTTTCTTGTGTGAGTATGAAAAGTCACCTCCTTGGGTTTGGTTCTAGAAGGGACTGCTCAGCTCTGTGACTTGAATTTAAACCTACCTAATTTTAGTTATCTAATATGCAAAATAATACTTGTTTATTGATTACATGAAAACAGAGTGTAGTTGGGCCCTTGAGACAGCCACTTCAGTTAATAGCCAAAGGTAATGTGAAAGATGGATTAGGACCTAATTTAATACAGAAAGGAGATTGAGCTAAATCTGCCCAATGACAGTGTAACAAATGCCTCATTTGATGTAACAACATCATTTTTGAACTCCATCCCTTTCTCTGTGTGCTTTTTTAAAAGAGAAAGGTCAAGGCAGAGTTACTTAAGCATAAGTCAGACCCAAAAATCAAGAGCTGAGGCAAAAAAAATTATGAAGGCTTTAAAGAAGGTCAAGCCAGAATTATTTTCTCTATCTTCTGATTCTCCACCTTGTTTCCTCTATAAGTATAGTAATAACCACTTTGCCACTCTCTGCAAATAGGCAGTCAGTTTAATATGCCTCCAGAGGCAGGAGCTCTTAGCAGGGAATCACGGTTGCACTGGGCTCGGCCAGGAACCCAGCAAACACTCAAGGGATGCTTCTGCACTGAAGAACTAACAAAGCCCCTTGGACAGTGAACTGGAAATTCACAAATTGACCAAAACTGCATCTCACAGAGATGCCAAATACCTCTTAGGTGGTAATAGCACTTAAAACACTGAGTTGTGCAGGCTTCAGACTGGACCTGTAAGGGAACAGCTTTATGCATGACTAGAAATAGCTTGAGACATTTCGTGTCCTTAAAGAACTTCAGCTTCATCTTTCAAAATGAGATGAAAGACAAGCTTATTAACTCAAATGTTAACATTTTTAGTAGCTTTCATCAGCAGATGTCCTGCTTATAAGAAATGGGCAAAAGATCCCGTAACAGGCTCTGAATGTACACATTCAAATGAATATAAAACTGTTTTCAGAAAAATAGGTTTTCTTAGCTCAAAATATAAAAATGAACATCATAACACCATCCAAATTCACTTCTTAGTGCAAATGTTTTGCAGTATAAAAATTATTTCCCATAATATTTTCGTGTTGCAAGGTTGGCAAAGCAAATGAGTCTTAATGCCAATGCAATAGAAATCTGAAGTCTGTTCCCAGCTCTGCTTAAAGTGACCTTGAAGAAGCTGTCCAATATTTTGAGAAAATGAACTGCTGAAAAATACTGTCAAAGTTAGAAATATGAACCATGTGTAATGTGAAGGAAATAGAAATATTAACAGCAATTAGGAGGAGAGCTGGAACTGAAATTTATGGTTTCTGGGCTTCCTATCAAATGTATCTTTGTACATAATAACAGGGATAATAACAAGGACTGTCTGTGTCTCTTCCGCAGTTCTGGTTCAGATAAAATCACATGCTCTGGCTGTGCTGTTTATCTTAACGCTGTATATGAAATAAATGGGAGCAACTGAGAATATTAAATGATGGAAATCTGAAGGTCCAAACCAGAATCAGTGGCACATAGATAATTTCTTCTTCTCCTGAAAGCCATATCCCTTGATTTTTCCCTTTTCCAACTATGAAATAATTTTAAGAAGGGACATTTCAAAATATGTTTCTTCAGTTTAAAAGCACCTCAGATTATACTTTCACTGAAGATATTTTTCTAATCTTTTTAAATAATCAAAAACAGTTAAGGAAAAATCTATAATGTTTCCCACTGTAATATAAGATTCTCCCTTCTCTTACAAGGTATCCCACCCAAAAAAGGATAAATAGCAGGCTTGCATTGCCTAAGAGAACCATTATTTCTGTTGCAAATCTCAAATATTAATGATTATAGCTGCAAATAAAATAAATCCCACTTGACTCTCAGGAAATGTTCAATATTTGCAACACCCAAATATTTTTACTTGTAAAATGAAGACACTGTGACATGAACCACTACAAAGCTACTTTTACTGCTATCTTGAAAGTAAACCTTAAAATACTGGTGCAGACTTGTCATAGCCCTAGAATAATGACAAGTAAAAAAAGTGTTTAGACTGTTTCCAGTAGAATATGGAAACAGGACAATTGCCAGCTCATCTGCAGTCCTTTCAGACATCAGAATTCTGTACTTGGTAACAGCATAATACTTTGTTACATGATGTGACTTGAAGTCTTATGACACTGAAAAGGTTTAAAAATTTTTATACTGAAGTAAATTTATTAATAGTGAATTCTATGTCAGTATCATGCTGATTCTCTAATCAGCAAAAAATGTGTTTAAGAGCATGTCCTACAAGACTTAACAGGGATATTTAGTTAAAAGGAACCACGAGCATTGAGAGTATTAAACTGGACTTTGAGTTGTCATTTTCTGAGGGTAGTTTAAAGAAGGCTAACAAACATCAAAGTGATCAATCATGTCAGCTCTGGAGTGGAATTCTCCTTGCCTCCTTTTTCTGTCAACTTTGTGTGTATTAAGAGTATCATCAGACATGACGGCCTATTCTCTCACTTGCAGGCAGTTAAGCCAGGAGCAGCTTGAGGGACTGACAGGAGTAACTTAGATATGAAGTAAAGAGAAGAAGAAAACTGAATCCAGTGTTTAGAGAATCCCCCAAGAATGTAATTATTTGTTTGTTTACTCTGGTAGAGAAGCAGAAAGATCGTAACACTGGTCAAAGGTCTTCAAAGAGACAGGAGAAATGGCAGAAAATGGGCTACTCTTTGTAATTATAAGAGACAGCAGCTCTGTTTCTTGGGCCCTTCTCCTGATTTTAAGCCAGGAGCCCAATCTTTTCAATTTTCCTTTTCATCAATAACTATTTTCATCCTGTAATATAAAAGGTTTCAGGCTGTTGTTTGATGACAAATCAAGTCCCCCATTTCTGCCTGCAGAAATGTACTATATATACACCTCTCTATCTATAAAAATATTGCATCTGGTGTCTACATAGATATGGCCCGGAGTGAAGAAAGTTCTCCCCAAGCAATTTGTAAACTTCAAGCTTTCTTCTTCCTTTTCAGCAGTGAATTACTCCTCTGCCCATGCCCCAATACTGCACTTCAATGTTTTCTGCTGGACAGGTGGAGGATATATTGTTTTGTCTGGATTTCTACTATGAGCAGTTTTTTAATTAGAGAAGGTGAACTTGTAAAAATTCTTAAAGGGAATTTATTAAGAATTTTGTTTTAATTTATAAGTTAAATATGTGTAGTCTATCAATTTTATGAAGGACTTCTTTTCCTGAAGAGTTTGACAAAAAAGATCTCTATGAAAGGGAAGTAATTAATTTACCTTCTTAAGAGAAACATCACCCTACATTTGATGCTATTGCATTTGTCATCTGCTTCCATGAATCAAGCCATTATGTCCAAGACATCTTTGGATGAACTATAAATTAACTGTACTACAGAATCACATCTCTTGTAGTAGACATACCAAACTTCAAGGAGTGCAACCTCAGCACACTTAGAAAAAACTCCAGTTTGGTTTAACAGCACAGTTATATTTTATAATATGTGACAAAGTATGTGAGAAACTCACTCTGCATTAAAAATAAAGGAAGCTTCTAATTGTCAGTTGTGTGAAAACAAGATCCAAGGCAGTCCCAAAACTTAGGGACCAGCAGCTGAATAAAAAGAAATATAAGCCAAAGATTTTTGGAGCTTGATGGATGTTTCTGAATATCTGGAGTTGGCATTGCTCACTTTATTCCACATTTAAACTATGATAGGTCCATTGTGACTATCCTGTGTTGTATCTAAAGCATACTTAGCTGCCTGGAAAAATCTTGTGCTGTGCCTGGGAATTATCATTTATAACATATATTTCTACTTTGAGTGGGCAAAACTGATTTGGAAGATGTAATTTACTTTCTGAAGTTTTTTTGGTGGTAAAAGGACGGACATTTTTTCCTACTCAAGTACACTGAAAAGACCTCTACCTTTACTTCTTTTTTTTTAAACAGGGCTACTTTGCTGTATTATACATTCACAATTATCATGATGCAACAGATATTAAGGAGCAGATCTAGCAGGTGAGTTAAGAGGATTGGAGATCTTCTACTAACACCATAACTGGATACCCATCCGTGACTTGCTTTCAAGTATTCCGAGGAATGAAATGGATCTATAGAATTCAAAATTGTGCAGGGGAAGTTATCTTTGCACTTGTCCTCAGATCCTATGGTCTTCTGAAAGGGCACAGAATTATGCAAACACCTGTTGTTGCCCTTTTTGCTGTCTTAAGGGAGATCCAGAATGACACCTACCATGAAACAGTCATGCAGCATGGAAACCACATGAGGACTCTTAGGGAGTGTTACTTGGCCCACCAAAAGGATGGAAAAAACATCAGATATTTTTGGTCTTCAGAAAAATCAGCACATACCCCCCATCCCCAACCACCATGGAAATCCATCAATCCATCCAAAAAACCATCATCATGGAAACATCTAGAAGGACTGATGCGATTGAAGGTTAACCATTTTTACAGATAGGGGTAAGATAATTTTGTATCAGTAAAGACTTACTTTTTAATATTTCAGGTTGAGATAAAAGTTTCAATAGAATCCTACTGACATGGAAAGCAAGTTAGACTAAATGCTACAGTTTCTTAATGCATGGTGTTTAGAGATTCTTACAACACATAGTTCTACTGCTTTAAATACACACAGACAATAAAACGGAAATATTTCAAGTGTGCACAGAAATTTTATCTAAATTGGAACATAATTACTGTCACTGAAGAAGTCTCATTACTGTTAGTGCTCAGTAGGTCTCGTTTCTTTCTCCCTGGCGAGAAAACCAGTGGCTGGAGAATGCTGTAACTAGTGTGGCATCTTCCTACAATTAACATAGAGTTTTCTAATACTAGATGCATTTATTTCCTAACTTTGTGGTAAGAAATTCAACACAAGTGTCTTTTTGAAAACCCTGCTGTGCCAGCATTATTTGTGTTCTAATATTTTCTAACAGCATTTCCCAGGTATAAATAAGATGTCAAATCTAAATTAACACTGGAAACACGACATGCCCTGCTCTTTTGCTGCAAACTGACAGCTCCGCTGCATATGTCAAATGTGAACTGCCCTCCCAGCTAACTAGAGACTCAGGATTGGCATATTGCTGAACTGCAAAACTTATTTGCAAAACATCACTGTAAAGAACAAGGAGTTCCAAACAATTCTATAAACTCCATTTTTCACTTCTTAATTAATTTTTAAAAACATTTTTTACAGTATTAATTCTTAAAAATTGGATTTCCAGGGCCTCTCAAAGTCTTCCTGCTTAGCAAAAACATGGCTATCAAATAGCCCTCTTCCTCAGAGAACTAACTGCTTTTCCCACATCTGCTTCTTTCACACTGCCATTCAGATTCTGCTTTGCCCCTTCCTTCCCCATGATCATAGAAAAACCACAAGCAACCTGGGATAAACTGAAGATGGTTATTTTATCAACCAGCCTACAAAAACTTAATATCAGAAAAGTAATCCTGCTAGTTTTTATCATACCCTTTATAGAGTGGAAAGACAAGTTGCCTTCCTCTTAACCTCCTGGTCAAGTAAAGGTTATAGTATCTCCATTTTCTTTTTTTGCTAAGCAATTATTGTTAATGAAGCCTTTCCTTTCAATAATTTCTCCTGAACTTTATCTGCAGGTCCTGATCTTCCCCAAAGCACAGGGTCTAGAAGCAAAAACTCTACTTCAGCTGAAACCCTACAGTGCCATCTCTTTCCCTTCTCTTAAAAATTCTATGTAAAATCCTTCCAAAACAGGAAATAAATCACAAAAACTAGTACAAAAATAGATAATACAAGCAGAAGAAAGTAGTTTTTAAACCTGTGTGTCTTCATTTACCAAACTTTACTTATCTTCAGATCACCAAAAAAGAGGTTTCTAGTTCAAATGGACTAAAAAAGATCTGAGAAGCTTGAAGACTTGTAGTTTAACACTTCATGTCAGATAAAAGTAAAGATGAAAACTTCCTATTCCTCTTTATGCAAACGATGAAACCATATTCTCTGTGGACCCCAAGAGAAACAGGAAGAAGGAAAGCATTTTGGAAAATCATGCCACCAAATCAATAGAAAAATAGAGGATGATCAAAAACATTAAAGACTGTCAAGAGAACAAGATGAACTCTTTTTTCATGTTGATTTTCATTACCACATCTTGCGTATCAACTCATCAGTCACGGCTAAACATAGTTTATGCAGCTGAAGTGAAATACCTTTTAGCTCTTAAGAGCGAGAGACTCATCCACGGTCCTTTTCATTTGGCAAGTGAATACTTGATCATCACCTTAGGTTTCAGTATGTTTCCAGCCCAGTGGCCAGGCTCTAATTTCCTCTGCCATTTTGCCTTATCTCTCTGCTTTTCAAAATAAGATTTCTGCCTATACATACAACTGCAATTCTTTGCTGATCCACTTTTTCAACAGCATTCTTATTTCATACAGGCAAGTTAACACCATTACTGATTCTCATCCAGAAAGGATCTATTTTGCTATAGAACTTGGAGGACATTGGTGTTGGTTCCTGAAGTAAAGTTGAATGCAAGTAACAGGAGTAGAAAGGGAAGACGGAAACATTCCTAATTCACAGGATGGAGCAATTTCTGTCTGCCCTGTCTTCCACAGCACTTTTAAGGTTGCTCCAGGAGCTGCCAGAGCCTGATGACAGTGGGAGTAGCAGTGCCTCCACATATGGGTACAGAACAGGTATGTATAGGAGTCAACGCTATTTCTAGGCGAAGTGAAGGGTGCGGTATTAAATCAAATGTGTCTTACCTCAGGAATTAATATAGATGGCAGCTATGTATAGGAAGTAGCCATTTACTGAGCAGCTAATTGAAATACTCAAAATAACCAAGAATAACAACTGGTCATTACTGTAATTATTCATTTCTGTGCCAGTCACTTTGCCTTCTCAGAGTGCATTAATGTACTTTAGAGATGGCAAGCACAGCTGAACAAACATCATATTGCACCTGAAAGTACTGAAGCACAAAAAATGAACGCAGTATGTATACTGATGGCTCTGGAATAGCAATATGAAGTCATTACTGAAAGTCAGCAAACTAGATGCTGTCATATGTCAAAGTCTAAGTTGTCCTTCAGAAAGATACTGATAATATATATACACACTGCAGTTATATGTCTAGATAACAAATGTATTGGCCGTATAGGTTCAAACATCTGGTCCATGTGCAAATACGTGAATGTCCAACAGCTGAGTACATATGTATTCCTCCAGAACGGGGGGTATATGTATGTTTGAAGAGTTTCAAGGATTGACTACTTCATTCACATCCCATATTTCTTATATGTGTATGGCTTATTAACAAATACAGAGATGGAAATTATCTCTGTGTGTACAGTTCGAGAATTCAGCAATCCCATGGCATGGGAAAACCCATTTTTTGCACTACATGTTCATCGCATTATTCCAGGAGCAGCTTTTGAGTAACTGAGTGACCAGGTGTTTTTACCGCAGCCATCTATTGCTCTGTGGAAAGCTGATCTTGCTTTAACTCTCTATAGCCAAATACCATTCATGAATGAATTCCATCATTAAGATTTCTGTCACAAATTTTTTGGCTTTTGTGTATGCAAGGTTGACATTGCAAGCTGAACATTTTTTACCATTGCAATATTAATGATTTTACATCCACTCCCATTACAAGTGCAAGCATATACTTCACTACCTGTAAAGACTGTCTAATGTTAACTTTAAACCTCAGTTACTCTGGTATCTAAACAGGGCGGTACAGGCAAAAATGTACCTGAATTCTATGATGCAAAATGTGATGATTCTGCAGAATCATTACAGGATAACAAAGAAAAGAAACATTTTTTATGATAATGAAAAGGTCATAATAAGTATTTCTCACAGATCTTTTATCAGTTCTCTTTTGACAATGTAATTGCCTAAGTGAAGTTGCATAACATCAGCAGACCAATATAAAACAAACATGTCATGTCAACAAATGACAGCCACCCACTAGCAAACACTGTGATAGATCAGAAATAATATAAGAGTAGGATGAATCCCTGTGGCATTTCCAAATTAAACCCACCAAATACTGACTGGGAGCAATTTGGAACAACCACCTGGCCTCAGTATATTAAGATTTTAAATTTCATCATAACTGAGCTAAATAAGTGCAACATATGTTTTGCAGTTGTAGCCATATCCCAGAATTA
This sequence comes from Oriolus oriolus, assembly GCA_013400235.1. Taxonomy (NCBI): domain Eukaryota; kingdom Metazoa; phylum Chordata; class Aves; order Passeriformes; family Corvidae; genus Oriolus; species Oriolus oriolus. Next base: position 69,239 of record VXBT01006100.1, read on the forward strand.
CACTCGAAAAGAGCTATAGTAATTCTTAATTGAAGGTTTTGTGGCATTGGGAAAAATGACAGGAAAACTGTAGACACATTTGAAACCACCCTTTGCCCTTCTCTTCTGATAAGATTTTTAAAATGTTCTCTTTTTCATATAAGAGGACAATTCACTGCCTAGTTTATCAAGAGAGAATATACATTTTAATATCAGACAAAAATATGTATGAGTTCAATGTGACTTCAGTTTCTAAAATTTCTTAGATTCCTCTGAAAATGTCTCCTGTAACTTAATTAACTGAAACTCTTAAACATACTTGTACTGAAGCCAGTACATGTGATTTGATCCGAATAATAATGAAGAGGAGTGGAGAAGGAAGAAAATGTTTTCCACTTAAAACTACCAGACACTCTTTGTTGATCCTTAATCACACCATCAAAAAAAGGACTGTCATTTATTCCAAAAACTGAAGTCCTGATTTGGCCTGTGTTAAAAGCCTTGTTGCTCTCTTAGGTCCCAATGGAGAGATGGACCCAGTATCTCCTTACCTTCAAAATACGCTGGCTGGAATGTGTGGCATGTGACAACTTTACATCCTCCTGGAACAAGGTGTGCATTTGCCTTTACCCATACCAAGCTCCAGTGGGCAGTCCTGTGGGATTGTGGACAGAAAAGTGCTCAGGGCAGCTTTCCATTCTCAAACAGAGAACAAAGCTACTCTGTTCAGCCCTATACAGACCATGAAGCACATTTCTAGCAAACATGACAGGTATGAGGAGGCAGCCCCCATCAATAATAATGAATATTTCTCACAAGGTGTTCAGGGCATAAGAGAATAAATTTCTGACCTCAGGAAATTAGGAGGACGAAACAGAACTCAGCCTCACCCCCATATGACACTTTCATAATCTGGGAGGAGAAGAATCACAGAATGTGTCATGTTGGAAGGTACCATAGTGGGTCATCTGTTCCAGCCTCCGTACTGAAGCAGGGCCATCCCTGAGTGCATCACACAGGATTGCATCCAGGCAGTTCTTGAATACCTTCAGTGAGGGAGACTCCACAACCTCTCTGGGCAACCTGTTTCAGTGTGTGGTCACCCTCACAGTACAGAAATCCTTGCTCATGTTCAGGTGGAACTTTCTGTGAACCAGTTTCTGCCCATTGCCTCTTGTCCTACTGCTTGGCACCACTGAGAAGAACCTGGCTCCATCCTCCTGGCACTCCCTGTCCAAATACTCACATAAATTAAAGAGGCACCCTTCAGTCTTCTCAAGGTTAAACAGGCCCAACTGTCTCAGCTTTTCCTCATAAGAAAGCAAGGAAGAGAGACCAGCAAGAGGCTCACTGGCTCTCACTGGCCTGGCTAAATTAGGTGGCTGTCAGCAGCGCTGTATCACAAAAGGATTGTTGCCATATAATTTCACTTCACAGAGATAAGCTGCATTTAAACTGGAAATACATGAAAGTATTCTCAAGAAGGAAACAGTTGGTTAAGCTGTTGGTTAATATTTGTAATTTTTCTGAAGCTTTTATTCAGTTACTTAAAATAAACTCCTACGCATATCCTGCCCAAGCTGCTCTATCAGTGAGGAGTGAGTGTGCCATCAGGTTTTCTCTGTCAGTCATGAAATTGCTCTATTAAATCCTCATGCTGGTGTGGAAAGAAGAGCCTGCTCCCAAGCCTTTGAGAGCAGGCTCTCTGCTCTCTCCTTGTCGTCACAAGCCTTTTAAACTGACACTGGTTTTCCCTTTGGAGGCGAAAGCATTCCTGCACCATGTGATAGGCTACTAAGCTCGCTTAGGGTGCTGCGAGGAGCTGACAGAAGAGCCATGCATATCAACTGGTTATGTTTCCTCTTTCCCACTGAATTTTCACACATCAGGCTCTGGCTGAAAAGCAGAGAATGTGCAAATCTGCAAAATTTCACAGGAAAGAGATACAAACCCTATAGATTAATGTACAGACAGCCACAAAATGCATTTTTAACTGTAAAATGGCTTACAACCCTATGTCAAGTCCTCCCATTAGTGATCCAGTGAACAGTTATTACAGCGGTTTCACTTAATCAAAATTATGTAATTCCATAAATTTGCAGTTTAAACATTTTAAGTGCAGAAGCTGGAGACATTTTATGTGGGGGTGTGCCTTTTGACACTGATGCTTCTGCTTCATCTCTGCAAAATAGCGTCCTGCAGCCTGTACTATTTTACATCCATTTCCATCTCCCAATGACTGTTTTTAGCCCATCAACCATATTTCAAGAGGACCCATTGCATCCTCTGCTTGGATTAGCATCAATTTGTGTCTCTTCTTTCTTCTTTTGTTAGGCACGACACACTGTAAAATGGAGAACACAGAAGCATCTATTATGCATTTGGCTATTTATGTTGATTGCAACATGGCCAATCCATTTAACATGTACTGTGTTTATCACTACACATTGATAAACTAATTGAATTTCATTGTTTTGGACTAAACTTTGATGTTAAATGCTGTTTGTCCAGATATATGCCATGAATGTACATCTACAAAGCATTAAAATAATTTTTAGAGTTTTGTAACAAATTCTGCAAATGTTTCATTATGCCATTTTTAACCCAAAACATTGTGTGATTCTGTTTTATGCTTTCATTTTCATTTCTGGTGGGCGATAAGAGTATATCTTTGTGTTTTGTTTGGTCATCAAATGTTTGCTGGTGAAGAAATCACGTAGCACTTCTCAAGTATGTTAGCACTGCACCATAAAATTAAGATGTGTGCAATAACCTGTGTGAAAAACCTTGCTGCTTATTTTTTCTTATACATATATTCTTATATAAAGAAATGATTGCAAGAAGAAACTAAGCTACCACTTGCTGGAAGGTCTGTAAACAACATATTGAATGAAGAATCTTGAAAAACACGATCTGTGCAGCCCTTAATTCCCCAAAGGATTCATTTCTGAGCAAAAATTGTAGCTCAGAATACATTGGAACCAGAAGGTGATCGTCTCCAAGCTACATATATCTTGTAATCCAAATTGGATGACTGATGCTGATCCTTCCCCCCACCACTGCCCTCACTGGTTCAGTGTATATACACAAGAAGGGTTTTAAATTCCTTCCTACAACACCTTTTTTCCTGTTCTCCATTCTATCACACCATGCCACAACATTCTCAGTGACCTTTTCTTTTAAAACTACTGCTTTGAGTGTCTATGCTTTCTGGATTGTCCACCTGAAAAAGTATCTTGAAAACATCAGGTTTTTTTCTTTTCTCACCGAAAAAAATGCACAATAACCTCTCAATAGCTCACGCTTGGTATGCAGCAGAATTACTGCCTTATTGGCAGACCTTCCTAAAATGGGAAGGGCCAGCTCATGCCACTTCAGTATTTATAAAGCCCTACTCGAATTATTTTCTTCTAGGCAGAATTAAGGTGGCAAGTACTGTAAACATAAAATCGAAGATAAGGTGAAAGCTGCTTCTCGACTGACATTTCTAACCAGGATGTTTAAAAATACAGTGGAAAGGAGTGAAAATCAATCAACCTTAAAAGTGGAAAAGCTTATTTGAGAAGACAAATGTGAAAAGACTGCTGCAGAAAATTAAGCTAGTAGCTCACAAAAACATGAAAAGTTTACAGCTGGAAAAGCAGGGGGGGAAACCTTTTTACAGGAGCATCATGTTGTATTCTAAAGCCTGCAGTTACACCGGGTGCAAAGAAACCTGCAGTGGTACAATAGCGCTGAGAGCTGCAAAAATGGCTAAGGAACACCACTAATTAAAGATCATGTTCATCAGATGTCTCTCCCAGCAAAAGTAACTAGAGGAAAACTTCTAGGCATCAAGATGATGAAGTCTTGACTGTACAATAAGGAAATTTCAGTTTGCTTGAATTGTATTTGCTCTCGATATTTACGCAAATGTTTGGAATAATTTTCAGCTAATGTAATGAAATTTGGCCATGACCATGCAATTTTATCTTTTTAAACAGTAGATAATCTTAAAAAGCTAGTAGTCCAGAATTCAAACAGCAGAAACTAAATTTGTTTCTAAATTTTAACTCTGCTCTAGTTCTTCACATTAAGCCAAAACCAATCTTAAATCAACTCACCCTAAATTTTAACAGCTGCCAAAAATGCATCTCCAGAATTTATTTTGCTCACTTTCTAACTCTGCCTAAGTACAGCAGTTATTTAGAAGGATAAGCTCAGTTACTTATACCGGGTAAGAGTTGTAAAAGCAATGTACAATTTCTCTTCTGATTTCAAATTTAGATGTTTAGGACATAGTAGAGATCCATTTTGTTCATCAGAATATGACACTGGATCAATAAATGGTTTTCATGTGTTTCAGCCAGGAGAAGACAATCTGGCACTACTTAATAGGGACTATTCTAAATTATACTAGACTTTCTCAGAAAACTTGTTTATATCTTATGTGTAGTAAGATAGATATAATTTATACTTTTAAATTATTGTAATTTCCTTCTCTTAAATGAACTTATGTATTTCACTTGCCGTTTTAGTATTGCCAGTGCTCATGCCTGTTCTATAAAAACCTCTATAATTTTAGTAACACTAATCTCCCAAAAACTAGTTGGGATGTTATGGCTTTTTGTTATTTCCTTGAAAATATTTTGTAGCTTCTAGCCAAAAAGCATAGCATTTTGCTTATCAGAAACTTAACATCAGTTAATGCAGCTTATTCAGCTCAGATTCAGAGCTCTGGTTTAATCCTCTAAAATAACCAAGATACTGGACTATCTTATTGAGTTAAATTTAAAACCACTAAGTAATAAGAGTGAATTATAAGCTGTCTATTTGATATTCTGTATCATTATGCTGGGTACTACAAGGCTCTAAAACAACAACCGACTACTTATATTATCTAAAATCCTATTTTCTAAAAGTGAAATGGAAGATTGTTTTGATTTGCTACGAAGTACATTCATGGCATGCAGATATTTATGAAACCACTGTCTGTAATTTGATGAAAAACTGGTGTATTCTGAGAACACGTTTTCAACTGCTATTATAAACACCTTTATAAATTTCAGGGCAGAAGTCTACCTACCAGCTTACAATCAAGAAAATGTCTATTAAAAATGTATGGCAAGAAAAGGAAACATAGCTTCCTGCATGAAATCTACTTTGGCTTCAGTTACTTGATATTTGTTTGTTCTCTGTGTGCTGTACAAAATTACTGAAGCACACAGAAATGACACTTTGCCCTTGGGTGCAATGGAATGACAGACTAAATGAGTAAATGGAAGACTCAGAGCTTCCTCCAAAGGGAAAAAATAAGCTACTTAATACTTTCAAAGCCTTTTCAAGTATCAGCTTTTTCTGCAAATCAAGAGAGTAATTATTTAGTGAACCAACTTGAATTTCTTAAAAATACAGGGAGCATGAGGGAAAAGAGTAGGACATGGAACTCATTTAGTTCTCCCACAGCTCTGGCTGCCTTCATGAACACCTGATTTTAACCTAAGGCTACACAAGTCTTTTGTTTGTGTAAGGAAACACAAGTTGCATCATCACCTAATGCACCAGAATGCCTCTTTCTGTAGCCTCACAGGTGGAACCAGTATCTGTGCTTCACATCCAGCCAACAAATATATAATATACTTTGATCCTCCACCATAACTTTAGGAACTCTTATAAAGCTCAGTAAAAGTAGAGTCAAAATTTCATTTCAATCAGATTGCAGGCTCATACCAATCTATGATTTCTGTCGGAATTAAAGATGAATTGCAATAGGTCAATACTAATACAGGATTTTGCTGCAGTCAAATACCTACCTAATATTAACTAGAAACAGCACAGAGCAGAGACTCAAACTCTTATCCCTGAATTAAAGAACCTCCTTTGAGCCATTTTAGCATTTCACAAGGGATGCATTAAAACATTTGAGTGTTTCTCAATTTCAGTTGTTTTTTTTCTGTTTTCTCTTGGGTTACATTTTATAGACATTTGTTACTAAGAATTTTGTTCTCTTTTCTTTTTTATAAATTACATACCCTTCATCAAAACAAGTAACAAACTGAAACCCTTAACTCTTAGAATAAAGTGACAAATTTGAACGTAGGATGAATCAGAAATATTAATTTATTGAGCTTATTGATCAAATGAGAAAATTAAAGAAATAGGTAAGCACCCCTTGGATTGTACTCTTCTGGTTTCATTTTAGGCAGCTATTTTGAAAAGTAGCAGATGTTAATGTCAACAAGACTCAAGGAAGAAATCCATTTTTTCGGAAAGAAGATATACATATGTCTTTTGTATAGCACAAGAAAATTAAGATATGGTCACATTTTAGTTGACAGAAAATTTGCAGCAAATAGAAAGCACAGGTGTTATAATACTGTGAGCCAAGTACAGAAAAAACAAAAACTGAAGACAAGAAGAAATCCTGAGACACTTTTCACACAACTGGGTGTCCCACACTTAAAGAAAACCGCAAATTCACTAGAAATATTAACATGAAATGACATTTCTTCCCAGACAAAAGCAAGAAGGAACTGTAGGGATTTCTGAGGGCTAATTCATATACATTGAAAAATGCTGACACGTGTTAAGGACAATCTATAGCTAAGCACAGACTCTCCTGAAACAGACAGTTTTGACCTCCTCTAGGAAGAATTGCTGAGAGAATTGTGGTTGTTCAGCAGTGGCTGTAGTGACAGGACAAAGGGCAGCAGTTTGAAACTGAAGGATGGTAGATTTAAATTGGACATGAGGAAGACATGTTTTATTATGAGGGTGGTGATACTGTGGAACAGGCTGCACAAAGAAGTTGTGGATGCCCTGTTGTAGATGTGTCATGGTTTGTGGATGTCCCATGATTTTGGAGCAGTATCTCTCACTGCAGGCTTTGCCCTAAATCTATATTTTTCCTGTGGTAGCTGTTATTCTCATGACTGAAGACAGGATATGGCATAGGCAGCTAAATGGACTTATAACCTGATAAAATGCCGCTGTCATTATATTCTTAGCAATGTCAAGCCTCAGTTCTATCAGACTGAACCTTTCAGTGTCATTAAAGACCACCATATCCACCTTATTCCTCTCAGATTGCCAGAGCAAATTCGCCTTTCTGTTGCAATAAAACAACTTGATCTGCATGATGAAAGAGACAGAAATTCCTTTAACTACTCTATTATAGAACACCTCATACCATGAAACCATACCTTCAAAATTCACCAGCAACCAAAAGCCAAATGTCAGACAGCAGAAAACCAGAGGAGAAGTGTGACTGCACAAGTGTCTGCATATAGAGGTTAAAAAAATAAACCTATGGTACACAGGACAGGCTGAAAAGGCAGCAAAGGCATTTCAGGCAAGGAAATTACCTGCTCTTTGTTCTCCCTGCATTCAGAAAAATATGCTTTCTGTACCCTCTTTGCTAATAAACAGAAGATCATTAAAGTGATAATTGACTCTCATGATCCATTTCACCTCCAAGCAGAAGAAGCTTGGCAAGGGTCCAAGTACTTCCCTGAGTAATTTTGCCATCAGGCAGCAGAACTTTCCAGAACATGAGGTATGATTCAGATAGAATGTTCCATTAGAGGGAAGGCATAAAAAAAAGTAAAGAATCACACAGCAAAGTAAATTAATAAAACCAAATAAATAGTCAGCATATTTTTAATTTTCTAGTTTTCCTTCTCATTTTAGACTTGTGGTTTTCAGTAGTGCTCTGTGCTTCAAATCTTTATCAAGAGAGTACAGTCCTTCCTATAGTAAATAGCCTGCTGACAAGAAGCAATTTTTTGTTAGTGTTATTTCCCAGACTTCCTTGGAGTTGTCTATGGAATGAGCATCCAAGTATCTTATGTTTAAAAAGCCTTGGAAAATAGAAAACTGGATGATTGATTTCCATCAGGCAGCAAATTATCAGGGACTGAGAACCAGCTAAGACTACACAATTTATCTCAATTTATTTTGCTAAGATTTAATTCTGTCACTTTTCATATTTGTTGTTCAAGTGCTGATAGAAAAGCCCACAGGCAAAGCAGAACACACAGTTCCGCCGGTTTTGTTCCATCACAATTATCTAATCAAATCTTTGTTCACTCATTCATCAATATTTTTCATCTTGTAATGAAGGCACTGCTAAAACAGTACACCCAGAAGTTTCCTCATCCTACCTCTTATTAAAAATACCTGACAACCTACCAAGATTGTTGGTTTGAAATCTGGGTGTGTCATATGGAAAACTGCGGTACAGTGAAGATGAGATCGAACTGCTCGTTCTTTACATAAGATTGATTGAGTAGTCTATAAAATGCTTATTTTTAGGAAAGAATTCCTAGCAAGGGCTTCAAACATCAAAATATGGATATTTTTTGTCTGATATGCAAAACATATCCTGCATATAAACACAACTTGGGCACATTAGAATACCCTTGAAAACAATAAACTCATGCACTACCATCCCTAACAGAAGTATACAACACTCGTGAGAATATACACTGTTACAAGCTTTCTGGAAGGGACTTGCAGATTCAGAACTATTACACTGGTGAAAAATTATGAAAGTTTCTCACCTCCAAGCCCCTGACCCTAACTGGGATATTAAACTCTGGATTTCAAAATGATAAAAAATAAACTCTGTGGGACGATTATGGTGCACTGCCTGAAGAGAAAAAAAAGCTGTATCAGCTACTGCAGGAGAAAAAAAGAAAAATGCAAGAAAGTGTTTTGTCTTTGACAAACTTTGCAGTACATTCTGCTATGAGCTTTCTACAAATGCATAACTGCATAGATATGTTGGTTCAGCATGAAAATGACACTAACAGAGGTAATACAGAATGTGCTCCCATTCACATCAACAGCAACTTGGGGAATAAGGGGCAATTCACCAGAATTATAGGACCAATCTGACTCCTTGAAAAAACCTATTTTATTTGTAGGAACAAAAGCATTTTACTCTGGTGTTCCCATAGGACAGAATATGTAGTACAAATATTAAGTCTGTGCATTGTTGTAGCTCTCCACTGTCTTAAAGTTCCTTAAATGTATCAACATAAAGTATTTTTTATCTATTTCTTAGATGTGGTAACATACAGAGATAAAAAGAGAAAACAAGAGTTCTAAATAAAAAGTAAAGAAATGAAAAATAGGTATCAAAAGGATGATAAGGGGCATATATTCAAGGAAGAGTGACTGAAAATACTAGGCTGAACCATCCAAAACTGGTAACTTAAATATCATAACAGAGGACAAGAAGATATGAAAGAGTTTAAGAATAGGGGAGGGATGAAATTCAGGACTTCATCAGATCATGTTTTTGTGCTATGTATTTTTCTAAACTAAATGAAATTTTTCTACAGCTTTATGTTTATACAACTTGGTGGAAAGAAATCCAGTTCATTTTCATAATGAGAACCAGAGGAAATAAAGAGATGAATTCTTTATTGAAATTTACATCTACAGACAGGACCTCTGTCACACCACCTGCACTGCTGATTAGTAGGAATGCACCCTGGCCCAAAGAAAAAAATGCCTCAAGAAATGTTTACACTGCGTATGCGACAGAAAAATCTTGCAAAATCCTTCAGAGAAAAAGTGCTGCCACTAATTTGGCAGCAGCTTCGAGCAGCCTGGTCCAGCAGGAGATGCCTCTGCCCACAGCAGGTGGGGTGGAACCAGATGATATTCAAGGTCCCTTCCAACCCAAAACATTGTGTGATTCTGTGATTCTAATTTGAGAACACTCTACTTTTATACACTTCAAGGACAAGTAACAGTGCTGTGTCATAGACACAAGTAGCTACTTCTAATGCTAGGAGAGCGTACATGCTTTCCAGAAAGCTTTGGGTCTGAGGAAGCTTTCCCTTTGCCTTGTGCACTCCTTGCTGCAGGTGGGGGAGCATAATACTCATTTCCATCAGGACATGACATCAATGCTCTACAAGAGCACTTACCGGAGCTCTTCTGGGGCATTTACTTCAGTCACACTCCAAGTGTTTCACTTTGATGTCACGAGCTGAGCAAAGGCAAACTGACGCTCCCAGAGCTCATTCAGACCAACAAGAGCAGAGCAGACAGGAGGACACCCTAAAGTGCTTCTTCTCCAAAAAGCTGATCTTCAGCCCCACACAATACTAATTTTCATCTGGGTTGGACATACCAGGACAAAAGACATGCCACAGGTGTGGATGGAGGCAGGCAGAGGTCAGCCACCACAAACAAGGTCTGGGTAGATCTGCTGTAGGGTGGGTAACTGGGAGGTGGGATACATCCCCTGAGCTCCAGCAGGGCTTCTTGTACTGTTGCTTATGACTACCAAATGTGAGGCTCAATTCACTTAATATTCAGTACTATTTCTTTTACCACACAGGGACTTTTTTTTTTAATTATTATTTAAGAGTGGCAAAGAAATACGTGTGTAAAGAGTAGAGGTAGTAACAGTAAAAAATTAGATATCAGAGTATTTTTAAATTCTCACAGAATTTGTAATTTAAATTAAATTTTTTTGTCTTTAACTCCAAAACAAAGGAAAATTAAATCAAAGTGGTTTTAAGTTCTGTGTTTTGAAACCAGAATACTTTACTCAATAATTTTTTTGCTTCCTTAATTTTTCTTCTCTACCATTTCTGACACCTGTACTGGTTAAGCATCTCAAAAGCAAGCACAAAACCACTCACAGTATATAAAAGGTTTTCATGAGTATTCTCAGTGTTTCTCATTGCTGTTTTAAATTTTTGTCGTTACTGCCACGTCAACAGTACAAATGCATGGACAAGGAGAGCAGTGGTTACTGTGCTGTCTGATGGCCACGCTTTTTTTCTTGCTACAATGAAACATTAAAATCCTATTATATTAGAGAAAAGGCAGTGTGAAGGGAGATAAGATTGAACCTGTAAAAACTAGATGGCCTTTTTCATAAATTATAATATCACAAAGAACATCTAACTGAGGCTCTAGTGGATAGGCACTGAACAGCTTTCACTGCTCTTCCCTAAGCCAGCCAGCCTTAAAAAAAAACAGGCTGTGGGTGAGGGATTGGGCCAAAAAGTTTCCTCCTAAGTTTGCAGACTTCAACCTTGATCTGCAACAACTTAAGGTATCTCATAATATCTTTATATAAGTGAGAATGACAACGGAATTCTCTCTAGCACTTTTCCAAAATTTTGCATCCAAACCCATGCACCAGAAGAGGGGAGGCAGTGACTGCTTGCATGTAAGAGCTTTTTTCCACATTTGTAGCAGCAGCTGCCTATAGAAGAGTTCAGGGGAGCTAAACTGATCTGACTCCCTGCCTTTCCACATCTTCACTGGACTTGCACTGCCTTAACTCATTAGTTAAACTCCTGAAACTTCAATGAGTAGTCAAAGGATTGCTGCTATTTGAACAAGGGTGAGAGTGCACCTGAAATTGGTGAATGTTTAAATTGAAGGAAATGGTGACAATGTAATAGCACTAAAAGTGATAGAAAGTGAAGAAATTTGTAAAGCTATTCAATCTGAATTACGTAGGATTCTTAGAGCACCACCCCAGTCCTTCCCCATACTATCAAACCTCTTAGCCTGCAGCAGCTGAACAAGATGCTCAAGGAGAGACAAAACACAACCTGGAAAAATATTGGCATTACTAACTAGTGAATTCAGTCACTTCTGGACTCAAGAATGGTAAGACACAGAAAAAAAAAAGAGTTTATGAATGCCCTTAAAAACTACAGATTTAAGAGCAACCTAGCAACCCTCTAAGTTTTATGTGATTGAAGTTATATGTGTATTTTATGATAGAGGTAAATTCTGAGTAGAAATGCAAAGAAGAGTAAGATTCATGAATGAAATATAACACTCCAAACATTATACAGATACATCATCCAGCAGCAACTCCTCTTGTAAACTGCAGTAGAAAACCCAGTATAAGACGATACAAGAAAACCCTTAAATCAGTAAAAATTAACATTTATTGAAGCATGCATGAAAGGCACAGAAAAGTTAGGTCATGCTTGACTTCAGCTACAGCAGCAGCTATGGCAGCGGCAAATAAGATGACCAGAAAAAACTTAAAGAGTCGGAATGAGAAATGAGACAGATTGCCATGTGCTGAAGGAAGCAAATGACCCTGGCAGATGAAAACCCAAAGATGTGTTACCTTTTAAAAATATTGTATTAGTAATTGCTATATTTTGGTCCCATATAGTTTAAAAGGATTTAAAATATGTAACAATTCTTTGCATTATATAGTTAAAGAAGTGTTTATGTTAATAAAGATAGAAGGGTTCTGCCCTGAGATATTGCTCCCCCTAAAGTGCTAATGTAGACTCCCACTTCCATATTCGAGAAGCTACTTCTTGGAAGAGCTTCCAAAATCATAGAATCTTAGATTCATTTAGGTTGGAAAGGACTGTCAAGTCCAACCGTTCACCTAGGACTTCCAAGTCCACCATTAACTACATCCCCAAGTGCCATATTTACACATCTCTTAAATATTTCCAGAGATGGAGACTCAACCGTTCCCTGAGGAGCCTGCTACAGTGCTCGACAACTCTTCTGGTAAAGAATTTTTTCCTAAAATCTAATTCTTCCTTGGCACAACTTGAGGCCATTTCCTCTTGTCCTATCCCTTGTTATCTTGGAGAAGAGGCCAGCCTCCAGCTCACTACAACCTCCTTTCAGGTAGCTGTAGAGAGCAATAAGGTCTCCCCTGACCCTTCCTTCCTCCAGGTTGAACAACTCCTGTTCCCTCAGTCACTCCTCGTAAGACTTATGCTCCAGAACCTTCACAGCTTTGCTGTTCTTTGGATACACTCCAGCACCTCAATGTTTTTTCTTATGTAGGATGAAAGACATCCCAATAGCTGGGCAACCAGATGACAATTCTCAGTGTTCAAATTTAAGGTCCTCACTACAAATACAATTATTTAATAAAAATAAACTATGGATTTATAATGCTGCCATTGTACCAGTGTTTTTTAGATAGAAAATGTGCCAGAACCCTGTTCTGAATTAGGTTTCAACCAATTTACTGCACCTTTAATATGTAAACCAAAGTTATTTTTATGTATTTCAGTGCAAATTTTTTTTTTCTGGGGCAGACTGTTAGAAATTCATAGGTTTCCAGACCAAACCTGGAAGTTAATGCAGATGACACCCACAAATACATTAACTTTATGTGACTCTCACAGGAGAAAAATGTGTTTAATTACAGTAAATTCTGAAAATGATTTCTTTAATTTTCAGCCTTACCCATCTAGTTCTCAGTCACAAACAAACTGAATATTTGCACTGTGGGATTAACATAACCTAGTGTCACAAGGGTCCTTTTTAAGAAACAATGTGAAAACATTAAGATTACTAAGATACACATAATTCTTACACGTTTAGAGACTCTTTTCCTTCTTTCTGACATACACTGATTTTCATTTCAAGAAATATCAAATACACACTAAATCAATCATGGCCTTCACTTACTCTTTGATTTTAAGCCATAAAAGAAGAAGAAAAAAATTGTGCTGACATGGAATGACACTAATGCCTTAGCAGAACATCAGCAGAGGGCTTTTACAAGGCCTAAGAAAGAGGGATTGCTATGTAAGAATAAATTTTCTTCATTCGGTGACAATAAAAGCACTAAACCTTAGAGACTGACTATTTATTTTAATAAACATTAAATGCCTGACAAGGACGTATGTCAATCAGTGTTCATACCACATTATGTTAGCCGTGATCTTGCCATTCCCATTTTATGTGAGGATCTGGGGTGTTTTTTTCATTTTTCCAGATCCTAGAATCTCTGATTTTCTTTAGGAAATGGGCTATCCCAATCTGTTTTCAGTTTGTAAAGGTGAGTCTCCAAATTTCCAAGCACTATATGGAATAACTGCTACCTAAATTTTATTAATATATTTAAATGAACCTTGCTTATTTCGTCCTTACACACTTCCTGACTCCAAACAATTTGCTTCGTCCACAAGTTCTTAGAGCACAAGAGATCTCCATCCTGATATGTAAAAATTCAAGCAAGGCAGACTGGAAAACAAAATAACTGAGCAAGGATCTGGTGCTCACCATGAAGAATAAGAAGGCAATGCACAGCTAGAGGAAGCAGGGGCAGGTGACCTGGGTGGAGTACAGGGATATGGTTCAGAAGTGTAGGAATGGGATCAGTAAAGCTAGGGCACAGATGGAACAGACTTGACAAGGGAAGTGAAGAGTAACAAGAAGGGAATCTATAATATATAGGTCAAAAAAGAAAAGCCAAGGAGAATGTGTCTCCTGATAAATGAGCGGGGAGAACTGGTGACAATGGATATGGAGAAGTCTGAGGACTCTTTACCTTATTCTTCATTGGCATCAGGTTTCCCATGTCTCTTAAGTCCCTGAACCTCTAGGTAGGGCTTGGGGCAGGAAAGTCCTTCCCACTGTATCTGAAGAGCAGGTTTGGGAATACTTGATGAAACTGAATGTCTACAAGTCTAAGGGGCTTGATGAGATGCATCCCAGAGTCCTGAAGGAACTGGCTGATGTTGGTGCCAAGCCACGCTTCAACCATGTTTGAAAAGTCATGGTGGCTAGGCAAAGTCCCCAGTCACTGGAAAAAGGGAAACATTACTCCTGTTTTTAAAAAGGGCAGAAAAGAAGACCCAGAGAAATACAGGCCAGTGAACCTCACTTCTGTGCATGGGAAGATCATGGAGCAGCTCCTCACGGAAGCAATGCTAATGCACGTGCAAGACAAGGAGATAATTGAAGTCAGCCAGCATGGCTTCACTAAGGGCAAATTGTGCTTGACCTGCCTGGTGGCCTTCTATGATGAAGTGACTGCAATGGTCGACAAGAGAAGACTGATTGATGCCACCTACCTGGCCTTCTGTAGGGCCTTTGACACAGTGCCACATGACATTCATATTTCTGAATTGGAGAGACATGCATTTGAAGAGTGGACTATTCAGTGGATAGGGAATTGTTTGGATGGATGCAGCGAGGGAGTTGTGGTCAATGGCTCTGTGTCCAAATGGAGTCCAGTGACGAGTGGTGTCCCTCAGGGCTTTTTCCTGTGACTGATGCTCTTCAATATCTTTATCAGTGACAAAGAGAGTGGGATCAGCAAGTTTGCAGCTGGCACCAAGCTGAGTGGTGTGGTTGGCACAGTGGAGGGATGGGATGCCATCCAGAGGCTCTTGGACAAGCTTGAGAAGTGGGCCCACAAGAACCTCATGAAGTTCAAAAAGTCCAAGAGAAAGGTCCTGCACATGGGTCAGGACAACCTCAGACATGAGCACAGACTGAGAGAAGAACTTATTAAGAGCAGCCCTGCAGGAAAGGGCTTGGCAGTTCTTGTGGATGAAAAGTTGGGCATGGACCAACAATGTGCACTCAACAGCCCAGAAAGCCAGCTGCATCCTGGGCTGCTTCAAAAGCAGCACGGCTAGCAGTTGAGGGAGGTGATTCTGCCCCTCTACTCCGATCTTGTGAGACCCCAGCTGAAGTAAGTACTGTGTCCAGCCCTGGAGTCCTCAGCACTAGAAAGATGTGTACTTGCTGTAGAGGGTCTAGAGGAGGGTCACAAGGATGATCAGAGATGGAGCAACTCTTCCATGAAGACAGGCTGAGAGACTTGGGGTTGCTCAGCCTGGAGAAGAGAAGGCTTTGTGGACACATTATTGTGACATTCTAGTACTTAAAGGAGGCGTAAAAAAGGGGGAGATGGTGATAAAACAATGGGTATGGTTTTAAACTAAAATAAAGGAGATTTTTATTAGATATTATGAAGAAATTCTTTATTGTGAGGGTAATGAGACACTAGAAGAGGTTGCCAAAATTATGGGTACACCGTCCAAATGTTCAGGGTCAGGCTGGAAGGGGTCCTGATCTAGCAGGTGATATCCCTGCCCATGGCAAGGTAGGGTTTGGAACTAGATGATCTTTAGGGTCCCTTCCAACCCTTAACATTCTACTATTTTGTTAGTATATCATAACTATATGATATAATATATCATACTTATCAAACTTGACAAACAATGAACTTCTCAGATGAACAAAAGTTGAGTGCCTACTGAGGACAAAAAGTTATAAAACAGCATGTTAATGAGGCAAGATATTTTCTGGTTTTTTAGCTTTCCTACCTCTCCAGAGCTTTCCTAGTTCTCAATCTAAGGCAGCATGGTATCACTCCCCCATCTATTTTTACAGACTGTGTATTCCAGGTTATATTTTCCAATGCATAGTAATTTGAAGTTGCAGAACAACATTATTAATTAATTATTTCTGGTTTTAGAAGTTTTTATCTAATACTTTTATACTTGATTAATCACAACATAGATTCTACTGTGAAGTGGAAACAAATGAGCTGTGCTTTGAAAAAGCTCTCCATATCCATATAAAACAAGACAGCCTTTGCTTGTATAAACTTTCTTGCTTATTAACTTGCACAGCACATGCATAAACATTCTTGCTCTGCATGATTCAATGACTCTGAATTTTAATAGTCCCTTTAGGTAGAACCACTGTAGAGAAAATGATTTAAGAAGCAAAATAAAAGTCAGTGAACAGTGATAGAATGCGAGGAATTACAGCTGATATTTTGACTGAAGGATTTTTTCAGAAACTTGCAATATATCAAGACTGTATGCATTCAGTCAAGAATAAAAAGTCTACAAAACATCTGCCCAAAACTGAAGCAGTACCTTTTTGTGACTTTCCAAAAACACTGCCAAAACAACAATAACAATTTACTTAGAATTTACATTTACAGTTGCTAGAAGGCTTCTCTATGCAAACAAATATTATCAAACTGTCAAATTAATTCCTTGAAGACCATCAAAAACTATCATTAACTGCATGAAACAGTTAAAAGCAGATTCTTGTCTTCTGTGGGAATGGTACAGCCAAACAATGAAGGTCATATGTTTAATCCCTGACATGACAGAACACTGATATGAAAAGGCTCTGTGTGACTTTTACTCCTCACTCAGTTTATTCCCTGTTGTTATCCAGTAATTATTTTCACTTTTTTTTTTTTTTTTTAACACATTCTCTAAGTATGCATTTAACTTGGGACTTGTGAAATGGCTAAATATAGTTGCAGGCATGTTGCCTGGTTGCATGTTGCAGAAGTGTGACATTTGGTATCCAAACTGTGATAGTATGGAAAATAGAGAGAAGAGAATTATTAGAAAAGATTAGGCACTGCAATCTAAGTAGGACACTACATATAACACACCTGTATACATTAGATAGCATGTATAAATCCTTTTTCCTTGTCTCTCTGCCATTTAGAAGGTTACAAGACAATCTGTGCTTGAGTTGCTACAAAATACATACAAACAAAAGAAATACCAGGTTAAAAATGAAAAAGCAGGATGCCTTTACTTATGCTCAAATGGGTTTTTCTGGATTGCTGGTCAAAAATTATAATAGCTATTAACTGTGCATAGACTGCAGAGGTGTCCTAGTTTTTAGGCACAAATTATAAGTTATTCTATATTGATTAATAACACACAACTGCTTTAGTACATTTTCACCTAGGTTCCACTCTATAATGGAAAGACAAAAAGCACCAATTAAAAAAATACCAGTATAAAATACTAATAATGAAACCCTAGTTCTACCGAATATATTTTACAAATAGAGGAAATCTTCACATGCCTTGGTTTTCCTGGTATGAAAGTCCAGAAAAAAAAAGAATCTGCTAAATGGAAGCTAAATGAACTTCATGCCCCATCACAGCCTCCTGCCCAGCACCTTCCAGATCCATTCCAAGGTCTGTGAAGCACTTTGATCCCACTTCAGCAGTAGTTGGAATAATATATTCTGTCAAGTTATGTAATTTTCAGAACAAATAATATGTCCCATATTTGGTAGCAATATTTCCTACTGTAAGTTAAAGTGGTCCACAAACACAAATATTATGAAAAATGCATATAACAGTATTTTAGTCTGAGATTACATAGCAGTAATGTAAAAGGTGAAATTGTGGATTATTTTATTTTAATAATTAAAAAAGGGATGGTTACACACCACCGGAAGAGTGTACTCTGCATTGCAGGTTCTTAGGACTATTAATATCATGTGTTAAGAAATAGTTCATTGCACTTCAGAAAACTGCCAGACTTGCACTTCTGTATAGTAAATTGCCTTTTAAGGAGAAGGATTTTTAAATAAAGATATGATAGTCTTTTTACCCTGCTGAAGCCCAGCTATTCCTGTATCATAACTAAATTTTCTCTTACTAAACAGGAAATGTGGGTTTCCCCTTAAAATCCGTTTTCTGCCATAAAAAAGCAACCCTGAATTCTGTTATATAACAGGTTGAAGCAATGGCAAAAGCTCTAGTCTTCTGCAAACCCATTTCTCCTGTCCCTATAATCCAGGACAGGCAATTCTCTTGCTGCTAGGTCTGGCTACAGGATAAATTTCATAAGACAGATAATCCTTTTCTAGGGAAAGAATCATCCCTACTGGGATGAAGTGAAGAGAGAGTAGAAAAAAGTATTTGTTGCCAGACACAAGCAGTTCTAGGAGGCTCTCCTGAGACTGGTAGCACTTAGTCCATACTCCTTAGCTTCTGAAAATGAAGGAGGATGGAAAGCAGAGGCATAATGGGTAAATGGGGTCTTTCAGGCCAAAGGGAAAGTACGTAAGTAAAATGCCTACCAAACACTTTCCTCTTCTCAAAAGCAGAGAAACACACACTGAGGAGATACCTCAGTGAAGAAAAACCCCTTGTTTAAACCACACAGAGGAGAAATAAGACATATGAAGAATACTTCCTAGATGCTGTCATTTAATGTCACAAACCAGGGTTTGCAAATGTGCACCACATATTACAGTACCAGCCTTCTAGTACTTTGCATGGACTAAAAAATGTTTTGAGAAATATGGCTGACTGTGAAAAAATTGAATATTCTTAATATTCTGTTCTAAAGAATATGCGCAGTGTAAAACATTGATACTGAAGGTCTGATTGGCTTTTTTAACTCATGGTTTGAGAACAACCAAAGGGAATGAAAGACAAATTTCTCTTACTAACACAAACTGTTTTCAGGTGGATTCTTGTGCAGTTGCATTTCTTCATTCATTCAAGAATACATGGATGAAAATATTACATAATGTAACTCATTCCAACTCATATTGGAAAGCCACACACAACCAAAAATAAGTTCTGTGCTTAACCAAAAGTTCTTACTTCTGCTCTACGAAAAAATACCCTACTGTTGAATAACAGTAATTTAAAAGACTCCCATTAATTTAAAAAAAAAAAAAAAATCAATCACCTGATCTCAGCCTGATGCCAGTGATTCCTGCAGAATTGGAGAGAGGGGCACATCTAGAGGTGGGAGTAAGGTAATCTGTCCTCATCATTTAGGGATTTGGCCAAAAACATTCTTTTTTTGCTGCTATTTCCACAGCCTAAGACAGACCCCAGACAGCTATCTGGACTAAGCTACTAATTTTGGATGAGTTAGCTTGGGTGAGATGCACTCATCTTTAGCACCCTGACTAATGCTACTTGTGGAAAGGATTTGAGAATGAGAATTGAGAAGGAAAACCAAATAATGAAAGTTATTAAAGAGCATCTATAAGGCAACAAAATAAACTTGTGACTGCTATTAAATTGCCATTTCAGAATTGGTGCGATAGGTAGTGCCATCACATTTTAACAAAAAAAGTAACTCATTTACAGGAAAAGATAACACTATGTGTGTTGAAGAAAAATAGTTATTTATACAGCCATCACTACAATTTCTGGGTAGCACATAATTTAAATAGTGACATAAATAAAAATATGCTATAGTAAGCAATAACATTTATCAGTTACATTTCTCGCCCAATTTAATACTCATTCATGCTTAGATAAATAGATGATCCTTGGCTATCTAAAGAATAATAATTTCTGAGTTAACACCCTTCCCAGTGAGTACACATCTCTGCCAGCCTTTACATTATCTCCCAAGCAGAAGGTCAGCTATCACACTTGAAAACAAAAATTGCTACATTAGCGTTGACACAATCTATTTGAGGGCTGAGTGATGATGGCAGGTGAACATTAATGGTGCTCAGCAATAGATTTCCCGGAGAATGCCACTCCCTGTAGAGCAAGCTTTCTTTAGTTTCATCAAATAAATTACTTCCTCAACCATGAGCCCACAGTACAGCATGAGAGACAAGCATGACAACAGAAATCAGCAATACCAGAAACACGGTATTAATTGAGTCCTGTCAAATGTCTGGATTTAATGGCATAGGTGGAAGCAATTAAAGGCTGTTAGCAGCCCACAAATTTTCCCATTTCCCAGAGGTGTTTCAAACACTGCAGACTCCAGTCTTATAACAGAGACACTGATCACTCAGGCTGTGTCACCTGCAACAAAACTGCCTCACTGAGACACCTATTGCCCTTCTAAAATTGCCATAAACAGCACGTGTCCCCTTGGAGATCTGTCCACTTTCAGGACCCTCACATCACTCCTCACAATCCAAAGTGTAACTCCTTTGTCTAATTACTTACCAATGAGTTGGAAGACATTACTAAGGTACCTTGGTCAGACTTATACTATTCTGTAAGGGTAAATTTATCCTTTTTATTTTGCAATATAAAAAATATTGTGAGGGAGGGGCTCCTGAAGCCCGCTTTCTATTAGAGGAGATGTTCCTTCCAGAGCGTTTCCCCCTAAATTTGTCTCAAACTGAAACAACAGTGCAGGTTTCATACCTGCAACACTGAACTAAAAAGGTTATCTGAATCAGATTTTTTATTGTGTTATTGCTGAGTTTTTATAATTAACCAATTAAACAGGTTCTGCACCAAAATAATACCTTATTTTCCTAGCTATAATAAGATATTTTTATGATTAAAAAAGGAATATATATCAATGTACCTACAGAGATTTAGGGATCTAAATAATATTTATTCAGTCCTGTATATGGAAGTCCCATCTTTCATAGATTTTGGGGCAGTCAGGAGGATTACAAAAAACTGCAGGGCAAACTTTTGAAGAGATTAAGAGAATTCATCTAAGTTTAATCAGGAGTTGCCAGAATAATATTTGATATATAAATAATTCAAGTTTGAAAAATATGCCAGAAATTTGCATTCTGTTGCCCTGTAAGAAGACAACACATCTTTCATGCCTCATATATCTTCCCTTGTTTTAGTACTGCAATAGCTACAAATAAGACTGTAAGATAATATTATGCATTTAGAAGACTAACCAACACTGTTAATATTTCAAAGTCAGAAATTTTTCCTCCTTCTGCACAGAGGTCCAGCTGTTCAGCAGAAGACGTTTTGTAAAGTTAAAGAAGAATACCGTATCATATCTTGGTAAAAAGCAAAGCTTTAAATTTATTCAACATTTCCTCACAGAAAATAAATAGATTTTTATTTCTCAAACATATATGAAATGAACAGTCTGATAGACTATGTAGCAATAAAGATTATCAGTATCTGTAATGATACCAATTACTCCACCAATCCATTTCGGTCATTCTAACCAAGAAGCATCTCTGCTGAAATACCAAAATTGTTATGAAGAACCACAACATAATGATAGTTTGCATATAATTAGTAAATCAAATGGAACTGCACTGGAGACAGAACAGGAAAGCAGTTGTCTACTGATTCAATAAACTGCATTTGTCATTCTCAATTTGTTTTACATTTGGATTTTAATTACAAATCAAATACTTAATCTAAGCTGAAACCAGAAAATTCAATTTATGCCAGGTATGTGTTTCCAGAAAGCAATCAGTCTGGAAGGGCACACAGGAAGAACTAATGCAGCTGCCCAGACGCAGCTCTGGTGAGACCAGGCTGCCAACCCAGTGCCAGCTGCAGGGCTGTGCCCTGCCCCCAGCACCCCTGTGGGAGGTGCACCCAGGTGGAGGAACTCCTCCCTGAGTGGCAGAGCTTTGGGAGGAAGAGAATAGGTTGTTCCCCAGTGTTCTGTGTTGGGGCCAGTCCTGTTTAATATCTTTATCAATGTTCTGAACAAGGTGACCGAGTGCACCCTCAGTCAGTTTGGAGATGACAACAAGTTACATGAGAGTGTTGATCTCCTGAAGGGCAGGAAGGGTCAGAAGAAGGATCTGGACTGGCTGGATTGATGGGTTGAGGCCAGTTGGATGAGTTTCAGCAGGGCCAAGTGCTGGATCCAGCACCTGGGTCACAACAATCCTATGCAATGCTATAGGCTTGGGGCAGGGCAGCTGGAAAGCTGCCTGGTGGAGAAGGACCTGGGAGTGCTCGTCTTCAACATCTGAACATGAGTCAGTGTGTGCTCAGGTGGCCAAGAATCCTGGATTGTATCAGAAATAGTGTGGCCAGCAGGACTAGGGAGGGGATCATACTCCTGTTCTCAGCCCTTGTGAGGCTGCATTTCGAATCTTGTGTTCAATTCTGCTCTCCTCCCTACAAGAAGGACTCTGAGGTGCTGGAGCATGTCTGGAGAAAGGCACCAGAGGTGGTGAAGTGTCTGGAGCACAAAGCTTATGAGGAACAGCTGAGGGAGCTGGAGGTGTCTAGCCTGCAGAAAAGGAGGTTGAGGGCAGACTTTATTGCTCTTTTTAAGTACCTGAAAGGAGGTTGTAATGAAGTGAAAGGAAGTCTCCTAAGGGACATGCGACATGACCAGAGGAAATGGCCTCTAGTTGTGCCAGAGGAAGTTTAGGTTGGATAATAGGAAATATTTCTTCACCAGAAGGATTGTCAAGCATTGGTACAGGCTCCCAGGGAAGTGTTTGAGTCCCCAGTCCTGGAGGTTTTTAAAAGATGTGTGGATGCAGCACTCAGGGACACGGTTTAGAGGTGGACTTGGTAATGCTGGGTTAATAGCTGGACCCAATGATCTTTTGAAACCTAAACAATGATCAATTTCTTTAAATATAAGGGAACCACTGAGAAAGTAAATGCAATCAAAATAAAATGCCCATACAGACCTGCATATATAAAGACGTGCCTAATATAAGAAACCTTTAATTCAGAATATAAGAGCTAAAAATTATTGGTATTATTGATTATTTTTTCTTGTTCCCTGACAGCTAACCAATTACGCAGAGAAGACACACTACACGCACTCAATCTTACATGGTATCTTGTGCAGTAAAGATTGGTAATTGAAAATAAAAAACTCACCATGTTGTTGAATGCTACAGTGGTCAGGCAGTTCGGGATGAATAAGTTCTTGTAATAGAAGAATATCAGGAGGCAGCAATTATTTTTTGTTTTCTCAGATACTCAGGCTATTGACATCTTGACAAGAGGTCAATTCACTATCCAAACAGTCTCAAGGTATTAATTTGTCTAAACCTAAACCAGATGCTCTCTCAAACAAGGTAATTCCTGAAACTACGTATGCCCTGTTATATCTGGTGCATCACGCTTTCCCCACAGCACAGGCTTCTTTGCTTATTGTTGCTCCAAGACACTATGCTTGTCATGACACTGAAAGAAATCTGACTGGTGTCAGCAAATATCAAAGAGTCAAAGCCAGATCAGAAATCTTGCTGCAGGACAAAGTTCATCCTTGTTACAGATTTCCACTAAGAATGATCCTACATTGGTCCAATGGCATCTGCACGGAAGTGCTGGGTTTAGTATCACATTCTGCTTATTTTCTGTGAATTAAAATAACTGCATCCCCTACAAAGTTGCTTAGATATGTCCCTCTTATATGGGATTGCTTCTGATCTTACATCTAAGAAGCTCTGCAGTCCAAGTCTCATTTTGACCCAGCAGTGATACATCTTTCTTGATGCCATGCTGATTGCCTTCAGTCCTGCCTGGCATTATTTTGCTTTTGGACAGAGTCCACACTGTATATGAAAGAAAATATGTTTTGACCTAATCAGTCCATTTTGTACCTTGTGGAACAGCTACGTTCCACGAGGAGATAAAACATATGTCTTCAAGGAGATGAGGCAACACACTTTCTGAGTTAGACTTTTAAATTGAATAGATAAAATAAAAATTACATTTATTTGTTATTTTTACAATATGCTAGGGTAAATGAGTTATACATATATACATAAACATGCATATATCATTTAATGTAAAGAAATGGGATATAACAATTACATTCTATGCAAGTATTTCTCAAACTCATTTGGCTAAATCAAGAAGTGAACTTAGTTTATCAGAAAGCAGCCTAACTCAATTTTTACTGTATTAAAAGCCTAATTTTAACAAGGTCTACCCATCAGAAAGCAGTGCACCCTCCAGACCAGAGGGCATTTTAATGCAGTGCTCTGAAGCTAAAATCATAGCAGCCTTATAGGAAAGCATGACACTTCTGTGAGGCACAGGAGCAAATTAGAGTATATCATTTGAATAGCTGCATTATGAAGCTATTGATGTTAACAAGGCCATATATTACTTTTTGGATCACTTATGCTACATTATTACTTGCTCACTTACAGAAACAAAAAATCCCCATCTAACACTGCACTTTCATTTTCTCACTTATTAACAAAAAAGACACTGGGCACTTTCATCTCAAGTACCTGCCTAGAACCTTGATCTTCAAAATGTAGTGTATTTTAAAATTGGCTTAATTTTAATTTTTCTTCCCTCATTGGATATGACAATAAATGCTTTTTCTTTTGAACTTCGATAAGCTGCACAAAGAAGACATGCAGCAATTGCCACCAGTGATTTGTCTAAAGTACATATTACTTTATCTCTGTGTTTGACTTGATAGATCACATGCAAGTTCCATATGATAAGGATGAGAAATGCAGCAATCTCATCTATATAATTTTTATTCTGGTAATATGTATTTCGTAAAGATGACAAATAGATTTTATATATAGATGCAGCCTGAACAGTATTATAACCCTGTTGTCTCACTGATGTCTTGGATAAACAGATTTCCAAAATATCTATGAAACATCAACCACTCTATAAACATTTATCTTTGTATTTTATATTCAACTCAATTCACTTTTATACAAATTATATCCATTTATATTCTGAGTTTGTAACACTGGGCTGACATAGGACTGTTTTCTTATACAACACAAGGTAAGTTTAAATAACTGTTAAGAAGGACACATAAATAAGCGTTAATAAGCATAAGCAGACTACTTATTTTTCTACAATAATTGTTTCCATGTTGTTAAAAAAAAAAATAGAGTAAAGAAAAAGCCCCAAACTCAAAATTCTAGCTTACTACTCTGTACTTAGATAGTGTTTATCAGATGGAATTTGGATTTCTGTAGTCTCATAAAACTCAGCTTTGAGTAAACAAAACTCGGGATACAATTTGGCTCTGGTTCAAGGAATACAGTGATCTTCCTCACTCATGGGTAAGCTTTACTTTGCTCTCTGCAACCATCCTATTTCAGATAATATATCTTAAAAGTGATACTAGAAAATTAGCTTGTAAGTAATACTTGTACTGATAACAGATCCAGTTTACAGTACAGACGTATTCTAGGCACGCAGACCCTGAGAAGTGAAGCGTAAAAAGGAAAGAAAATGGATCATTTCTACAGTCAGGACTGCAGTGTCCGGTGACAGCAAAATTACTGCTTGTACTGGTGCGTGACTGGATGCTTAACATGTTGATATAGCCTCTAATTCAATGTAACTCTCACAAAGGTAAAATTGAGCCAGCCAGACACACTCATCTAAGATCCAAGTTTTCCTGGTGAGAGACAAAGATCTGAAGTGATTTTTTATATAGACAATACTGTATAAAGTATTGGAAAACCAAAAAATGCTCAGCTAATACATCTACCTAGTCATATTTCAGGACCTCCTGTGGTTAACCTACTCAGATTATAGAGCATGTCCTGAAATATGACTGACCATTTCTCCTTTGGCAATAAAATCAGTTGCTGAAAGCCCAAGAGACACAGAGCTGTTTCTTAGCACCATGCCCATGCCATCTCTGCACACAGGCCTGGTCTTTCAGTCTTTTCCCTACCAGCAGCAGAATGGAGGTGAAATAACATTCCACTGCAATACGAGTGAATCACAGTCATCTTATTGAACAGATAGGGTGCAAGTACTTCAACAGCAATCTCAAGTAGCTCCTAATAGATCAGAACACTTTTTTTGCTGTTCTCACACGCAAATAAACAAACACACTGACTCTGTGAATAAAAGAGGCCACTGGGACAGTGCAGCCTAACCTGCTGTGTAACATTACAGAAACTGTCTGATACTATTTCACAGTGCCTTCCATCAAGTCCCGCTTCTGAATCAGATGCAGCACACTGCTTTTAGCTCTGCTGCATTTCTAGATGAACCCAAGAGATCTTGGAGAATTTAATGAGTACATTTCAAGGATGTTTGAGCATCTAATTCCCTAAATTGCTTCAGCAATCCTGGACTTAATTCCAAATGAAATCTTTTAAGTTACAAGAATCCACAACAGTGCTTGGTAAATTTTACCGATGTGTATTTACTTCTCTTTAAAAATATGCACTTTGCTTCCATTTTGAGGTTTGACTTCCATGTGCTGGATCTTTTTTGTCATACTTGTGAGTCTCAGAAGTTCAATATTTTGTTGCCTTCCACAGAGAGAAAAGTTTTCTGACTCCACTCCCTCCCCCAGTACTGAACCAAACCAGCCATTATTTTTAGTCTCATTTGAACCAGTCTTGTGATTTCTCCAAAAGTCTCTCCAATTTTCAACAACTTCTTCAAGTATGATTACCTCAACCAAATATTTCCTGGAGTGGCCATGTTTGGAACAGAAAAGGTGGCCTTCATGAATTAATAAGCCTGAGTAGTGCCTTAACCTGCCTTAACTTGCAGAATCCTATTACAGCTGGTAATGTATCATGCCCTCAAAAACCTTTTCAGAATTTTGATTTATGGGATCATATCCCCCTTTTGGGATATTTATTCCTTTATTCTTGTACTGCCTAATTCTTAACCAAAACATTTTTTAATCTTTATATCAATACAGGACATACGAAATGACACTTTACTTACAAATTCACCCAAAACATTTAAGCAACTTATCCTCCTCAGTATTTATCACTTCACCAATTTCTGAACTATTATCAGCCTTTACTTTTGATGACTTTATATATTTTTTTCACTCCTTGAAATTGTCCTGATTTCCAGGATTTGCAAGATCTGAATTTTAGTTGTTGAAATATCTTTCTAGGCAGCTTACAAAAATGAGGTGCAAACTATTTCATTGCGCTGATTTTGTAACACTGAAATATTTCTCCTCGTTTCTAAAATAACAACAATGCGATGAAATTTCTAGCCTACTTAAACTTCATCAATGTGCTCAGATAGATTCATGCTTTAAAAGCAAAGGCATTTCAGAAAGCTTCAATAGTATTTGTGCTTATACATTTTGTTCTTGATGAATGATAGTTTGTTAAACTTTTGGTTTCTTTTCCTTTGGTCTTGAGAACACAATCAATACACCCAAACATGACTGTGGTCTCTCTCAAGCATACAAGTCTGGGATACTACAATTCCTTGCCATGGCCCAGCTGTGACCCACTACTATACTGTCCCTTCCCCAAATCATTAGATAGCTTTTTTAAACTGTGTCTGCAGCACGCAGACTGTAGCTGAAAGAGCTGGCAAGAAAAGGCAGGAAAACAAAAGGTAAGTAGAAGCTATACAATAGAAATAAAACAGATTGTATCAACAGTTTAAAATAACAGTCATATGAAATAAAGCTTTCGGAAGACCATAATTTTGTATTACCCATGAGCTGGAAGAGGCTACAAATGTACCTTGGCCGCACTTCCAATATCCAGTAAGGACAAATTTATCTTTTTGTTCTGCACAGTCCCGGTTCCAACCCTGCAACACTGAACTAAGAGGATTATCTGAATCATATTTTTTTATTATGTTTTTGCTGTAGCTGTTATAATCATATAAAAATACAAAGGAAGACCATATAAGGACAGATGTGCTTCCTATAACCTTTCCAGTGTGAGGATAAATGTGCAGTCTCTGATTGCATGAACCCATCAGGAGATGGTGAGATATTTTTCATTGTGCCTGTGTCTACTTATGATGCGCAATGCAAACCAAAGAAAGGCATCTTTCCCTGCATCAGCAGCCTAAAACCAGTGCCAGTTCCACGTGACAGTTTGTTTCTAACAGTGGTGAATTATTTCAGGAATACAATTTTATACCATGGGAGTAAATTGGATTTCCCACTGTGCTCACCTTGAAATTTTTTACTGGAAGAGAATGATGGCAATACAAGAAATATTCAATTTCTCAGAGTTAATGGTGCCATTACTTCTTGTCCCACCATAAAACTTCTTACAGGTATCTGCTTCCAGTAGTGTGCAAGTCCAAAAATAGCCATTCTGAGTGAATTCAAAGGCTCATTGAGCCACTGGCAAAAACCAGAGTGGCAGTAAATGCCTAAAGAAAAGTATAGAAAAGCAGAAGAAGGTTGAATAATTCTGGTATTTCCTGAGCTAGGGAATACCTCTTCTGAGAGACCTTACAAGAATGTTACCTATCTCTAACACTGTCCTTGCCTCAGGGATGTCACTCAACAGTCATGCTCTCCCATGCAGCTCTATTTTGGCTGTGACTTTCACTTGAGGAAAAGAAAGTGACAAAGACAGGTATTTTAAAATGAAAGGATCATTGAGCATCCCATTGGATTAATAGGAAGAAGAGGTGGAATAAATAAAAAAGACCAAGATGCTTAAGAATTTAGCCTCACTTCTTCACCTATCTTCTACAATGTCATACTTATCAAGGAAATGTGACACGAGCTGAGAATTAGGCAATGATATCTTGAAGTTGCTTTATCTCTCTCTTCCTGAGACTGCTCGTCTGAGTTTATCAACCTGTTTACTTTGTTATTTAAATACTATGGAATAGATAAATTAATATTTTAAGTAAACAATAATTATTAAAAAAAATTTTGTTTAGTACCTTGACATTGTTTATATTAAAGTATAAACAGGGACAATTTTTTATTATTCTGTTTAAATCCTGCAGGTGTAATGTAGTAACGCTTTAAAGACTGGAAAAAAATAACTGTTCTGAAGGTTACAAAATTTCTCTATTTTTACAGAAGTTAAGGCCAACTGTAGGAAATAGAGTCTTCTGGCAAGTTGGGTCAATTTCCTCCACCAATAGCCTATCTTCCACCAAAAAGAAAGGTTAGTCTAGATGTCACAGGAAGAAGGAACTCCCCTTTGTCTAGAATTCAGTCAATAAATATCTAGTTGGCACCAACTGTAAAAAGCAGGAGATCAAAGATCCATTTCTGAAATAAATTTTGATACAAAATTGATTATAGCTGTGGGGAATTACCTTCTATTTCTGCTAGCTGTGATGAAGTGGCATTTTTTTCAGACTGATACAGAAAAAATAGTCTGTGTCCTTAGTTATATGAAATATCAGCCTTTCTCTTTAATTTTTCTTTTTCCTCCAACTTATATATATTTATAAGAAAATAAGCAAATTCATGACAATTTTTTGTTACTCATAGATAAGCCTCTATAGTTTAGTTCTTAATGATTGTTTCCTGACTTATAACAGTAATGGAGCTTTTGATTCAATATTTGACTCTCTATCCCAGCATCTCTCTACCTGTGGTTTTTGATCTTTTTTCGCATTTACAATAGGCGTTGGAACTTAATGATCTTTAAGGTCCTTTTCAGCCAAAGCCATTCTGTGACTCTACGGTTCTATATCTCCATTTTCCCTTTTGCCTACACAGATGATTTTTCAGACTTATGAAATTATTGTTGTCACTGATGTACACAAAGCTAATAAATGTCCAGGAGATTTCAGTATCCAGCTCATCCCAAAACATTATGGATATTCCCTGGACTCCTAACTAGTTCTGGGGGTGAAGACGCTTAAAAGAATTGTCCCTGTCTTTAATTTTGATGTTTGGTTTTCCCGTAAGTAGAAAAGGAAGTAGGAATATACGAAATTTTAATTTTGATTTGAAATGTCTTGTTTTATCTAATAGACAGACAAATCACTTGTCTATCTCACAGTCAGCTTAGTTTCTTTTCTCTGATTCATAAGCTTTCTATAACTGCTCAGGGAATTGCTATTAAGCTATAAGAAGTTCTCCCTAAATTTTTCTTTAAAATACCTCGAGCAAGTCATAATCAATTTTTTTTCTATTTGCACTAGAAATCTGGTTTTTTTCTTTGTATTTGATTGCAGTACCTTTGCCTCATCCAAGCTTTCCTGCCTTCTCAGCGTACTTTACCTGAGGCAATTTCCTAATTTTTCTCATTACAGCTGTTACTTTCACACCAGGATTATTAGTAAAATACCTTATGCTTCTTCTTGTACTGCATCAAAGATCATAATATTTTTTAACTGGTAATTTGTTCTCTTGTGTCCTTTTCCCCTAAGCAATAATATTTTGCAGAGCCCGAAACTTCTGCATAATTAGATCATACAAAACATCCGCTATCCTGTCTCCCAACAAGACAAGAGGACCTTAAGGTCTAAATTACTTCCATACATTCTCACTGTAGAAAATCAATTATATTCCTTTTGTTTGGTCTCATTAAAGTTCAATTTCATCCACATCCCTAACATTTCATATAGATTATCTTTATCTGACTTTTTCAAAGGGAAGTCATCTTCTCCCTGATGATAAACATATTTTGATCTAATGGCATCTTTAAGTTCTGTCTGCATTTCCCTAGAACAAAATTCACAACAAATTATATTCATAGAAACACAGAATATTCTGAGTTGGAAGGGACCCACTAGGGCCATCGAGTCCAACTCTTAAGTGGTACTATCAATATATTTCTTATGAAAATAAGTGGACCACATCCTGTTCTTTCTAATAAATGTATCACTAATCAAAATGCCTTCTTCAATGACATAATATTTTCTTTTGTTTTCCTTTGTTAAGAGATTTCTTCTGCCCCTACCTTGCATCCTTTTGCCCTCTGCAAAAAGTTCCCTTTACAGAAGGGCAATAACGTGCTAGTAATCTCCACAGGAGGATCTGTATCTTCACAGGAGTACTTAGTTTCTGTCATTTTGTACATTCAAATTATTCTAAAATGAATGTTGGGGATTTTTTGTGTGTGTATTTCTAACAGTGTATTTACAATGAGAAACTCAGTTTCTTCTGCATTTTCTAATACAATCCTCTGTATTGAAGAAATTCCATTGCACCTTCTTCTCCCAGCACTCAGTGAGAAAAGTCTCCATGCCAAGTAGTGATGCCTTTGCTTCTTGTGAATATGCAGGGTTTATATATCAGGAGTGTGGGTGTCTGCATAGGTTTACAAATACCCTATCCAAAATATTAAATACCTTATCCAAATTATTAAATACCCTATCCAACGCTGGATGGATAGGTGGACTCCATAAAACACCATAAGAAGTATCAAATTTATTCATATAACTAAATTAAAAGTTTGCTTCTTAATAATTAAAAAAGGGAAACACATATATGCAGGCGAGCATCAAGTAAAAGTATAGGCAAAAAAATGTTACATGGCATTGCTGGAAAGCATCTGTCATGGTGCATCTGAACTGACAACTTGTATTTCGGCATTTCGTAATTTCTGCAGAGGTGACTGCACAGCTGTAAAAATGTTCTTACTGCATCATTCTTAATTTCCTCAACCCTTCAAAAACACACATGGCCAAATCCAGGTGCATAGAGGTGCATAGGTACAAAAGCCAAAGCTGAGAAGAGCTGTAAGAAACTGAACACTGGGAATGCTGGAGATAACTGTTTTACCCAAGCTACCAGGAGCTGGGAGGATAGGGTAGGGGATTTTTGTGTGTATGAAAATGCATATGAATATATGTAAGTGATAAGCAAGTGTATTTCTGTGAAAAAAAAATTCCTAAGTTAAAAATTCAACTTTTGCTTGGGAAAAGCACACCACTGCAAACCTTATGTCACCTTTTCGATAAAGTTTTAGAATTCTGCAGAGGGTCTAACTGAAGCAAAGTTAGCTGAACTAATTATTTCACATTGTCAGAAGACACACACTAGTTCCAAGTCCTATTCTGCAAAGAAAATTTACCACTTTTTGTCGTGCGTATGTACCTTAGAAATATACACTTGCAATGTATAAATACATATATGCATACTACATATATAACATGCAGAATCATCTATCTATCTATCTGTCTATCTATCTATCTATCTGTCTATCTATCTATCTATCTATCTATCAATGATCTTGTATTATGAATCACCATGAGTACAGTTTTATGGCTATGGAAATGTTTCAGCACTCTGATTTTCTCTTCTTAAAATAAATTTACTAAAATACAAATTGATTTTTACTGCTGGATAATTAGCTAACATTCTCATTTTAAGAAGTTATATTTTTAAAGTGAGGTATC
Organism: Oriolus oriolus; assembly: GCA_013400235.1. Classification (NCBI taxonomy): domain Eukaryota; kingdom Metazoa; phylum Chordata; class Aves; order Passeriformes; family Corvidae; genus Oriolus; species Oriolus oriolus. The sequence goes on from VXBT01006100.1 coordinate 101,475, forward strand.
CTTTGAAATTTTTTGCACCAATGGAAAACAATGAAAAAGGGCCACTTTGGAGTGACACAAAGAGTATTCCTGAGATGTAAAATGTTTCATTCAGTATCTTAAACCAGGGAACAGGGAAATTTACAAATTGAAGTACAGTATCATACCTAACTAACCTAAAATACTCATAACCAATTATATAATTAACATATTAATTCAACATTACAATTAAATTGCTTTTAACTGAACTGTAATGAGTCAAATATACCATAGTTTAAGAGTTACTTTTAAAATCATATCAACTCATAAGCAGAATGACCACCATTTAAAAAAGATATAAAAACTCTCCTTATTTCTAGTGCATATATGTGTAAGTCTGCCATGTGGTAGTAAAGAAACAGGATATGGAACTGATTTTAATTTGTCTCTATGTGATTAGCTTTGGGAAATACCAAGAGTTCACTATTTCATTGCTATTCCATTTGTGTTCCCGAGACTAGAGGTCAGCTTATCTTCAGCATGTCCTATCAGGTCAGCTCTTAGTGTAAAAAAACCCCAAAACAAACAGAAAAAATGCAAGTAAAAATATCTGTGGAAACTATGGAAAAGGAAGTTCTTTCCCTACCAGGCTTTTCCAGGCCATTTCAGTGTTAGTTCCAAGATGCTGCAGCCCATCTCCATCTTGTCTTCTGTACTTTATTTTTCCCTCTGATCTCCCCCTTTTGTTATACTCCGCTAGGCCAAATCAATCCCTCTTGCATTCCCTACACTCTCCCCACATCTCTGGTACATCTAGCTCTATGGGGCTGTACTCAACATCTAAGTTTATGTGCTACATTTTTATGTTCATGTCAGACTTGCGAAAATCATTCACTACAACATTCGAGGCCACCCAGTATTAACTGAGTCCTCAGCCAGCATCACTAGCTAAGTACAAAGATGAGTTATCATACGTATAATTTTCTAGGCTACCTTCATTTCCATTAAAACAGTTGAGAGCTTGCAATCATTTCTCTCCCTGCCTTTGCAGGAGGCAAATCTGGAGATAAATGAATAAAAGCAATGCAGAGATAGATCAAGGAGAATGATCAGAGAATAAAAGGAAAGGACTCACCTCCTTTAGTCAGTTTTCCATTTTAGTTGTTTCAATAGTTAAAGAGCGAAGAGAATTTTTGCACACTCCTTAATTCAGATGTCAGTTCCAATACTTGATGCTTGACTGTTCTGAAACACAATCAAAGTGTAGGAGTTAAAACTACTAGCCTGAAACAAGATAAAATTATTAAGGATCTATGGCAATAGATCTATGAATTGGCAAGGATCTATGAATTCATTAAAAATCACAGCAATGTTAAGATATTTTATAACAATATTCCATGGCAAGGTTTTCACGTGGTTCCACACTCTCCTTCTGGCAACAAAAAAAGAATATTTTGATTGTATAATGCTGCATTTGTGGTGCCATCTCAAACTTTCTACTCTGCACAATGCATGAAGAGTTTGTTGGTTCTTTTACCAAAAGATACAAAGACTAGTTACATGTGATTGCCTCAGTAAATCTCTGCAAGCTCACCTCTTCTCCACCCTCTCCCTTCCACAACCTTTTCTCACTCTGCATAAACATCATGGAATCCTGCTGCCTGTGTCTGGAAAAGCAGAGGAGAATGGTGAGAAAACCTGAACCACCTAGCTGTATACACGGTGCTTCCCCCACCAGCATTTGATGGGTAGTGGACAAAACTGCAACAAGTCACTGTACATTAAAATATATGAATTTTAAAAATTAGATAAACTGAAAATACTTATTTGTAGGCCATTTTCCCTCTCTTGTAAGGCAAATGATATATATGTTTTTCCCTCTTATTTCTCCAGTACTACTTACTGAGGCTAACAGAAATAAATGCCTTTCCTCTGTGTTCTATATTTGTTCTCTATGAGTCATCTCACTATTTCAAGTTTTGTTTCTCACCACCTAAAGGTCTAGCCTATTTTATTCTGTCTTTTTTCATGTGAACAATTTGAAAGTACAAACCAGAATAAGCATGAATATTTTGTCTTGTAAATGCAGTTAACATCTCAAATCAAACTTTTACTGTAAAGCATATTAAAAGAAAAAAGATTTACAGCTAAGGGTGCTTTGATACTAGCTATGGACTATACTGAAGATTTATCACTACAAGTGATTTATCACTAGTTTGATGTGTTCTTAACTTATTTTAATCTCTTGATGCTCATTCAAAGAAATACCTTTATATACCACAGTTAACTATTGGGAGTTAGTTGTTGGAAAAAGCAAGTAAAAATTTTCAAAGCAAAAATAACCTGAAAATACTATGAACTCATGCTTATAAAACTAGAAGTGACCAACTCGATCAGAGTCTGGTGTCCCACTTCCCACAGGCTAAAAAAAATTCCATAAATTAATTCCTTTGGAAGTGGGATGAACATCTTAGTGAAACATCAAGCTTTGGATTGAAATTCTTTCAAGGAACAACTAAGAGGGAAGAAGCAGCCTTTGTACAAAAGAGGTGATTATTCCTGGGAATTCCTTGACCTCTAAAGCAGTCAGACAGATGACAACTGCAGCCTCCTCTTTGTTACTGTCTTTATATTTATTGTGAGGTTTCAAAGATAAACTAAATTCTGACACTGGTTCAGAGTCTCTGACATTAATGTCAGGATAGAAACACATTCCACTAGTACTCCAATGACAGCACTCTGTGTAGAGCTGGCTTTGAGGGCCTGTCTCTCCCTTCAGGTACATAACTATCTTTAGTGTATTTCTTCTTAGTTCTAAAACTAAATTTCCAGTTCTTTCTCTACAGTTGGTCCTTCTTGGTTGGTTGTGCAGGTTTTTTTTGTCAGAAGTGGGAGACAAAAATATGCTCAAAGTAGGAAAATGAGATGATAAAACTATCAGATTGGCAGTGGGATCAAGAGAGAGGTACAGAACTAGAAAATGCTTTTGAATTATTTCAGAAATGCATAGATTTCCTGTTGACAGCATCTCTTTTGAGAAAGGCTTTCATTTATCTGCAATATTGACTACATCACAAGCATTTCAGATTTTCCATGAGAGTATAAAGTTGACAGAGTATATTTAATTGTAACAAGTAAACTGGATTGATTTTTTTCTTATAACATCACCTTAGGGAGCTCACAGACATAAATCTCTAAAGGAACAAATCCTCCAGGTCTTTAGGACAAGCCTTGAGTTGTAAGGACTTCTCTGAACCCATTGTAATGCCCATGTTTGAAGATCTGCTTGAGAGCCTTGCTGAAGCTGGGCTCAGATGGGTTTCTCTTAGCTGATAGAGTTCACTTGGAGAAGAGAAATTTTAACTTGCCTGATGTATTTAGTGATGACAGAGACGCTGAAGGCAGGCAATGTAAAGGTATCACCTGCATCACACAAGTGTTAAGCACATTGTAAGCCACCGCCTAAAGCGTGAAAAAGATAAAATTTGAAAGTAACTTTCTGCAAACATATAAGTATATATGACAGAGTTTTCAGAGATGGCCATGGACTAGCGTGCTTCAGATTCTGTACAAACATGTGGTACTATCCACGTCAGCTGCCCAAACTAAACCAACATTGGCTTAATGGTTCTAAAATTTCTTTAATTCTTCATCCGTTTTGCTTTTGATCTTTCTTATTTGTGCATGCTAGCCTTCTTTGACCACTTTCCCTACTTTTTATTTAATCAGAGAGGTACAACCAGAAAAGGTTCACAAAAAAGCAAGATGATGATGGAATGTACAGAATGACTTCTGGGTGAGGGACAAATGAATGGGGTAACACTATAAAAAAAAAGAGAAAATTGAATCCTGGAAGATTCTGAAAACATAATGACTGGCACGGAGAGGGTTAGTAAAGTTATTTCTTTCATTTTTTTTCGTCATTCTGCCCAATGCAAGAACTATAGGGCATTAAATCAAGCTGGTTAAGAGTCACACCATAAAAAGAAAGAAAGTTGAACAAATAAACCAAGAGGGGTGGCCCTTTATGCAACATGCAGTTGTGCTGTGGAACTCCTGCCACAAGAGGTCATGAACATCAAATCATGCCTTCAAGAGAAGTCAGGAAAAGTGTGGAAAAATTAAATCCCCTCAATTTAGGTAACTAGAAGTGTTTAGAAACATCCAGCTCAGAAAGACCCAAAGTTCGAGACATCAGGAGGCTAAGAGAATATGTTTGCCATGTTCATATATTCTTTCTTTTGATCTCTGATGCATGAAACAGGTCATGGGACAAAAATACTTTTGAGCTTGATGTTTATTTTTATAAATTTTTATGTGTTTTTAGCTAGATTTTGTCAAAAAGAAACATGGAAAAAAGTGGGGCAAAGAACAGGAGCAAAGAATAACCCAGAACAGGTGCCTAGGGAGGCTGTGGCATCTGCATCCTGGGAGATACTGAACACTCAGTTGAACAAGACACTCAGTAACTTGATAACTGCCTGTAGTTCCTTACTAGGTAAATTATTCTGTGAATCTGTAAGTCTGAGAAATAGACTCTAATCATGTCTGCACCATTCCTATGCAGAATGCCAATTCACAGTGTGACCATTATCATTAAGCCAAATTTCAATGCAGAAATGAAGGGCAGGTCTTCAAGTGTTTTATTACATACTAAACCATTTGATTTCTCTTCTACATGATGCTTCTTGACACTCCTGGGGTTCTGCTGGTATGCATAATTTTTAATTAACAATACATACTGTAAAGGAAATGGATAACATTTTTACCTGTTTTTTTTTCACTATTTTTTTCACCACTTCTTATATACTTTTTAAAGCAATTCACAATGAAAGTGCATGAATATCCATTTTTCTGTACACAATATCAAGATCATGACCTACATTAACAACCCAAATCTGTTCCATTACAAATGTTTACTTAGAGGATCTTTATGTATACTGCAACCTTTCAATGAGGGTGAGTCCCTGGGGTGACAAATGGCAGATAACCTCTGATGTTCAGAAGAGGCCTCTTTCAGATCATTATTTAGTGCATATTAAGCCATTAGCATCAACAATATTTTTACTTTTTAAGTACTGGGCAGGAAACTCATATATTTGCTACCCAAATTATAGCAAAGTAATAATAATTACAGAAATTAGGACTGCGTAGTAACTGCAGGCAAATGAACTTCTAAAAATTTAATTACAACCACACTAGTGTAGTAGTAATGGGAATACCATAAAGCTTAGCAATGAGCAAAAAACTCAGTATTCTTCCTATAAAGCCAAGACTGCAATATCACACACATTTATTGAACCTCATTTGTAAAATTAAGAGTCTCCCTCAGACAATTAAAAATCATGCTGAGTACTCAGCCACAGTAAATTACAAATATAATTAAGTAAATAATAAGAAAGCCCAAGTCCCTACTTAAACGCACTGCCAATTCAGCTAATCCAAGCACAGCAAATATTAATGCAATACTTCAATGTCTACAGCTCAGCTCCTGATCTACAGTAATAATAACACATTAAGATTTTGTTCATACTCAGAGCAAACCACTATTTTCCCCAAGACAACTGGAGCACCAGGTTGCCAATAATAAGCTGCTCATATCTTCCATCATCCTGCTGGGTAAGGCAGGCTGAGATGAGCACTTTTAGCCTGATTGTATTTGCCACCAATTATAGAGACACAGTCTTTTGACTGTACTTCACTCTGAACTGAAAAGAAGCTAACCTGAAGGATTAAAATCAATACCAATTAAAGGGCTCTGCAAAGTGTGATTTTTAATTACGCTGCTTTAGGAAGTCACTAGACAATCACTACTGGCATTCCATTGTTTGTGCATTTAAAGCACAAAAAATTTATATCTTGGAAAAACCTTCTGATTTTAGCAGCTTGCACACCAATGAGAAAAAGTTTAAAATTCTGTATTAGTGATAAGTACTGTGCAAGAAATGAAATGTGTCTAAAATTATGCTGACAGCACATGTCACTTGCCAACAATGTACACTAGCGTTGATATGAGCTGCTGTTTACAAGCTCACAGAGAAAGGATTAAATACAACTTAATTAATTCAAACTTAAATATGTATTTATACCACTATACCGCAGTGTGTGAATGGCAGACATTTCACTGTCTCACCACAATTGTATTATTCTCAGCCCGACCTCATAAATATTAATTGCTTTTGAAACTGAGTTATAAGTCTGCACATGAGATAAAGGAAAAATCCCAAGCATAGGCTTTCCCTCAACATCGATCCACAGGAGGAATAAAATATTCTCTATGAAGTGTTCCTGCATCAGCACCAGTGGGAAGTTCTGCGGTCTGTTCTAGTTGGAGGTAAATGGTTTTAATTTGCTCTTCATTGTAACTGAAAGAATCAGTTACATAAAGCCTTAATATTTCCAAACCTGTTTCTTAATAGGGAGAAGCTTCCACAGCTCCTCACCCGACTGCCCCACTGCGAGCTTTTTCATGCAACGTGCATGAAAAATTTGGCGCTAAAGCAGGCAGAAAACTACAGAGAGGCAAATTAAGAAAGAAAAATTAAAAAAATAATTGTAAGCCCACAATTTTCTGTATCCACCACCACCCCAAGAATGCATTTTAAACAGAAATAGTAAAAACCCCTAAATTTAATAAAACTTTTTAATGTGTTTTGTTCCATTGCTCATGCCATTAACACAGTGGAAACTGGGCTGATAGTGCATGCATGCCAATTTGTTAGCACATTAACAGCTCAGTCAGCTGGA